>CM047875.1:12285625-12453225 GCA_026212405.1 Petrea volubilis
TATCCTCAGCTAATGAGGCTTTTGTCACCAATACCTTTGCATGGTTCATCATCATGTCTTTTGTTCTCACCTTCTCAATTTCCTATGCATATATCCATAGCCATTTGGTCTTAAATTTACAAATGGAGCAATATAATCCAAGGCATATACACTATCACAGTTATACGTTGTTTGAGTCGTGCGTGAGTTGTACATGCGTTGGAGGGTACCCACAAAAGAAAAGAGAAAAATTTTTGTGGCAGAGAATAGAAATGTATCAGAAAAGGGACGAAGAACTGGAAAAGAGGGGAATGATAACAGAAAAATTGGAAAGGAAAAAAAAAAATATTGAGAGGGAAGGAAAAAAGAAAAAAAAAAAAAAAAACAGAAAATGGTAGATTAATATTTCCGTTTGAATACTGTTACACAGGACAGGAAGAAAAAGTCTTACAAGCATTAGGATTTCAATAATTAGTACTTAGCATTTTCATTGGGGTAATTATGTTTACACCCTCTAAAGTTATATGTAATTATTGATAGACCCCTTCATATTTGACTAATTGCACTCACACCCCCCTTAACTTATGCTCTATTAAAAAATATCCCTTTCTGTTAGTAGTTGTTAGGATTTTTAGCAAGCATCGTTACTTTTCAACTACAAACCCATGAAGATACCCCCTTCAATTCATTCAAGTAAGAAGGCGGGGTGTAAATATGATTTTCATGAAATTGATTGAGGGGTCAATGATGCGCACCCAATGGTGATTTCATAAATTGTTTTGGCTATGGCGAACAGAAAAGATTTTGATTCTCTTGGTTGCAGGGCAGGGAAAAGAACATGGAGAGAGAGAGAGAGACAAAAGAGGTGGAGAATAAAAAGATAGGAGGAAAAATACATTTATATATTATTTTTATTTTATATGAAGTAATAATTGTGTAATTAAATAACTTCTAAAAAATAAATATTTTGTTGTATACATAGTTTGAAGACTCATTTGAATATCTAGCATAATACATTATTTCAATATTTTAAAATAAAAGAAATTGATAAATATATATCATACTATATAAAATCATGAAAATAGAATTTTAAAATGAATTATTAAACTCATGAAATAAATATTATATAACATGTAAATATACCTAAAATTTTTAAAAATAAATAAATATTTTTTTTTTTGTATAAACAACATTTAAAATCTATTTCAAAAAACTTACATTTACACCCGGTTTTTGTACTTGAATGGCTAGGTATTTTTGGGAGTTTTAGTTGAAAGTAATGGCGTCAGCTGAAAATCCTAATGACCATTAACGGAAGGGAATATTTGTCAAATGTAAGTGGGTCTATCGATAATTACACCTAATCTCAGGGGTTGTAAATGTAATTATCCTTTTTCATTACATTGTTTAATTTGTTAACTTTTTTGATCATAGTTATTTAACAAAAAATAATATTTGTTAAATAAATTAATATCCTGTAAACTCATCTTGAGCTGATTACCTTTGTGTTGTCAATATCGTTTAATCACTTGATTAATTTAAGTTTCTATCTTTATGTACTGTGGATATTTAAATAAAATCACTTCAGGACTCAGGAAAATTCTAGAATAGACCCGGCTCGGCCGAACTAGTGTTAATCATGTGGCAAATACTTAATTTACACTTATGAATGATCGATAATTTAGAGAGAGTGATCAATCACTTAGCAAATGCAGTACATTTGCCATATAATTTGTTAGGTTTGATCAAACTATATTCGGGTTAGAATTAATTTTCCCAGGACTTGGGTATGTATCTGATAATATTTTAAGGGATTTAAAATTTGTTTCAATCACATAACTTATAAGAGCAAATTACATTGACATCTCTTGGGTATAATATAATTATAAATTAGTTATTTTATTTTAAAAATTATAAGTATTCCCTCGAGATTTAGAACTTTTTGTAAATATTAATAGAAATGCTCAACAAACAACTATTCTAAATAAGGCAACAGCATGATTCAAAATTGTACTCATGACACCTCGACACCACATCATGTATGTTTATCCAAAAGACCCAATTTAAACATATATCTCCACAATTCACAATGACTTTAATGTTAAAAAAATGTACATTCCTTTCAATTAGGTTCTCAAACTTTCACTGTGTAACAAAAATACCACTTATCAATTTTTCTTCAATTATAGCACAAATGTTGGTGTTACAATACCTCTTAGGATATTTGTAATTTTTAGAATAAAAGGAACTAATTTATAGTTATAATATACTTTAAAGGGTGTAAACATAATTTGCCCAACTTTTAAATTATCTTCCATAAAAAAAAATTACTAATATCAATTGATATAAAGAATTATTGGAAAATATTTTTTTTTTTCATTATCCTCCAAATCGAGATGAAGGAAAATATTTCTTTCCTTGTCCTCCAAATAAAGATGAAGGAAAACCCTTTTTATTCTTACTAACTAGAATAACCTTTTCTGTCTTTTTTATTGTTCGGCCAATTTAAGTATTTTTATTGGTATTGTACAATTATGGAATGACAATTTTGCTTTTAATATAGGCACGTTCTTGTCGTATAATGCTATTTCAGGCAAAAATCCACCGAAAAATTCACTAGACGTACAAACACAGAAACAAATTATAAGTTTTAGGGATTGTAAAATTACAAATGGCATTTTAGGAATTAAAGTGATACTAAAATACGAGATTGAAACTAAATATGACATTCATCCTTATATATTTCATAAGTACCTCTAAAAATTAATTAAAATTCAGTAAGTCTATTTTCACATTTATTCATATCATCAAACATGCATTGTCCGATAATTTCATTTGTATATTTTAAACAATTTAGTCAAACTATTTTCATCATCATTATTATAATTTTATTAAATTGTTATTAAGCGGTGAAGTATGTGCGAATGTAAGTTGATTCATGTCATTTATAAATGATAATTAACAAGTTAAATTATGAATATAATATTATCATTATCTAATAGATAAATATATATAAAATATTGCGTAGTAAAAGAAAAATAAATTAATGAGTGATCATCTTTATATGTGGTTGCCACTTGGATTGTGTCGACCTTAGTACTATTGAAACCATGGGTTTGAATCATTTTTTTCCTTTCCCCTTCTCCTTTGACTGAGCTGTGTGTGTGATGCTTTGGCTAATATTTATAAAATATTTCGAATTGATTGGATAAAAAAATTATTAAAAAAGAAAACTTTATGTGTGGTTGGAATTAGGGGTAAAACTTTACCTTACATGTTCAGTTAGATGTTAGGAAATTATTATTACTCCATTTAATAAACACGAAATTATTTTAGATGAGTAGTAAATTGAAATGCGGAACCTAAATCAAATTAATTCATGGGATAAATAAATGCTGTTGAAGTTCAAATTATAGGTTGAAATGCTATTAATTAGTCACTAGTATGGAATTGAATTGAAGACAGTTGCAACTTTAAAACAAAAAACTACATTTTAATTAAAAGGCTAAATAATTAAAATAAAGGATAATTACATTGAACTATCCTGAGGTTTGTTTAAATTACAAATTAAACACTCGATTTCTTGATATTACCTATAGAACCCTAAGGTATGCAAATATTTTACATATGTTAACCCTTTATCTACCACCGTAAAGATTTTTAATAGAAAATGTTAAATTTAAGCATATTTTATATTTTTGGTAAAAATTTTAACCAAATTTGACTAAAAAGCATTGCATTACATCATCCATCCATGTCTGATTATAGCTTTTGGCCACCAAATATGGATCTGCATCATAAACTAATGGTATATTTTTAAGTAAATTTTGGTCAAAATTTAACCAGAAAAGTTAAAATAAAAAGAACATGTTTGAATTTAATTGTTTTTGTTAAAAATTGTGATGGTAGTAGGCAAAGGGTTAATATTTGTAAAACATTCACATAATCAGGGTTATCTAGGTAATATCTAGAAATCAGAGGTTTAATTTGTAATTTTGGCAAACCTCATGGTTGTTGAGTGTAATTATCCCTTAAAATAATAATCAACTAACTATGAATATTTTTTTAATTTTTATTTTCCTGAATAATTTAAATATAATTACGAAGCATGCAATTAAATAATAATTTTGTAAATTTAACAGAAGGGTATACTAATGGTTCTTTGACTAATTTTCTTAGAAATAAATGGTGTATCATGCTCTTGTCATTAAAATTTTAAAATAAAAATAGAAAGTGTTGAACATTATTCATATTTTTTTAATAATGTAATGTTTTTGCCTTTTCCTTTCATTCCCCTCGTTTAAAGATTTTGAATTTGTTGTCATACATTAATTTTTATACAAAATATCAAAGCACAAAAAATAAATAATATTATAACGTATTGTAAAAGTGCAAAAGAGTAAATAAAAATGTGATTAAGGCCACACTTTGTTGAAGTAGTTGTACTTTTATATTAAATATTCAGACTTGTACAATGTGTTATACTTTTGTTATTTTGTATTATATACAATTTAATGCTTATTTCAGTTAAAAATCTATTATTAATTAATTTTTTAAATTTTCTGCGGATTCCGATATTGGTTTTAATTTCAAGGTAATATCTTCTAAATAAATTTCTCCACTTTTTTGATGACATTTAAAGCGGTGTATTATAATTTCTTGATAAATATTGATATATTAGTTAGGATATAAAGAAATATTATTTTTATTGATACATCAAAATTAAAATGCATTTACTAGAATTAATATTTGATTTAATTCACAAAACACATATTTAAGAAAGGGTTAATTTCATTTTTGCATTTCTAATGTTTGACCCAAAGTTAATTTTGATCCCTCATATGTAGGCCATATCAAATTTGGTCCCTCACAATACATTTTTTTATCGAATCCGGACCTTCCGTGTGAGGGTCACATGTTTCAATAGATTATTTGCATTTTGACCTCTACAAATAAATAGATGACTCAAAATTCCTCTCTATAAAAATATTATTCAATTCCTGCCCCACATAAATTAAATAAATGACTGAAAACCCCTCTTCTTCGCCAACTACCCCCGAACTCAGAAACCACGGCCCCCAACCCCCGAGTATACCCAACCCCCAATTTCTTTCAGGCGCCCAACCCCCTCCCCCCTCTCTTCCACACACACACACACACACACACAGAGACACGCACACACACACATATATCGATACATATATATATAGCTATATAGTAATTATAAACCTATATATTTTGTATATATACAAAAAACACATATTTAAATGTATATAAAGATTATGGATATAAAAATATTTAATTATATAATTTATTTTTTTGAGAGGAATTATATTTTTATTTAATAAATGTAACAATATGTTTTATATTTCAAATTTTTTTGGCTATTTATTTTGTTTGGGGTTTTTTTTACTATTTTTTTTATTTTGTAAGGGGGCAAATTGCATTTGACCTTAGTATTTTACAAAATTGGATTTAAAAAAAAATGTAACTTGAGGGACCAATATTTATAGGGCATATACGTGAGGGATCAACATTGATTTTTGGTGAAACGTCAAGGACGAAAAATAAAATTAACCTTTAAAATATGTAGATTTTTAGGCAAATCACATGTTGTAGACTATTGAAAGGGATAAAAACACTTAACCCCAAACTATGATCGCTTTGACACTTTCCCATGTGAACATTTACGAGTTCAATTTTACCATATCAACTTTAAGTATGAAAAATGTATAGTTCATAATGTAAAGTGCAACTCTTAAAACTTCATATGACAAAGTGTAAAAACAACCAGAGTTTAGGGATTAAATGTCAACTTAAAATGTACATGTTTGAAACTGGTTAACTGCTTGGTAATCGCCACAAAAAGTTTCATATGTGTATCGAGATGAAAGGTAAAGAGATTTCTCAATTTAATGTTAGTTGTAGGAAAAAAATTCCCTTAAATAATAAAACCCATAAGAAAAAAATAAGACTATGCATATCACTTAAGGTACTTTTTCTTAAGAACAATAATTTCCACATTATGCAGGTGTCTTTTTGAAAATTTATTGTTTCCATGATATAAGCCCTCAACCAATTATGTTCATAAACTGCACTTTATAAATAGATTCACCAATCACCCTTATAAGAAAAATCGATAAGAAAAATATCAATAAGATAATAAAGAAAATATGACAGTATAACCAGGACAAGAATATATATATATATATATATATATATAGTTGGTTTCCAACTTAGAAAATGATGAAGAGTTGTGTCTTGAAAGACAACTTAGGAGTGAAGAAATACTTTGAATAGACACAATGCTTGAGATAAAATACCCTTAAGAAATTAATTAATGATTTTACTTAATAATAATTATTAATATTGATTAGTACTTTGGAAAAATCCCCAATGATTGCCCGCCATTTCCAAAATATACTAAATTGAAAAATAAATAACTAAATAGTAAAAATCCATGATTAAAAATATGGTGATATCTATAGGTGGAGTATCCTTGAACCTATAGACTAAACTTAGTGTATCAGATTTCTTTGTTTAAGAGGACTGAACCTTGTCTTATCAAAGAATTGACTGAAAATATTGAGTACTAGCATATTTGGCTCATGGTGTTACAAAAGCCGCACGTTATAGGCCATGTGATGATCTTGTTTTCATGAGTGGTTCAGGATTCCACCAGAAAAATCCGTAGAAGCGACCCTGACATTGTCCATTCACATAGGCATGCTTATAAAGAGTGCTTTCACTCACTCCAACTAAAATAAGTCTATAGGCATCTTAAGGACAAATTGCCCAACCCTCTAATTTGTTTTTGTGAAAGATTAAAGTACATCGCTTCATTGAAATGGGATTTAAAAAAGATTGATGTACTCAAAAAGTATCCAAGCGTCCTTTTCATGGATTTGCTTAAGGTTAAAGGCCTTTGAACTCTTAACAGATATTATACAAAATCTCAATAAGAGTAAACTACAACTTCAGATATCCCACCTGACATTGGTGTTGATCCAATTTCCCTTGAGAGTATTCAATATTTTCTTTATCTTGAAAAGTACTTTTCAAGTGGATCCACTGCCATATCATTAGTTGATAGATATTTTCATTGAGTTTTCTCTTTCCCACAAATTCATAAATCATGAAACTCGTGAAAAATATATTTGCACTTATTCATTTTACTTACTCATATACCTCTCATGTGCTATTGAGTGAATGATTGCTTCATTGTCGCAGTATAATGTCACAAGTTGCACTAGCCTTCCAATGATCTGTATATGCCTTTGGAACGTTGTCACTCAAATCGCATACTTACCATAGAGTAACATCATCACATGTTACCTCATATTTAGATTCCATCGACGACGTTTAATAGGTCTGCTTCTTTCGAAACCAAATTAAATTACCACTTCACCATCAAATATGAAAATAGAATAGCAATTTCACACTTCAATAAACTATTGTCAAGATTTTTTATTTTTCATCATGGACAAACATGAGAAAAGAGGAGAGGCAATTATTATTACATAAAGAAATCATCAAAATGCCACATACACAATCATCAGCTGTCAAACATGATGTGGCCGAATTTTTCTTCGGTCACATCGGCGTCAACTTAATGCAAACCTCCAACCGTGGGGTTCCACGTGTCCGAACAAGTCCGATTAAGCCATACCTTTGCTTACTAATGATGGAGGTCGAGCACAGCTCACCAATACGCCCTGGCATCCATGTGTATCCTCGATTAAGAGGTCTCCATAGAGTTATTGCATCCTCGATGAGTGATCCACTCTCCTCGGGTGGTCCCGCACCATCCCCGATGTGGCCCCAAAAATAATCGTCTCTGACAATGGATGTACCCGACGTATCCACGACACGTGCCAAGGAATATCCCCTGTAAGAATAGCAAGGCTGGGTCAGTCTAACCCTAATCCGGCCCACCAGTCTCCAATTACTATAAATAACATCGCGTTAGTGTTCCTAAGGGGTAAGCTTTCCAAATTCACTTTTACGCACGTTATTACCTTCCGATTACCTGCTCAAATTCTGACTTAAGCGTTAGAGGGTCTTCGCCGGAGACACGTCCGGCTAGGCTCAAGTGTATTCTATCGTTGCAAAATAGAACCCAACTAGCACACCCATATCCTTTACTCGAACTTTGGATGGACTTTGGACTATTCAGCTCTAACTTCACCTCTGCTCGAAGTGACGTGTTCCCGTACGAAATCCGACTACATCAAAACAAAGAAAAATGTCTGACTTTAGGTGAAGAGGTGTGAACCACTTGAAATAACAACTCTTCAATCAATTACCAACTGATGAAAGTTAACAACCTATGGTTTAAAATAATATATATTTACCATTTCAAAAACTTTGAGGATAATCAATAGAATAAAATAAAACAAGAATAACTAAAAAAAATTATTTTAAGACACTTTAGTTTGATTTAGATAAATCTTGAACTACTATTATGATAAAATTTCAATGTTATAAACGCATGTGTCTTCAATTCCTTGTCATTACCGTTCAGAGATTAATAAAAACCTGGTTACAAATTTAAATTGAAATTTTATGAACAATTCAAAGAATTTGATTACAACTAATAAAATAACATAATATATATATAAATAAAGAACTTGAAAAAAAACCCACCAAATTAAAAAGTTTTTACTATTGTCAGATAAAATTCTAAATATTATAATTATCCAATACAATTTTGAAAAATAGATCTTTTTACAAGAATTAGACATATCAATATCTTCACTAGGATTAGATATACCAACACAATGAAATAAATTGGAACCGCGTACCCAATTTAATTGCAATCCATAATTCTAGCGTGCCATATGACATTTGAAAAAAAATGCGCCTTGAGTAAACCATTTCTCGTTGCTCAAAAATCATCCTTCCACAACCATCTGAAATGTTCTCAAGAGTACGTTCCATCTTCACTGCTTTTAGTTTGTTGTATGGGCACCATGATTATCAATGAGAAATTATTGTCCTTAACCTGTAGGAAAAATTACCCTTAAATAATAAAACTTGAAATGAAATAAAATAGTGCAATGCGTACCCCTGAAGGTACTTGCTTAAGAATAATAATTTTTGTACTATGAAGGTGTCTTGAAAATTTATTGTTCCCCAAGATATAAGCCATCAACTAATTCTATTCATAAACTGCACTTTATGAATAGAGACAAGAAAAATATCAATAAGATAATGAAGAAAACATAATTATATATTATGTATAACCAAGGCAAGAACATATATATATATATATATATAGTTGGTTTCCAACTTAAAAAATTATAAGACTTGTGTCCAATCAAAAATTTTCTTTTTAATTAAAAAACTTAAAAAATTGAGAAAATTTAATTTGGTCAAAATCAATTAAATTGCAGTTAAAACCACAGTCAAATATATATAAGTACTAACGTATTCCCATGGTATGCGTGGAAGTAATTAAAAAAATTGCAATAAATAAACTTTTATTAATTAAAGTTTTCATATGATTTTTTGTAACTTAAATTAATTAAATTGGAGTCAAAGAACCCTGATTATATTATCTAGTATATGTAGTATATAGATATGTAGTAGGAAGTAATGCAAAAAAAAAATGTAATAAAAAGATTGGAAGAGGTATTTACAGAAGATAAATAATAAAAAAACAAATAAAATATGCTTTAATTAAGAAGAGTTCTTTTGATCATCTAAATATATTTATTTGTGAAATTATGTCCTAAGTTAAATGTATGGCATAGATTGATAAAAGGCAATAAAGACAATACATATAATAAAGAAATAGAAAATGTATAAATGGGTAAAAAGAAAAAGGAAAGTACGACTTTTCTATAATAATCAAAACTAAAGTAAGTAATATATTATTAAGAAAAACAAATCATCACTTACCTAGATCGAGATGATAGTATAGAGATGGAGAAGGGTCTACAAACTTTATTTTATGTATACATATGAAAATGTAAATTTTTTTTCTTATTTTTAGTAAAAATTAATTTCATGGACTTTGAGTTTCACAAAATAAATTAAATTAATTAAAATCTAGCTAGACAAATCAAGTTTACCAAAAATAAACCACTAAAATTATCAACCTCACAATTCATATGCAAGATGCACAAATTTAATTGCTTCTATTATGTCTCTATTATATGAGCATAATTTGATTGTATTTATTCATATCATATAATGTTATTATTATTATTATTATTATCATTATTATTATTATTATTATTATTATATAGAAGTACATATAGATAAATGTTGATATATGTTTTGAAATCGGGCCAACTCATATGAAATGACTAATATGAATTTGGGTCGAAATCAAGGAATTAAGGAGTTTAAAATATATAGTAATTAAGATAATGACTTTAATCATATATATATATATATATATATATATTACATTATACATATACATGAACGATATCACTCATGTTCCAACAAAAAAAAAATCTCTATTTTTAGTTTACTTCATTCGAAAAGTATACTATCTATTTTTATATAAAAAATAATATTTAAAATTTAGAACATCACCAATGGAAAGTTATTAGAAGAAATTTAAAATTTTAAAATAAAATAAAAGTGGGATAAAATGAATATTTTTGTACTATATTCATCCTTAATATATACTACATATAGGGTTGGAGCAAAAAGAAAAAGAAATAAAAAACACACACACACTCTTCCACATGTACTACATATTTGTAATTGAATAAAATGATAAAATATTTATAAAACTCTACAAATCACTAAAAGATTAAAAAAAAGTATAATATTTGTTAAAGATTTAAGTAAAATCAACATTTGAAAGAATAAAAGTAAGCAACATCAGGCACATATTTAAATAAGGGATAATTATTTTTTGCTATCCGAAATATGACGTTTTTTACACTTTACCACCTAAACTTTTTTTTTTTTTTTTGGTCTCCGATTGCCATCCAAACTATATGATTTTTTGCACTTTACCATCTGGGAGCGAATTTCAGCCAAAAAAATGGCCGGAACAGTACCACGTGTATGGCATGTGATTTTAGTAGGAGCATTTCCGTCATTTCACTTATAGAAAAATTGTTTACAAAAATGTGCATCATAGGATTCGATCTTGGGTTGAGAAAGAGTGCAACTACACCCACTACCACCTTGCCAACCACCATTGTTGTCAAATTTGAGGCAAATTGATATATTTGTACTATGTAGATTCAAATAAATGAATTTTAATATCAATTTAAAATTCAAAAAATAAAAGAAATATATTTATTTTTTGAATAAATAATTGATATTACTTTTATTTTAATATCAATTTTTAATCCAAAAAAAATAAAAGGAATAACTTGTTCTTTTAAAGAAAATTTTATCTTGCTAATTAATTAATTTTAAAAAGAAATTGATAAAGTAATATTGAAGGTAAAATATCAAAAAAAGATAAATGAATTTTGAAAATTGAACGTAAAGAGTGTTAAAGATTAATATATTTCAAAATTTTATCCATATATTAAAAATTTTGATTTTGTCATTTTAAATAGAAAAAACAATTTATTTCGTAATTTTATTCATATTAGAGATCTTTGGAAAACAAATTGAAAGAAGGATATTAAAATTTGATAAATAAAATTTGAAATTTGAACTTAAGTTATTAGTACAAATCAAATTTAAAGCCTCATTTTATCAAAAAAGTTAAATGTGTCCAAAATAGTAGAGGAGGAGGGCTCAAAGTTTTGCCACCTAGAGGTCCGAAGTTCG
The DNA here is from genome assembly GCA_026212405.1 of Petrea volubilis. Classification (NCBI taxonomy): domain Eukaryota; kingdom Viridiplantae; phylum Streptophyta; class Magnoliopsida; order Lamiales; family Verbenaceae; genus Petrea; species Petrea volubilis. Next base: position 12,297,359 of record CM047875.1, read on the forward strand.
ACTCCCATCAAAGGAAAGTATTTTTGAGAGGGATTTAATCGACTGAAATGATGCTTTTGCCCTAAGCTATATCACATGATATGCATGTGATGGAATCTCGATGGAATATTCCGCCGCAAAATGCCTTAGATGGTGATGTGTAAAAAAATGCAAAGTTCATATGGCAACTGATAAAAAAAATAAGTTTATATGGCAAACTGTAAAAACTCATACACTTTGGATGGTAAATAATTCTTGGCCTTTAAATAATTAAGTTGTCCAACTGTTGTAATGCAAAAAACCAATATGCATAAGCTATTGAAATAAGTCATCTTCATCATCATTTTTTTCTTTTCAAATAGATTAATATATAAAGTCAAATAACATTGAACAATAATTTTGGCTTTTTGGTTATGAAAATAGGCCAAAATAATGGTATGTATATGCTCTCTCTCTCTCTCTCTCTCTCTCTCTCTCTCTCTCTCTCTCTCTCTCTCTCTCCGTCCCCCCCCCCCCCTCTCCCCCATACTAGGGATAAGTGCACACTCAATGTGTGTGCAGATAAAAATAAAATAAAATATAATCATGCATTTAAATTAATCTCTCTCTCTCTCTCTCTATATATATATATATATATATATATATTATTCAGAAGCTTTGATGGCATGCAAGTAAGTGCCATATATTTACATATTTGGATAGCTTCAATGAACTCTCTTTTTCCACGCATGAAATTTTACTATAATTGCTTTTTAAATTAAATTAGATTTAGATAAGTATATGATTCATTATCATGATCCAAACAAATTCAAGGTGAGATTGTATTTTTGGTATTTATCCACACAAGAAACTAGCAATTTCACTACAGAAAAAACGCCGGATTTCGGCGGAATTAAATCGGGGGAAATTTTCCCCCGGAATTTTCCCCGGTTTTTATTTAAAAAAAATTAAAAAAAAAACCGAGGGAATTTTCCCCCGGTTTTTTTTTTGAATTTTTTAAATTAAAAACCGGGGGGAAATCCAGGGGAAAATTCCCCCGGTTTTTTTTTAAATTTTTTTAAATAAAAACCGGGGGAAAATTTCCCCTGGTTTTTTTTTGAATTTTTTAAATTAAAAACTGGGGGAAAATCCGGGGGAAAATTTCCCCAGGTTTTTTTTTTATTTTTTTAAATTAAAATCGGGGGAAAATCCGAGGGAAAATTCCCCCGATTTTTTTTTTTTGAATTTTTTAAATTAAAAACCGGGGGAAAATTTCCCTCGATTTTTTTTTTAATTTTTGAATAAAAACCGGGGGAAAATTCCCCCGATTTTTTTTTTAATTTTTTTTAATTAAAACTTTAATATTACTATATATTTAGGCAAGACAAAACACAAGCTTGGAAGTAGCTCAATGGCAAGGTATTAGACTTGTATCCAAGAGGTCCCAAGTTCAAGTCCATGCAAGAGCAAAATTTTTTTTTTTTTTTAAGAGAGAAAACCGGGGGAAAATTCCCCCGGTTTTTTTTTTGAATTTTTTTAAATAAAAATCGAGAGAAATCCGGGGGAAAATTTTCCCCGGTTTTTTTTTTATTTTTTTTATTTAAAAACGTAATTTACCAAATATTTAGGCAAAAAGATACACAAACTTTAAAGTAGCTCAATAGCAAGGTATTAGACTTGTATTCAAAAGGTCCTAGGTTCAAATCCAACTAACTACACATTTTTTTTTAAGAAACACTCTTTGGGGAAATATATATAATTTTAATATAAATGATGTTAATATTACTTCTACTATTTTGTTTCCTTAAAAATTGTGATTGTTCATTCAATATTTTTTTCTTTTAACAAATTAAAATTTTTATATACATATGTTTATATAGTATATTTTCATATAGTATGTAGAATATCTATATATATATATATATGTATATTTATATAATATCAATACTATCTTTTAACTATTATTATTTATACTATCTATTAGTTATGTATAATATATTTATAGGTATACATATGTTTATATAGTATATATAATATATATGTTTGTATAGTATCAATACTATCTTTTAACTATTATTATTTATACTATCTATTAGTTATGTATAATATATTTATAGGTATACATATGTTTATATAGTATATATAATATATATGTTTGTATAGTATCAATACTATCTTTTAACTATTATTATTTATACTATCTTTTAATTATATGTAATATATTTATAGTTTTACTAGATTTTAATTATATATAATATATTTATAGGTATACATATGTTTATATAGTATCAATACTATATTTTATCAATGTTATCTTTTAACTATTAATTATTTATAATATGTTTATAGGTATACATATACTTATATGGTACACATATATGTTTATATAGTATATATAATATATATTTTTATATAGTATCAATGTTATTTTTTAACTATTAATTATTTATAATATATTTATATATACGTATACATATGTTTATATGGTACACATATATGTTTCTATAGTATATATGATACATATGTTTATATATTATCAATGTTATCTTATAACTATTATTATTTATATTATCTTTTAATTATAATTAAAATAAGAATAATGAAACAAATATATAATATATATAACACAAAACAAAACTTATCACAACTTCAAGGGATAGCCTGGTGGTGGAGTGCTTGTCATTCAATCCCAAGGTCACGAGTTTAAATCCCTGCAATTGCAAATATTTGAATTTTTTGGAATACTATTCCAGCGGCGGGTCCGGAGCGGTGGCGGCGGTTCCGGGTGGCGGTGGAGGCGGCGGCGGAGGGTCCTGGCCGGCGGAGGCGTCGTGGCGGCAGTCCGGGCCGGAGGAGGGCGGTGCGCGGCGGTCCGGCGAAAAACCGGGGGAATATTCCCCCGGACGGAATCCGGCGGAATATTCCGCCGGAACCTTATTCGGGGGAAATTCCGGCGGAATATTCCGCCGGATTCCGTCCGGGGGAATATTCCCCCGGTTTTCCGCCGGACGGAATCCGGCGGAAAATTCCGCCGGAATGCCGCCGGAAAATTCCGATGGAATTTCTTACCGGGGGAAAAATCCGGCGGAATTCCGGATTTCGGGGGCTTTTTTTCCGGCGGAACGATTTCCGCCGGAATTCCCCCGGAATTTTCCGCCGGAAAATTCCGTTTTTTCTGTAGTGTTTGAACTTTTTTCGTTCATTAAATATTGGTATTTCTTCTTTTCTTTTCCCATAGAAAATATTTTCAATTGTCTCACCATACTATTGGGATTCATTGAGTATTAATTCTCTTATATTTTCCCTTTTGATATACAGACCACTGTATTATTTCATTTTTTCTAATGTTTTCAATTAAATTCTTTTAATCACTTCTACCACTTTATGCATTTTATCCTTTGTTTTTGGTATCTCATAGTTTTGTTCTTCAAATTTGTTGTTCTTTCGTGTATATTCAATTTTTTCATTCCTTATTTTTTTAGTTTGTTTTTTCGTCATTATTATTTTCCAGGCATTCAATTTGATCTAATATAATAAGAAGCATTTGTCAAGCTTTCATAAACATTTGTTTCAATGATCTCACTTAATTTGTTATTTTGTTTTTAAACATTTTTATTTGTATGTCTAACTCAAACAACATTTTCTCCCCCATCACAAAAGTTAATATTTGGTATTTTTAATTTTTTAATTGTTTTTAAATTTTTGCTGCTTTTCCATATTTTTTTTTCCTTTCTATCACTATTAGAAAATAGCGAAATAGCCACGGATTTTTAGCCATTGAAAAAATCGATTGCTAACAACTATGGACCTATCCACGAATTTTGAAACAATACAAAAACACCTAGCCACGGATTTTTCACGGATTTTTCCGTAGCTAAATGTGGAAAATCCGTGGCTATATAATTTTCTTAAAAAATATATATAAATATTTTTAGCCACGGATAAAACTGTGGCTAGAAAATATTTAATTTTTTTATTTTAAATGTATATGTTAGCTACAATTTTATTAGTGGCTAAATTAAAAAAAGAAAATTTTTCCCATCTTGGCCACGGATAAAACCATGGCTAGGAAATATTTAATTTTTGTTTAAAAAATGTATATATTAGCCACGGTTTTATCTGTGGCTAAATTTGGAAAAAAAAATTCCATCTTAGCCACGGATAAAATCGTCGCTAGGAAATATTTAAAATTTTCACTTATAGGTGGATGTATCCATTCGAGAAGTAAATATTTTTTTTAAAGATTTGCCTCCCTCTATTTTTCTTCTTTGAGATCCAAATGAATTAGTAACTTTGTCGTACAAAATACGATTACAGGTTCCTACATGGCTTGCAAGGTATGGTGAAGAATCGAGGAAGGGTAGAGGATTCAATAAGTAAGGCATACTTAAATCAAGAGTCATCATGCTTCACATCATATTATTTTGAAAGCCATATTCAGTCGAAGAGTACAAGAGTTAGGCGTAATGAAAATAATGGAAGTGCTGAAGAGATACCCTTCACATTGTCTGTCTGCAATCAAGCTGGTAAGCCTGGTGGTGGTAAATGTGATGAGTGATTTTTAAGTGATGATGAGTTGAGAAAGTCCGCATTACATGTTCTTATTAATTGCGATGAAGTCGTGCCTATCATCGAGTAAGTATGTAATGACTAATATTAATTTTTTAATAAATTTATTAAATTCTAACTCCTAAAATGTCTACTTCAATATATAGAATGTATAGGTTGTCAGTTCGGTACCATTGGCCAAAGTGAACCGACCAAGAAGTTGAGGAATCGGCTGAGGAGAATTTTGTAGAATTGTTTGAATAATATGTAAGTACTTTATTAATTAAAATAAAAAATGTATATATAAATATTTGTTATAAATATTATGACAATGAAATTATTTGTGTAGGTTCATGATTCCAAAAATAATATCACTAATCAAAATTGACATGATTTGGTGTGGGGACCAAATCATAAGTTTAAGACATGGCAAAGATACATTGTGAATAGATATGTCTTTCATGTAGACGAGAATACACAACGTATGAACACTTATAATTCTGGTGTTTGTGTTCGATGCGACGGATCTATAGATATCTATGGCATACTTAAAGAAGTGATTCAGTTAGAATATCCTTGTGTATCTGAAAAGAAGGTTGTCTTATTCAAATATCATTGGTTTGACTCCATTTCTAAGAGGGGTATGAAGATACACCCGTAATATGACATTGTAGAGATCAAATTTAATGAGAGATACCCAAAAAATGGTTCGTTCATTATTGCACAACATGCATCTTAGGTATATTATGTACCATATTCGAGCACAAGGATGGATAAATTGAATTGGCATTTTGTAATTAAAACCAGACCACGTAGTAGAGTAGCCAATCAACAAATTGTTACTGATGATTTGTTCCAAGAATCTTGACCCGTTGCGAATTCTTTGTTCGATAATGAACCTACGAGTCTTTTGGTAGATGCTAATGGTTGACTAGAAGAGGTGATTTTTGACAATAATGCATTTCATAATTAACTTGAAGATGATGAAATTCGAGATGAAGCGAACGAGTATGACAATGATGAGGAGGATGAATTTGATGATGAACTTGATGATGATGACGACGACGAAGGAGATGATGCAATTGAATATGATAATGAGAATGAAGATGATGAATAGGATTCATATTTTCATTGTTGCTGTCGTAGATGTTTGTGATTTATTGTCATGAATTCTTGTGTGAATTGTTATTATGTAGTTGATGTTTGTGAATTGTTATTTTGCAATTATTCATAATTGATGTGCGATCAATTGTTTTGCAGTTTGTTAACATTTTATTAATTTTCTCAATTATTTGTTGAGAGTTCTAAAATAGATAGCCAGGAGATCGAAAAAAGGCAAAGAGAAAGTACCGAACTCAGGGCCTAATCGGCATATGCCTCCATCGACTAATTTGAACATCAATTTAGGTAGCTCGAGATCAAATTCTCCACCCCCTGCCTTAGGGTCTGCCCCATCGACGCTGATGAATGAAGGCCGATCCACCGACATGTCTCAAAATAGTGATACTGGTGGACATTAGATTCTAATAATGCCACGAGAAAAAGAATAAGTGAATTGATCTATTCTATATATTTTATGTGTATTGTAGTGTATAATTTTGTTTTTCTACTTGTACAATAGGTTTGGCTTCGAGGAGAAATGTATCGAAGACATTGGTCGGATAATTGAATATGGTTTCAAGCGACCATGGCCTATTTGGAAAAAGGTCCCGATAGAAACTCGTGAAATGTGGTTTGTCTAGTTCAAGGTATGTGTATTTACTTAGTTTAATTTACATTTTATTATTACTACAACTTGTTCATATATGATTTTTTTTTCTTGATTTTTTTTAGAAAAAATTCTTTTTGCGGCTTGATCATTCGAACTGAATTTGGAATAATTTCGAGCATAAAGGTTTGGAGATCTTGAAAAATAGTCTGGCTAAAGCTCGTAGGGATAACCGCAGGCCTAATTGGATAGGTCAGGAATCTTAAGATGCTTTACGGGGCATATGGGGCACCCCAGAGTTCCAGGGAATAAGCCAGCAGAATAGGGCAAACCGAGCATCGACTTGTGATGGAAAGGGATTCCCTGGCCATAAGGGGTATCCAGATCTCATCTCAGGTGGCAAGATCATTTGGTAAGTAATTACTTTTTCCTTATATTTTATTCAATTTATTGAAGTAGTGCTGATTTTTACGATTTTACCTCATTACTGTCCTTAATTCTATATTTTAAAAAGCTTTTACTTCATGCTTATTGCAGATGGACAAAAATGGAAGTCGGTCTTCTGTTGACGAAACATTTGAGATTCTCCATTATTCGAGAGATAAGGATGGAACCGAGCATTATGTGGTTGAGCGAGCAAAGACTACTTTGGTAGCTTTCTATATTTATTTAGCTTCACATATTATTGCCAAAAACGCTTTTATAACAATTATGTACGTTTTTTTTTTCAGAAGAGCTTCAGAGCTAATTATGAAGAAGCTTGTTCCCAAGCCGTCGAGAATGCACAGGGAGGACCTATTCAGCTGCCCGACAAGTTGGAGGTAACATTAAAAAGAGTATTTGTTAGATATAAAATGATGGGATGTAATCAACTAAGAAATTACGGATGTAAATAGAGGTTTATTTTCTTAAAAGAAGGGGAATGACTTCATTTGGAACAAATTAAAATCTATTTTTGCTTGATTAAATTTATAAATGGAAATGCTTAAACCGTATTGTATAGATAAGCAATAAAATAAGTATCTTGAGTATATAAAAAAATATAAATAACTAAAATAATGCCTTAATAAAATAATTCCTTCGGATCATTTGATTAGATATATAAATGGAAATGTGTCGTTCCCAGTCAATGTAAAGTATAAAACAAAATGATAACAACATATATAGTAGAAAAGATATAAATGCAATGTATATATAAAATAAATAGCCACAACAGTTATAAGTAAACCACCATATAAAATTACTTTTGAACATCAAAACTAGGGGTGGCAATTTCTGACCCAACATGAAAACCAGTATGAACCTAATACGAAAATAGCAGGTTAGGGTTGAGAGTTCATGGGTTGGGTTGAAAATGGATCAAACTCGAAAGTGACTCGTGGGTTACTCAGACAACCTGAATCCTTTTATGGATTAACCGACAACCCGACCCAACCCGACCCAAATCATTTTTTAAAATCTTTTTTTCTCCTTTCCCTCTCATTTAGAGAAAAATATATTATGTATAAATTATAAATCATAATATTTTGATGGGTTGTAATTAATCATTAATAATATAATATAGGAAAAATTATGAAAAAGAGAATAGGGAAATTTGTTTATTATTAAACACACAAAAACTTTTAGATATTTAAATATAAGAGATCGTTTAATCTTTAAAATAAGTGAAAAAGTCAATTTGAATTAAAAAAACTATAATTATGTTAGTTATCATCTTCTTCTTCCCTCCAAAAGAGTATATCTTCTTCCTTTAATTATTTATTTGCATTAATTGAAGTTTTATATTGATCTAGTTTAATATTGAATGAAATTTTTTATCAAACATTTTTACAGTGTATTATAAATAAAATTTAAATAAACCAGAGTAGGAAATAAAGTCATTAATTTCTAATGTAAATTCAAAACATGTATTTTTTATGTAGCCGACCATCACTACAAGAGTGTATACCTCTTAGTGACGAACCAATTACAAATTTAGTTTTCTATGTTAGATTTCATTTATAACAAATTTGTTAGTAAATGTCTTGTTACTAATTGTTTATTTAGTTCTATTTATATTGAATTATGTCATTAATTATCACATGATGCGATGATACTCTAAAACTATGACAAAATGTAAAAAGCTCTCTGTCGCAAAATTTTTGGAAAACTTAGCGAAGGGGTGTCTTTTTATAGTGTATACAAAATAAATGTATATGTAGTATAGTTAGCCAAATGAAAAATTAGAGAAAAAAATCAACTTCTAACTAGTAAATTATAATTGCTTTAATTTTTTGATTAGAAAAGTTAGAATTTTTATTTAAAATAAGTCAACCCGATTTTACACGAATCCAACCAAGTTGAGTTAGGGTTGAGGTCTCATGAGTTTGACAGGTCATGGATTTGGTTAAGGTTGTGAGATATTGTATTGTATTCCTGCCTCAACCCAACCCGAACTCATTCGATCCACCTGAATTGCCAACCCTAATCAAAACTGTGAGAATGATTTGACTTACATGTTATTTATGAAATTATCTTCAGAATATACGCGCATATATAGATATATATATATATATATATATTACATTTTAAGAAGAATTGAAAGTTAATAAATTAATGATGGCATATATATTTTTTTAACTAATACTTGTTTTCTTAAATCATAAAACTCAAAATTTTGAGAAATTATGTTTAAGCTAAATATAAGCGATTATCATAAAGCTTTTTGGTAATATTGAATAATAGAAACTAGTTTTTAGCCACGGATTTAGAAAAAAATCCGTGGCTAAACAAAATAGCCACGAACTAGTCACGGATAAAATTCGTGACTAAAAGTGGCGTGGTTAAATTTGCCCTCGAGTTTTTAGCCACGGCCTATCCGTGGCTATTACCCACGGATTTCCAAACACAGGCATTAGCCACGGACCATCCGTGGCCAAATTTGGCCACTTAATCATGAAAATGCCAGGTCGTGGGTGAGCCATAGCTATTAGCCATGTCCTGGTTGTGTCTGAACCGTGGTTGAGCCGTGTCCCGTATGAAATTGCCAAATTAGCCATGGATTGACCATCGCTAATCCGTGGCTAATTTTGCTAGTTTTTTTCGACAGCCTACTGCCTGTTTTTTTTTTTTTTTTATGACTAGCTTGCTTTCTAGTTTTTGTCAATGAAAACCACAACAACTCATCATTCATACCAATCATCCATCCAAAACGGCGATGGCGGATCATCCAATACACATTATAAAAATAATGAGATTAGATAGAGTCAATGTAGCAACACAAATTACAAATCGAAGTAGTTAACGCCAATGTTTAAAAGTCATAATAAAGTTAGTAACATTATAACAAAGAGTCCATGTCTAACAAGGTCCAATACCATTATCCTTGTCATTATCATCGTCATGCTCGTCATCCCGTACGTAATGTCATGGAGCGTGCCTGGAGGTGGATCGTCCTCTTTCTGATGAAATCCCATAAGAAACCGTCTGTTGGGTAGGGGTGGGCTATACATATGGTGACCCAGCTAACCGGTATGACTGATTTGGTGAAGAGACAAAACTACCCAGGGTCAAACTTTGGATGCTCTAAAGCAAGGCATGCAGTATATGCCACATCTCAATCAATTCAGAGGTTTGTTTCTCCTCAAACTTGTCAAACCTTAACCTCAACTCAAGTGTCGATGGATCCTCCCATTTTAGGGGGTAAGTACAGGAGCTTGAAGTCCCTGTACTACATGATGATCCACCTGGTACTCTATACTGCCGACTCTACTTCGGTTTGGCCACTGTCTCCTTCCATACCTATAGATCTGTGAATATGTTTATCACTTCCAGAATATATCATTTCTATCTATATATAATATTATAACATGAAAGTTGAGTTATTTGACTTACATTGAGCTTGGATGGTCAAGGTAGAGGTGTAACCTCAGCAGATTGAGGAGGCAGTTGAGAATTAATATCGTCCGACTTCTCCTTAAATGCATTCTACAAAATTTCAGGTTGAAACATCAATTTCAAAGTTGAAATATCAATATTAAAGTTGAAAATAATGAATACTCACAAAGGAACGCTCAACCCCCTCATCAGACCATTTCAGCTCCCCATTCTCATCCTTATAAGAGTAGAGATGGATAAATGACTGATCACAATCGGATATTCCCCGATTTGAGCTTCGTATAATAAGAGATGTAATATTTTAATATAATATGAAAATGCTATTACTATCAATCATAATTTTGAAATAATTTTCAAATACACATACTAACCAACTCGTCGTTGTGAGTGAAATGAGATTTTGAACCTCCTTTGTAGCCCATCATTCCCGTTCCACTAGATTCCGAAGCTCAATTAGCTTTGTTGACCGTGCTCTTTTAAGAAAATCAAATAACCCCCATTTTACTTGTAGCTCCTTCCATGCGTCATCACCGATCCACTCAAGCTTCTTATTTTTATAATGAGATTTATTAAGTCTATTCTTTAGGAGTTCCAATCCCTTGTGCTTAAAAGTTTTCCAAATGGAATCATGCTGCTCAGCTCTCCAATAGTACACTCTCTGTACAATGAGAAACGTACAACTTATAAATTAAAAATGAAAAAATATATAAGAAAATTTGTATATATATCAATACTTACATGGAATTCGAAGAATCATATGTGTCTAGTATGTATAGGGACTTCCTTCCACCTTTCCCAAACCCTTATACACTCGTTTATGAAAATACAGGTGATCGTCCTCATGGTATCATAGGCATGATTGAACCTAATGAGTAGAAAATATATTTAAGCAACAATCAAGATTTGAATAATTATATCTTAAATAACGTAAAGAAAAACTTACTCATAGCCCTGCGAATAAATAACCAGCTTCCTATCAACTCTAATATTATCAGAAGTTTCAGTCGGCATATCATCATTGTTCTGCTCGACTTCACTATGGGTAGATGTGTGATGATGAGAGTCATCGTACGACTCATTTCGAATGTATAGGTTTATTGTAGAGGGCATGTGGAGGCCACGTTGGCTAGACCCTCCACTACCAATGATCTTCTCTTTGCCTTTTTCTAAACCTGTCATCTGTATTCATAGCAAAAACATCACATAGCAAGAACCACGTCTACATCAATAGCAAAAAATTCACATAACCGTTAATTTTAACAGTTCACATTACATAACCGTTAATGTATGACAATTCACATTACATAATCGACAATTCCACTATAATACAATATTCATAGCAAATATATATGTTCATATCAACGACAATCAAACCAATCAAAAGATTTATTCATAGGAAATTTTATTCTTCTTCATCTTCATCTTCATATTCATCGTCGTCGTCATATTGAATTATATTTTCGTCATCGTCTTCATCCTCATCTTCAAACTCGGAGTCAAATTCTTCCTCTTCATCACTTTAACGTATTTCATCAACTTCTACATCATCATTGGCCCTCTGTGCAAGGTATAATTGGTTGACCTCTTCTACAACACCCGTACAATCCATGAGGTTACCTATTGGTTCATCATCGATGACACCATTCACTGTTCCAAATGATTCTTGTAATGGGCTATGAACAATCTCTTCATTCACAACTCGACTTTGTGGTCTTGTTTTGATAACAAACTGCCATTGTGATTTAGCTCTTCTTGTACCGGCTAAGGCATGATATACATTTGAGACGCATGTTGTGCAAATTATGAAAAGGTCATATTTTGGGTATTTCTCATTAAATTTTGTTTCAACAATGCCATATTGTGGGTGTACCTTCATTCACCTATTCGACACCAAATCAAACTAGGTACATTTAAACATCACAACCTCTTTTTGAGGCACGCTAGGATACACTAACTTGATAACTTTCTTTAGCATACCTTAAAAATTTGTACCCCCGTCATTTACGACGCAAACACCAAAATTTGAGGTCTTTCTATGTGAGATCATATTGTCTGCATGGAACAGATATCCATTTATGTAAAACCTATTGAAGGTCTTGACCTTCTTCATTGGACCCCAAGCCAAATCTCGCAAATATTGATTTTCAACATTATTATTCGAATTATGTGCCTACATACAAAGATATGGGAAAAAAACTATTTACCACCCAAAGTATACGGGTTTTTACAACTTGCCATATAACTTATTTTTTTATCAGCTGCCATCTAAACTTCACAATTTTTTACAAATTACCATCTAAGCGAATATTCTAGCGGAATATTCTGCCCAGATTCTGTCACATGACATTCATAAGGCCCTTTTCGTCATTTTCTATGAAAATCGTGAGATTTTAAGGGCATAATGGTCTTTTTATAATTCCCCCACAAAAAAATAATTGAATTGCATGCTAAGGGATTCGAACCCAGGTTCATTAAATGATCTTTAACCACTCGGCCAACTTAGAAAAGTTATGCAAATTGTGATAAATTATTATATTTATCTTATATTAGGCTTGCTAGTTTGAATGATTTTAAATATAAATGGGATTCAAGAAAAATAAGTTCATTAAAAAAAATGGACGAAGTTAATTTTTTTTTTAAAAAAATTGATCTTGCTAATTTAACTAAATTTTTACAAAAATCTGATCCTTCTGATTATATTAATTTTCAAATAAAATGTGGTTAAAGAAATTTAATTAATTTTAAAAAGAAGTTTCATCAAAAAAGAAAAAGAAAAAGAAAAAAAAAGAACGAATGAAAATTATATTTTAAAAAAATAAATCTTGTTAATTTTATTAATTCTAAAAAGAAATGAAATAGATATTTTTTTAAAGAATAATTTTTTAACAAATTTTCTTATCTCATTTATTTTCAAAATTCTTGCTATTTGATATTTGTAATTTATTTTTGTTTCTAATTATGTGGTTCTGAACTTTGAGGATTTTGTATAAAACATTAAAATAGGCATAATCATGCATGAAGATAGATGTTGCCCAGTTGGTGAACCTCTCATGGGGTTTGCAATATAACCCAGGTTTGACTTCCACTATTAACAAAGTTCTTAATTTTTGAGCAAGTTTTTACATAAAAAGACGAAAAGGCCCTTATGAATGTCACATGATTGTCATGTGACCAAATCTGGGTAGAATATTATGCCAGAATATTTGCTTGGATGGTAATTTGTAAAAATCGTAAAGTTTAGATGCCAACCGGTAAAAAAAAAGTTTATATGGCAAGTTGTAAAAACCCACATACTTTGGGTGGTAAATAGTTTTTTTCCCTAAAAATATTTTCAATCAAAGTATTTAAATATATTTTGTTTAAACCACATAGTATTTTTGAAATATATAATTAATTGAGTGTTTATGGTGTATAATGAAATACTGGCATAGAGTTTAAACCATTCAACAAAATTATTTTTGAAGGATTACTCAACCTCTTGATCACTTAGATGTGGCCAATTGTATCAAATGGTTGGCCTATACATCCTACAAAATGTTAAGATTTCTCAGAGCCATATATATTCCTCTTAACACATTATCTACAAAATGTTAAATATACTACTCACTCAATGATAGGGACGACTTAATCACAATTGATAAGGACATGTAAAGTAGCTTTGCTCCACTCATCATCAGTGAAAAACATTCTTTGCATTTTCTTCCTGGCTTACCAGATCAATTGAATATAGACAAAGTGTAAGATAGCTCATCATCAGAAGAGGCATCATCCTTATTACGATGAGATCTCGTACTTTTGGTGCAGATGTGACTTTCAAAATAACAAGATGAAAAGTACGACAACTCTTAATTTAAATACGCCTCATATATTGATCCTTCAACTTTTGCCCTGTTCTTCGCCGTTCCCTTTAAGTTATGTTATTACCTAAAAATTAAGTTATTTTAACTTCTTAATAATTTAAATATACACACAAAAATTTGAGTTCTTAATAATTTAATTTGACATATCAAATTTCAAATTCATAATAATTTAATTACCTCTCAAAAGGATACATCCATCGGTATTGCACAGGGCCACACATGGCGACTTCAAATGGCAGGTGTACAATCAAGCGCTCCATTGAGTCAAAAAATTCAAGCAAAAAAATGTGTTTTAATTTGCATAAAATGATAGGAATTTTACTATCCAATTATAGTAGATTTTCCTAACTTAGCTCTGTTGAATACAATTCTTTTAAAAATTGACTTATTTCAGTTAATGGCTTCCAAATCTGTAGGAGTACGCTTAACGCTATCAGGAACCAACGTTGTATAAAGACATGATAGTCATAACTCTTTATACCGTGTAAGTTAATTTCAGATTGATCAACATAATTTTCCAAATTCGATGCATAACCGTCAGGCATCTTCAAACATTTACGCCAAACACATAATTCGCATCGTTGTTCAACATTTAAAGTGAATGTGGCTCGTGGTTTCAACACTCTACCGTTTGATAGATATTGTAGATGTAACTCTGAATGCCTACAATACTCCAAAACGTGAAGTCTAGCCTTCTTGTTATCCTTTGTTATGTTTTTCACATCCATTTTAGTGTTTATTATGTTATCGAATTTTTTTTTCAATGTGCATTAATCCAAATTATGGCAGATGAAATTACCCTTCCAATACGGCAACTGCCAAAAAATGCATTGTTTGGTCCAATTGTGGTCCACATCGTAACCTTGTACTTTTGATTGTCTTACAGACATATCGATTACTTTTGGCAAGTGACACACAAAATCTCATGTTTGCCCACCCGTCATTCGAGAGGAAGGCGCAAATTGCTCACGCCTCCTTCTTAAATTTCTTATTTTTATACTTTTTTTTATAATTAAAAAATTAAATATTAAAATTTATTTTTTTAATTTTTGTATTTTTTATAATTAAATTTTATAGTTTTTATAATTTTTTATAATCAAAAAAATTAAATATTAAAATTTCATATATTTTTTTATTTTTTAAATTTTCTGAGAAATTTCCCGTCAAAATTCGGTTGAAAATTTTAATATTTTTTAATTTTTTAAATTTTTGGAGGAGTTTTCTGCTGAAATTCTGTCAAAAATTTTAAATTTTAATTTTTTATTTTTTAAAACTCCACCAAAAGTCAGCCGAAATTTTTTAGCGGAATTTCGATGGAATATTTTAGCCGAAAATTGCGCATTTTCTTGTAGTATCACTAAATCGTTTAAAATGTAGTGAGATCTATGACAAAATTAAAATTATTGCGACTAATTGTTTGGTTGCTAAAATTTATCCTTTAGCGACTATTGTTTGTAGTCACAACCTTGTCACTAAAGATAAATAGGAGAGACACTTGTTACAACCATGACATAGTTGCTAAAAAATCACTTTTACCAACCAAAAGAATTACGTTGCTATATATGTAACTATAGCAACCACTGATTTTTACATCATCGAACGAAAAGTTCATCACTAATAACTTCACCGTCAATGACCATTATTAAATGGTCTCCAAACATTCATCTTTAGCAACTATATTAAAAATTCTTTGCTAGGCATTTTTAGAAGCTACCCCATTGTGACCACTGGTGACCAACTATATTTTGGTCGTTGAAGGTTATAGCGACCATTTACTTGCATTTAATGTCGCTAAAACTAATATTTCTTATATTGAGACTTTTAGAGGGAAAAAAAAGGCAAAAGCCAAAAAAAAAAAAAAAAAGGCCAAAAAATGACTTGTTTAGAAGCTAGTCATAGTAGTTTCAAATAAAAGGACCTTCTAAAGTACTTTTAATTATTGTATCTAAACACAAAATTACTTAACATAAAAGAAGAGTTTTACTACAAAAACCATTGTTCGAAAATAATTTTTTTTTTTTAAACTCATCCCTGCCCTGAATCAAGAACCCTAATAGGTTATAGTTAGTATCCACTTCTATGTTTATTGAAATATATTACTTGTTATTTAAATTCTTAAATTGCCATGTATAAAGTTATCTGTAATATTAAATTTATCTAACTTTAATTGCTATTTTGAATCCTTATATAGTTGAACTATTAATGTTGTGCTTAAAATATGGGTAAACATAACCGGGTATTACAGTAGTAGTATAAACTTAAAAATGCGAAATGTTGATAAATTTCAATAAAAATGAATTGTATATATGAAAATCCTTGGATAAAAGATGGTAACTTTACTTGCAACGCATGCAATCACCATTTCTAGGAATGTTCTCCTTTTGTCGTTCTTATTTTGGAAAAGAAATTGATAATTCGCATCTCATAGGAAAAAACAAAAGTAGAATTAAATATCAGTAGCTTGATATGTGTATATATGCATATACACATTTGATAAGTATCAGTAGCTCGATTTAATATCTTTCAAGTGAGTTAAAAGAGATGGTGGATTCACTCTAATGCTGGTGAACCGTATCACCTTCCTTGCTTAGCATCTTTCCTTGCAAGGACCTGCATATAGAGTAGATTATAGAAACAATTTATGAACATACAACTCAAAACAGTTAGAAATTTTTTTCTCGATCTCTTAGGCCGTAGTTCTATAGTATTATTTTGGTTCTGCCATTAACCTGTCACTACATTTTTCTGCAGAAGATCACGTCATAAATCTTACCACACATAAAATTAAAAGGAAAAAAAAAGCCAAGTAAAGGCAAAGAAAGATCTTTCTATTTGATTTTGGCGTCCCACCTAAATATTTTGAGTTAAATCCATTTCTGATTCCACAAGACTCGGCCCCGCCCACATTTAGTCCCACATGAAATTTAATTCCAAAATTAGTTCCACAAGAATCAATTTTGGGACAAGTTATGTCCCACCGGTAATAAATTACGATTTTTCGGCCAAAATTGATGATGTGGCAGGTGAGAAATATGATTTGACATTTGTAGTGATGAGTTGGATTTAGTTGTTTGTGACGTAGCATAAAGTGTAACATGTAAATTTAAAATAACTATATATAAAAAATTAATATATACATATAAATAAATTAATATATAAATTTATATTTTAATACATTATTAAAATTTATGAATACGTATATACATAATATGTATATATATACACAACACATATATTTAAGAAACTTATATCTATATACACAAAAACAACCGCCAACCACCGTCGAGAGAGAGATATCAAGAGAAAAAGAAACTTCAAACCCTCACCCTACACCATTGCCACAAAGGGATCACAAGAGAGAGAGATCGATAAGGAGGGAGAGAGATATCGATAGAGAGACAGATCTGGAGAGTAGTTGGGGGTGGGGGATTGTGGGGTGGGAGGTGGGGGGCGGCATGGTGGTGGAGAAGGGGGTGGGCGGGGGCGGGGGCAACGTGGTGGTGAAGGAAAGTGGGTGTTGGTGGGGAGGGGGGGGTCATAATTCTTTAATAACTAAATGAAGGGCTTATGGGGGGTAGTGTGGTGGAGGAAGGAGGGAAGGGGGTGGGGTGGGGTGGTGGAGGAAGTAGGGACGTGTGGGGTGGTGGCCGTGCTGGTGGAAGAAGTTTGTAGTTGTGGTGGGGCAATGTGCTAAAGGTGGCTGCGCCGGGGGGAGCTGGGGGGTGGGGGGGTGGGTAGGCTTGTGGGTTGGAATTGGAAAGAAGATGGGGTGTTGGGTTTTTTATTATTATTATTATTTTAAATGAAATAAATAAATAAATTTAAATAATTTTATATAAATAATAAAATTTGCATTTTACCCAATTTCATTAATATAATAATTTTTAATTTAGATTTTATATCATTAATATGTATTTTATCTATTTCTTGACATATATTATCTTTTATATATATATATATTATTTTTTATTTATATTATTAATATTTTTTTCTATTACATGTCATCAATAAAAATAACAATTCATTTTATTTTTTTGATGCATCATTTCAAAAAATGCCAATTCATTTTGTTAATTTAACACGTCATCATAAGGAATGCCAATTCATCTTACTGGCTTGCCACATCATCAATTTTGGTTGGAAAATTCCAATTTGTCAAGGGTGGGACGTAATTTGTCTCAAAATTGATTCAAGTGGAACTAGTTGAAATTAAATTTCATGTGGAACTAAATATGGATAGAGTCATGTCATATGGAAAATGAATTTAACTCTAAATATTTTAATAAATTAAATATTTCCATCATCTTAGTGTTATAGTAAGTTAAATATTTCAATCAAACAACTACAGCTAGATCCTCAATAAAGGGTATCTAGTCAACTATTAAGGAGTAAAGCCAGAAGTGCGAAAATCATTCTAATTTCTAAGGAGCGTGAGTATCAATATTTTTAATAGATGTAGCGACACTTTTTAGTTTTTACCTAAAAAACGTACTCCGGTACCATACCATAGAGCACAACTCTAACTGGGAAAAGGTGACAAAGAAATAGACCAAACAAACATAGATTTAAAATGGGTTAATTGCAATTTTGGTCCTGTAAATATGCATTTATTCAATTTTGGTTCCATTCGTTTCAATGTTCTCAATTTTGGTCTCATATGTTTCAATTTTCTCAATTTTGGCCCCAAATGTTTTAATTTTTTACAATTTTGGGATATTTCTAAAATTCCGTCTAATCTTTAACTGCAAAGACATGCGCACCTCATGTGGCCGTTAAATCCATACGTTTCAAATTTCTGCAGAGTCCCAAAATTGCAAAAATTTGAAACTTGTGGGACCAAAATTGAGAAAATTGAAACAAATTGGACCAAAATTGGACAGAATTTTCATCCCATGTGAGGTGCACGTGCCTTTGGTGTTAAAAATTAGACAGAATTTCAGAAAAATTCCAAAATAGCAAAAAATTGAAACATATGGGACCAAAATTGAGAATATTGAAACGAACGGGATCAAAATTGGGTAAAGGCATACCTATGGGACCAAAATTATAATTAACCTGATTTAAAATCAACTAAAGAGAAACGTAAAATCACATGTGACCAAAAAGAGAGCCAAGCTTCCCAAAAATAAGTAATGGAACCAGAAACACTCACGCACACAAAAGAACAAACAATTAATGTCCAGGAGTATGTATGACAAAAAGGATTTCTTCCTATGCAGCAGTATATGTGAAGAAAGGATTTTCTTCCAGAAAATTATTGAAGATATTCATTTGAACCACCTACTTGAGCAGTATTGAGTGTCAAGCTCAACAGAGTAGTGTCCGAAGAATTATTGCTCAAGAATACAAATAAAAATATAAAAAATTTATGCTAAGCACAACAAAGGAAGTCACTCTGTTACAGAAGCTGAAAATTTGAATGGTACCTTGAACCATATGCTATATATTCACATGCATTCATTCAATAATTATGTTAAAAAAAAATCTGCTAGGCTAGTCATTTGTGGAATACGAAGTTACCTGATGCGGACTGATTAAGCTTTCCACGAAAAATAGAGCTTGAAAAGAGTATTCTAGCCCATGAAATTGAAATATCATAATTTGGTTTCCATGGAGTGAACAAGATGCCAATTGGTCGTCCTTGGTTTGCACTAATAGGCATTCATTCTTGTAATATAATAGAGGGCATTTAAAGAGGTAAGGCCCTATTACCAATTCTTTAGTCCACGACTCCTTGACACCGTGTTCTTTCATCATCCAAATTTCCCATGTGTTGTAATGCAGCTCATCCATCCATCGTCCATAACGGAGCAAGGCAAGGCATTGGTTACAAACTATGAGACTTGGAAACAGTTGATCGCGAAACCAATTGGGAAACTCAATTTTTTGAAAAATCTCAGTGCGCATTGTTGAAAACTTTATCAAATAACATGTATTGAAACATAATAATCCAAGATATGATAAATATGATTCCTATGAATCGATTAAGCACAGGATCTATAGTAAATAAACAAATAATGCTTTTAACTATAATCACTAACCTTGATCCATTGCTGATGCGGAAGAAAATGGAGCTAGGGTTGGTGGTCTTCTAAACCAAGGAAAAACGGCGTATTTTCTGTATTCTCTCTCTTAGATGGGGCAGAAGAGAAGAACGTCGTTATATCTGGCTTAGGGACCATGCCCTAATGCATCTTAATTATCACACTTTAATTATGGGCCCATCAAACATAATTAGAGTGTGATCAGGCTTCTACACATAAAAGGCCCATACTCAAAATATATAATATTTCTATAAGCCCACTAAATTTATTTCATAATAGATCACACAATTGGGCTTATTTAATAAGATAGCGGACCATGTACAATAAATTAAATATGTGAGACCACCAAATAAGAGAAAAATCCAACAATCTCCCACTTGGTCCACATATGGTTTCGAAAAATTGTACATAGTTGAAACCTTAGTGCGCACAAACTTTATGCCATCTCAACCTCGAAATATCCCAAAACAATCTGGTCCATCAATTGTGCCAATATAGGATCAAAGCGGCTTTTGTCACTTAAGTCGTAACTAAACCGAACAATGGTCACAATATTAACAAAATTAATGACATAGATCAAGTATGAATGTGTAGCATGAAAATTGCATGTAACGTGATCTCAATCATGTCTATTTCCAACTGGTCCTACCTTATGACTCAAAGAGTCCCTTAACACTTTCCAATCTTTATGTAAAACCGCAGCGGAAAGTCGATAACTTCACTTCAGAGCACTTAATCAAGCATGAAATTTATAAATCTCATAAAACTTTAGTCTGTACAGTATATAAATCATGTCAAAAGCATTATGGTAAACAACACACTCATACTAGAGTGATATGTCATCTATCCTGATGACCCCCATACGAACCACATGCTTATGAAACACCTTAGGAGGCAATGCCTTAGTGAGCAGATCCGCAATCATGTAGTTTGTACTAATATGCTCTATTGACACTTGAAGGCTCTGAACTCTTTCTTTCACAACCAAATATTTAATGTCTATGTGCTTTGACTTAGACGAACTTCGGTTGTTCTTTGCATACAACTCAGCGGCCTTATTATCACAATTGATTCTCAATGGTTTCTCGATGCCATTGACTACGTGCAATCCAGTGATAAAGTTCCGGAGCCATATCCCTTGATTAGACGCCTCATAGCAAGCTACGAATTCTGCCTCCATGGTCGAGGAAGCTATCAGTGTCTGCTTGACACTTTTCCAGCAAACAGCCCCTCCAGCCATCATGAAGACGTAGCCTGATGTAGACCTTCTGCTATCCAGACATCCAGCAAAATCCGAATCGGAATATCCCACAATCTCGAAGTGGTTCGATCTCCGATAAGTAAGCATATAATCCTTAGTCTTTTGTAAATATCTCATAACCCGTTTTGCTGCTCTCCAATGATCCATACCCGGGTTACTCAAATACCTACCCAACATCCCTACTATGTACGCTATATCCGGACGCGTACACACTTGAGCAT
Source organism: Petrea volubilis (assembly GCA_026212405.1). Lineage (NCBI taxonomy): Eukaryota > Viridiplantae > Streptophyta > Magnoliopsida > Lamiales > Verbenaceae > Petrea > Petrea volubilis. The sequence continues at coordinate 12,318,835 of CM047875.1, forward strand.
ACATGAGACTCCCTACTGCTGATGCATAAGGGACTTTGTCCATTTCTTTTCTCTCTAGGTCTGTCTTTGGACATTGAAGCAAACTAAATTTATCTCCTTTTGCCACAGGTGTATCCCCTGGTGCACAACCGTGCATACCAAAACGGCTAAGCACCTTATCAATATAGGCCTTTTGCGATAATCCGAGTATACCTCTGGAACGATCCCGATGGATCTGTATACCCAGAACAAAAAATGCTTCACCAAGATCTTTCATTTCAAATTTACTTGATAGAAATTTCTTGGTTTCATGCAATAGGCCTACATCACTACTTGCCAGTAGAATATCATCTACATACAACACTAGGATGATAAATTTGCTCCCACTGACCTTGAGATATATACATTGATCAACGGTGTTTTCCTTAAAACCAAAAGAGGTTATCACCTGATCAAACTTCCGGTACCACTGGCAGGATGCCTGCTTTAAGCCATAGATGGACTTCTTGAGTTTACATACTAGGTGCTTTGAGTCTTTGGACTCAAAGTTCTCCGGTTGCACCATATATATAGTTTCCTCAACGTCTCCATTGAGAAATGCTGTCTTTACGTCCATCTGGTGTAACTCTAAATCAAATGAGTTACGAGTGCCATAATTATTCTAAAGGAGTCTTTCGTTGATACCGGTGAGAAAGTCTCTTTAAAGTCTATGCCTTCCTTCTGAGTGAATCCCTTGGCGACTAGGCGTGCTTTGTATCTTTCGATGTTACCATTTGAATCCCGTTTGGTTTTGAAAACCCACTTACAACCAATGGGTTTCACCCCATATGGTAACTCGACAAGATCCCAAACGCCATTGTCTGCTATGGATTTCATCTCCTCATTCATGGCTTTGATCCATTCATCAGAATTCGAACACAATTTGATTTGACTAAAAGATGTTGGATCATCTTGCAGTCCAGTGTCAAATTCATGTTCGTTGAGATATACGATATAGTCATTTGAAATCGCTTTTCTCCTTTCTCTGGTGGATCTCCTTATTGGCACATCAAGTTGAGGTTGTTGGGGTTCATTGACTTGACTAGATGATGATTCCCCCACCTGATTAGTAGGCATCTCAAGTGGTGTTGTGTTTTCTATAGCATCCTGATTCACAGGCTGAAAAATAGTAGGATTTGTCCAATTCTTTTTAGCTGTAATTGTAGTAGGAATGCTAACATATTCCTCTTCAAACACAACTTTCTTATCTTGATTGCTCCCACTAAAGACAACATCCTCAATGAATTTGGCATTCCCAGTTTCGAAAAAGGACCTATTTGAGGGATTATAAAACTTAAAACCCCTCGATCTTTCTGAGTATCCGACAAAGTAGCAGCTAATTGTTCTTGAGTCCAGTTTCTTTTCATTAGGCCTATAAGGCCTAGCCTCAGCTGGACATCCCCAGACATGCAAGTGCCTAATACTGGGCTTCTTGCCTGTCCACAGCTCGTACGGGGTTTTTGCTACTGTTTTGCTTGGAACTCTATTTAGTATATAAACTGCAGTCTTTAATGCTTCGCCCCAAAGTGATTCTGGTAATGAAGAATGACTAATCATACTTCGTACCATGTCCTTAAGAGTTCGGTTTCGTCTCTCAGCAACACCATTTTGGCTTGGATTTCCCGGCATAGTGTACTGAGGTACAATTCCGCACTCAATCAAATATTTGGCGAAGGGCCCTGGACGTTGTTCACCCGACCCATCATATCTACCATAGTATTCCCCACCACGGTCAGATCTGACAGTCTTAATTTTCTTGCCTAATTGATTTTCAACTTCGGCTTTGAAACTTTTAAATACGTCCAGTGACTCAGACTTCTCATGAATTAAGTACAAATAACCATAACGAGAGTAATCATCTATGAAGTTGATAAAATATTGTTGTCCATTCCATGAAGCTGTAGGGAATGGACCACAAATATCCGTGTGTATCAACTCCAAGAGTTCCTTACTCCTATTTGCACTTGTTTTCTTTATGTTTGTTTGTTTTCCCTTTACACATTCAATGCAGATTTTAAAATCTAAAAAATCAAGGGAGTCAAGTATTCCTTGTGATATAAGCCTCTTTATTCTCTGTTCAGAGATATGCCCTAATCGCTTATGCCACAACATAGATGAATTCTCATTTGTTAATTTGCGTTTAGTACCATAATTACTTGAATGCAGATTTTCATTCTTAATGGAAGCTTGGTTGTTTAATCTATATAATTTATCAATTAGAATACCGGTTCCAACAACATTTGAATTTAAAGAAACACTGCAAATTCCATTCCCAAATGAACAAGTATAACCAAATTTGTCCAAACAAGAAACGAAAATTAAATTTCGTCTAAAAAACGGCACAATAAATGTTTCTTCCAAATTCAAAAATAAACCAGTATCTAATGAAATTCTAAAAACACCAATAGCCTCCACATGAGCTTTGTTGCCATTTCCCACATAGATGTATCTTTCAGCATCAGTTGGTACTCGGTACCTTAGGCAATCCTGCATTGTGACACTTATGTGAGTAGTTGCACCCGTATCTATCCACCAAGTGTCACTAGGTACTAAAGTCAGATTAACTTCTGAACAAACAAAGTTGAGAAGTTTACCTTTCTTTTCACGCCAAGCGGCGTATTTGGGGCAATCCTTCTTCATGTGATTAGGCTTCTTACAAAAGAAGCATTTATCAACCGTATTAGGCTTCTTTTGAGCCTTGGATTGGAATGCCCCTAATGCTGCAGTTTCTTTACCTTTATTCCTTTTTCGCTTGTTGTTGGCAACATTGGCCTGAGTAGCAATTGCCAAATGAGCACTTTCAGTCCTTTCTTGATTCATCCTCTCCTCTTCCTGCACGCATTGAGCTATAAGCTCATTCAATGTCCATTTCTCCTTTTGGGTATTATAGGATATCTTAAATGGACCAAACTGTGCAGGAAGTGAGATCAAGACTAAGTGCACAAGTATGTCATCAGACACCTCAAGCTTAAGGGCCTTTAGTCTTGTCACAAGATTAGACATTTCCATAATGTACTCCCTTATGTTTCCTTTTCCTTTATACCGCATAGAAACGAGCTTGCTGAGAACAGTGCTCGTTTCAACCTTTTCGTTTGTGGCGAATCGATTTGCAATTTGCTCAAGGAAACCTTTGGCACTTTCTTCCTCAGGAATGCCACCCCTTATGGCTTCCGGAATGGAACGTCGCATAATCATCAGACTCATGCGGTTTGATCGCTCCCACTTCTCGTATACAGATCTTTCTATAGCAGTACTGCTATCAGTTAGATCTGCAGGGTGATCAAATCTTAATGCATAGTCAAGATCCATGCAACCCAGCATAATCATGATATGCTCCTTCCAATGCTTAAAGTTCGTGCCGCTAAGCACAGGGACATTGTTCAAATTGGCAGATATGGCAGACACTATATAACAAAAAAATATGCTCACCATTAATCAACACGATAAATGCATATATGGAGATAATAACAAGAAAAACAAACATATATCCATGCAAGTGGGCCCATCTCAAGATACCCAGCGCAACACTATTATTTAGTCTTTGGACAAAAATAACAATTTGTAAGCGGTACTCTTATACATAGTTCATGAACATTGATTGTTCCCAAAGATACCTAACACAATATTGCTATTTCGTCTTTCAACAAAAGTAACAATTTGTGAATGATATCATACAATTCATAAATACCAAAACTTAAAACTGCCTAGCAATGTGCCTTTCTTTGGACCGACAAATTGGTAGCATGTTTCATAACGTTTCACATATTTATGACTAGCTACTATCTGGCCAAAATAATTTTCCTTTGGGCCGATTATTTTGCATAGACAAAGCTACATAATATATCAAATATTCATGAATACTTAATCATTTGGCCAAAATAATCTTCCTTTGGGCCGATTATTTCGCATAAATGAAACATGCCCAGTTCTCAAAAATAGACGAATTTTACCTAATAGAGGTTACTTTGGCAACATATTAGTTCAATTCACACTATTCTAGAAAATAGGCATACATGGATAATTAATTTGTTTAAATCTCGACATATATACAACAACCTTTTGAATTCGAACTGTACGTGGCGTTGTTATACCAGGACACGAGTCATCAAAAAATGACTCTTTCCGTCTGGCCGTCCGGGTTTCCAGCCGATATACCGTTCTAATTCAAGGGTTCAATTTTGGTTTGATCCCAAAATAAAACATACATATGATGAATTTAACACAAAATAAAAACAACATACAATTGTAGATCTTGGGAATAGCCAAGGTAGAAAATACCATATTGCCACATAATAAACTCAAATTCAATCCGCAAGGCTGCCATTTTTTTTTTTTTTTTTTTTCTTTACAGATCCAGAGATCCAAAATAAATACAAAAAAATGCGCAACCCACGTATTAAAGAGGGCAATAGCCCAGCGGTTTCGAACACTTGGCCTTTCCTCATGGTCTCGCGTTCGAACCCCGCTGGTCACATAAGAACAGGTTTTTTTTTTTTTTTTTTTGTGTTCTTGATACAGATTTATAATATATAAAGCACAGAAGTACAACACCAAACACTGTTATAGCCTAGCGGTTTGGGATGCGTACGCTTTCCTAGAGGACGTGAGTTCGATTTCTGTCAACAACAGATTTCACCCTTTTTATTTTGTTCTCACATGAGTTCAATCCCAGGTGCAAACATTGTATAATAATACAAGCACACAACAAGTTAGCGGGATCCGAACACAGAGTCTACTGGTCGACAGTGGCAGCGCTGAACCTTATTGTCTCGCGTTCGAGTCCCAGCGCAACCCGCCGCCTTTTTTTTTTTTTTTTTTTTTTGAATCTTACATACGTTTAAGGATAAATTCAAATAAGAGCGGTGATATGCCCAGAACAGAGTGACAGCCCAACGGCCCCGCGTTCACACGGCGAAACTTAAGGTCCCAGGTTCGAGACCTGGTGACTGCTGCTGTCCCTCTTCATTCTGTACATTCTGCACCCCCTTTCTTTTCTGTTTTTTTTTTTTTAAATCGAAAAAAAACTTGAGCCAAAAAAAACGGAAAAAAAAAAAAAAAAAAACACCCAAAAATTTTATGAATAGATTTTGATTCCCAAGATCATATAATGGAATCAAATAACATTTACGAATATAAACATACATTTACAATATATTTCCAACACAAATATACATATTGTAAAATAACTAAAGTATGTTCAAAAAACATCTAATCACAACATAATTAATCAAAATAAAACATATTTGATTATTTACTAGTCCTGCTCTGATACCACTTGTTGAAAACTTTATCAAATAACATGGATTGAAACATAATAATCCAAAATATGATAAATATGATTCCTATGAATCGATTAAGCACAGGATCTATAGTAAATAAAAAAATAATGCTTTTAACTATAAACACTAACCTTGATCCATTGCTGATGCGGAAGAAAATGGAGCTAGGGTTGGTGGTGAAAATGGAGCTAGGGTTGGTGGTCTTCTAAGCCAAGGAAAAACGGCGTATTTTCTGTATTCTCTCTCTTAGATGGGGCAGAAGAGAAGAACGTCGTTATATCTGGCTTAGGGACCATGCCCTAATGCATCTTAATTATCACACTTTACTTATGGGCCCATCAAACATAATTAGAGTGTGATCGGGCTTCTACACATAAAAGGCCCATACTCAAAATATATAATATTTCTATAAGCCCACTGAATTTATTTCATAATAGATCACACAATTGGACTTATTTAATAAGATAGCGGACCATGTACAATAAATTAAATATGTGAGATCACCAAATAAGAGAAAAATCCAACAATGCATATCGAAGGAAAGAATAACATGCATATGAGGTGGCCATTCAATGTATTCCCATGTGATCCAATAGTATGTGCCATTTAATAGGAGATCAAATCCAGGATCACCTGTAACTGATGGCACCACGGCGTCTATTACTTTCCAAGAACTATTGTTTGAATCATACAAATCAATCCTACTGTAACGCTCCTCCTGAGTATAACCAGCCTCGTACCCAAAAACGCTTACATCTATTTCCGACATTCGGATAAACTTGTAACCATTAGTGTTAGGATCAAAGCCAAATCCTGCTCCCATATGAATGGTTTCATAGCCCTCTGGACAAGCAAAAGGGCTAGGAGAAAGCAATTCAAATTCTCGCAATGCGGGATTGCATAAAACAATGGTTTCATAGAATGCCACACAAACAAGGCCATTGCACGGTCCTAAAAGAAGAACAAATTCATGGAATTCCATATCTTTCAAATTAATATGGGATGAAAAGATCTGCTGATACAAGCAAATCTGGACAATTTAGATCGTGGAAAGACAAAACATCATCTCCACCGGACCAAATGTCCTCACAATTTTGTGGAGGCAAATAGTTCTTCACCAGTAAAATTTGATCCCTACAATCATGTTCAAGATACCTAGTGACAAGAGTATGGCTTGTTATCAAATCACAGCAATATTTTGAGATGCACCTAAATCGCATCAATGATTTAATACGAAGATACAGTAGAATGCCGATTAGCACATCCTTCCCGAATCGCACTTCATCCTCGACTTTTACCCCCAGGAGTTTTACTCGATTCATCATGATATAGCTTTGATCCTTGTCACATTAACTCACGCATATATATAGCCATTTGGATCGAAATTCACCAAACTATCAGATTTAGTTCATAGCATAAACATTATAACTGGGAAATGTCGTTGAGCGGGTGCGAGAGTGTGGTACCCATAAATGGAGCTGCTAAGCGGAAACAAAAAAGAGAAAAGTTCAACAATTATGGTGGCAAAGAATAGAAGGAAACCAAAAGCTAAAGAAAAAGAGTGTAAAAAAATATAAAAGAAAATAGAAAAGTAAAGAAACAAAGGGGAGTTGAAAGAGAAAATGGAAAAAGAATATTTTCTATGACATACATATATTTGACTCGTGATTTCTCGAAGAAAAAAAAATTGATTAGTAATCAATTAATTAGTTTTAACAATTTAATTTCTAATAATTAGTTACTTTTTGAATTGTTTTTTAGGGTAAAGGAAATAAAGGGTTAATTACAACTGACCCCCTATGAATTTATAAAATTACCAACAATATCCTTTTTAGGTGAAAAATTATACACACACCCCCTTTAAAATATTGAAATTACAAATTCCGACAAAAAAGTGATGATGTCAGCCAAAAATTTGTGTGATCTAACTATTTTGCCTTTGGGCTAAAGTACCATGACATGGCCAAAAGGCAAAGTCCAAGATAAAATATCTCAAAGATGGGTTCAAAACTCTAATAGACCTAGGATTCACGCATGTTGAAGCCCACACATATGGCACTATTGCAACTTCATTTCACATAATTTTTGTTTAGAGCACACATGTATGGCTTCTTCTAACTATTCTTCTAGCGGTATGAGGTTGAAATACAAGAAGAATGGATGTGGGAAAAAAAAAATCCATGCACCTTGGAAACAAGCATTATGATCGATAGTGGATGCAAGTTACAATCATGGTAGATTATGCTATTGTTGCTCAACTCATTGGCTCTTTCACTGGTGTCTAACCTACTTAGATGGAGAAGAGGAAGTTCCACGTGATGCCACACGAATGAGTAAGGCCATAGCATCTACTAGTTATGAAGCTCCACCTAAATATGCTTGGGGGGGGGGGGGCAACATTGTGCCAAAGCTTGTGCCACGTAACCTCATATTTCTCGTTATTTATTTATTTTTTCATATTGTTATGTCAATAGCTAACTAATGAGTATTATTACTGTGCTCTTCTGTTGAAAAATGCAGTATATTTTCTATTTTCATATGTTGTCAATGATGCTACATCTTTCTAGTTTTCTTATAGCTTTTGTAAGCATGGAATATATTTTGTGTATTGGGCAATAGGATTTTGTAAATGTTTGGTTAGACTTAGATGTTAACAAAAGCTTGATTTTTCCTCATCTCTTTTAGCATGTTAATGTGATTAATTTAACTGTTGCATAGCTTCTTCGGTATTGTTATGTAGGTTTTGTTTTCGTATTATGTAGTTGCTGTCATTACCATCTAATAATTGAAAACAATACATACAAAATAGATTTCATGGTTACAAGAGCTATATGAAAACATGAAAGGCAGTACGTTATTGGCAATAAAGGGGTACAACAATAATACTAATTAGTTGGTGATAGACTTAACAATTTGATAAAATAAATAAATGGTAAGCAACATGCGATTAAGTGCCACAAACTTTGGCACAATATTGGCCCCATAAGTATTTTTGGGTAGAATTTTGTAATTCATTTGTACGACATCATATGAAGTTTCTTCTTCTCCAAGTAGAATAGAAACCAATGAGAGTACCCATGAGTTGCGCAATCATTAATATCACAATTATGGTACCACGATTGTCATTCGTATTCGTTATCATAATGCTCATTTTCAAGGTGCATGTTTTTTTTTTTTTTTTTTGGCATTTATTCTTCTTGTATTTCAATCTCGTACCACAAGAAGAATAGTTAGAAGAAGCCATGTGTGTGTACTCTAAACTAATTTTTTGTTAAATGAAGTTGTAATAGTGCATATATATTTAGAGAAGAGCAGCTCCAATGGTCAAAGAACGATCATAAACAGTCACTTTTTAAATTTTCAACAGTCAAATTTTTAAAATGTAACGGTCAATTACTTTTATGAGAAATTACATATACACCCTCTCCCTAACATTACAAAAAAAGTGACCTTTTGTAACGAAAGATTTCGTTACAAGAGGTCTATATTTTGTTACTATAACTTTTGGTAATTAACATTTTCGTTACCAAAATTTGCCCCATAAAGCCCATCGCTAAAAGTTCTTGTAATGATTTTTTTTTAAGTTGTTAAAACAAATCAAAAACATTTGTTTCTGTAACGAATTATATTTTTCATCACAAAAAGTTAGGCTTTTGTTACAACAAAGTTCCAAAGCTAACTCCAGCCCTGGATCAACAACCGCGCGCAGACCAATTAGAATTTTTTTTCCTTTGTCCCTAGAGAGATTCGAACTCCCAACCTAGAGTACATTTGGCCTAAGTCTCGCCGCTATGCCAAATTGCTATTTTGTTGATAATTTTGGTGTTTTGTAATTCTTATTTGTTTTCTACCTCCATTGATTAATTTTAATTTTTTTAATTAGTTAGGTAATTATGTATTAATTAAATAAATTCATATAATTATAAGGGCTTTGTTAGTTAAAACATGCACTATACTTATGTAGTGCTCATACATAGGCATAATTAAAAAATACTTTTATTTTTCATACATATTGTGAACTTAACGAATAATATTCATAACTTTTAATATAAAAATGTTTAATATACCATATTCTGTATAATATACTTGATAAAATAATACTTTCATTTTATAAAAATTTATTAAATTTGTTTCAAAATTTATAATACATAAAAATATTTATTGGTATAATATATCAAAAATTATGATAATTATAAATTGAATATCATATAAATATCAATTTGTAATACTTTATAAAAATATTAATAATAATATAAATAATTATATATAATTTATATGATTATTATAAATTAAATAATTTAATGAATATTTTTAAATAATCTTTTTTTATTATATATATTACATAAAAAAACATAATTTATGTGAACATAATATCAAAATAAGTCGTATTTTTTACTCTCAAATATATTTACACTTTTATATTGTGCTCGTACTTTAAATAAATCGTAGAATAGCCGTTTACATAATATTTAGTCAGTTTGTCACCATAACTTTTGAATAATATTTGTAATATGTACATATGCGTCGAGTGCCAAATATTTTACCTGTCTCATGTTTAACTATAACTAAGATTATGTGTGACTAAAGATTATGTTTGACTATATGTGTATATATATATATATATATTAAATTATGTGAACAAATTTTATTAATCTTACTAAATTTTTTACTTTTTAATATATTAATTTATAATTTTTTTAGCCACTATAAAAATACATGGCTAAAAATCAAAATTACAAATGAAATTTCAATACCCATCCAAACACATTTTTTTTTACTGGAGTGCTATTTTGTTTTCAAAAAATAAATATTTCTTCTCTAGAATAAGCATATCCAAACGGGTTTCAATAGCCCATTGATATTAAAGACCCAAAGAGTTTATTAAAAAATCTTTTAAATATCAAAGCACATCCAAACACAAATTGTTTCTTTGGAGTGCTATTTTTTTTTTCAAAAATAAAAACTTCTTCTCTTAAAAAAATGCATATCCAAACAGGTTTCAATAGTTCATTGACATCAAAACGTAAAGCGGTTGTTAAAAAATCATAATACTCTATAATAGAGTGTATATATATATATATATATATATTATAAATCATGTCTAAAGTTTTATAACAAATTTCAAAGTTGTCACAACTGAAAACTAAATTTAGTGACAACACTATACTATTCGTAATTAATATTTCATTTGTTACTAAAAAGCAAATTTTGGTAACAAAACATTGTTTTCCGTAACAAATATCGCTAATTGTCACTAAAGTTTGACTTTCGGTAACAAAACATTGCCTTTTGTAACGAATTATCATTATCGTCATTAAAAAGTAAATCTTTTGGTAACAAAATCATATTTTGACACAAAATATCTAATTTTAGTGACAAAATATACATTTGTTATCATTACTTTGTTACTTAAAATGCTTTTTTTTTTGTAGTGTAACTTAGATATTACATGCAACCTCCTTCTAAGTTTACAAAAATATGAAGGGCAAAATAGTCAGATCACATAAATTTTTGGTTGATGTCATCACTTTTTGTCGGAAATAGGAATGGCAGCGGGGCGGGTATGGGGCAGGTTTGGACAAACTCGGGACCCATCCAGGCTGAAATTTTTTAGACCCGGACCCGAACCCGCCACGGACCTTCTGGGTCCGGGTCCAACCCGGTAGACCCGGTTCAATATTTTAAAATAATTAAAAGATTTTTTTAAAAAAATATATATATTATCATACATTTTTAATCATGAAAAAATAATACTATTACCAAAGTACTAATTATTTATAAATTTCTATGAATATATTTTAAATTTTGAAAAATTAAATATCTTTATCGTATATTTATTTGCACATATTTTGAAATTATAACTTAACTACTAATGTTATATAATTATTTTTATATATAGGAATATCATATTTATTTTTTATGTGACTATTTATATAATATATACTTTTGTATATAAAGTATATATACATATTACATAAATTTATATAAAATAATAAATAAAAAATATATTTAAAATTCAAGCGGGATGGGGTCCGGATTTTAAAATGAAGACCTGGGATCCGCCCCGAACCCGGTTGGAGGTCTAAAAACCCGCCCCATTAGGTTTGGTTCCAACCCGGACCCATTGCCATCCCTAGTTGGAACCTATTAAAGTGAGGTGCATCTGTAATTTCAAAATTTTCAAGGGGTGTGTATAATTTTTCATGTGAAAGCAATACTGTCAGTAATTTCTTAAATTTAGAGGGGATATAAATATAGTTAACACAAAAATATATAAAAAATAAGATGATGAAGCCTCATCCCAAATTGCACGTTCAACACCATCAGGAATAAAATCAAAGACGACTCGTCAAAAGGTGCTGTTCGGGCCAAAAACATGAGCGGTCTCATTCCCGATTCTTCTAACGTATGAAAATTGAACATCGTTTAAGCTCCTAGCATGTACCTGTTTCATTATTGCTTGGTTTGATTTGTTTAGTTTCTTCGCAACTAGTATTCAACTAATACTTGACTAATTACAAAAATAATATTTTATGAACTGGTTTTGAGCGTATTATTTTTATGTTTTCTTGAGTTATCATTTAAATTCCTTTATTAGTTAAAGTAAAATAGTTGTTTAGTGAATTATTACAATTTGCACTGATATATTTTAGTTGACGTACCATTTACCCCTCCCATCTTTTAAAAGTCGCATTTGCAACACTCTATTCAACAATCAAATTTAAATTTATTGATGCCGTTAGAATTGTTCTATTAAGTGTGATGCGTCCAACTTACCCATTAGGTTAATTGTTTGTTGAATCCGTGTTGTCGTCAGACCATTGCCCATTGCTGTCAATGTTGTCGGGCTTTATACCAAGTTATCCATCTTCTTGAGCCCGACAAAACCCCTCAATCAATTTTATCACATCCTCTACCTTTTAAATTTAATTCAAGAAAGCAATTGACAATCTCTAACCCGTCCCCACGTCTCCTCTGACTAAATTCACGCTCCACTGTCAGTTATTTCTTGAAATTGGCATGACTACTAACTTTTCCGTATCCAACTCCTCAAATCCTACACAAGAAACGCCGGGAAACTCCGCCGAGAATGACAGACCCAAATGCCTGTTGTCACTGCTCATTGTCAAACAAGTATCAAATTCATTTTCATATCCTATCCTAAATTCCCAATTTGCCTTAGTTCAAATATTCCACATGTAATGTAAATTCATATTTTTAGGTAATTTCGGTGATGTTTCACTCGAAATGCTTTGGCCAAATATTTAGAATTAATTTGAACTTCGTAAATCAATTTAGGAGACATCTATTTTTTCAAAAGATTTATAGATTCTATCAAATATTTTTCTTTTGCACATTTGATGCAATCACCCAATATACAAAATATATTGGTCTTCTCAGGGCCTCACTTTTGAGTACACTAAAGTGACTAGCAGTACATCCCTAAAGTCGCAACATTCGTTGGATTTAGAGTCATTGTATGTAAATTATTCATTTTAGATTGTAGTTTAAAATGAATAATTCAAATGGTCCAATTCAGTGCTTCAATCTCATTGGTCAACACCAAAATATTATAATTTGAATCACAATTCCCATGATTGAAGACAAATAATCAATTCCCATGATTAAAGACAAATAATCATTTACACCATGTTAGAGTCTTTTCAGATAAGAAGAAAATATTTTTCTCATCGACTACAAACTCAAACAATAACATATTGCTTTAGCAATTTAAGTCTTTCAATGAAACAACATCTTCGTTTAAATTACAACCTTACATCATTAAATATTATGTCCATCTAATGACATAATTGTAAATACACAACTTACAATAAATTCAATTTCATATATATATAAAATAATATAATATTATTATTTCAATTGAATTTTGGGACATATATATATTCCTAACATTCTCTATGTCATCTGTCGAACCAGCATCAGTTATTGGGATTATTGTAACTTTCATCCTGTAAGTATGGAGTAATTGAGTTTTAGTCCTTTATGTATGACTTTTACAATTTTAGTCCTCTATGTTACACAAATTTCAATTTTAGTCCGATTTTGGACTAAAGTGCACGCCGGAGCTAACGTGTCGGGTCAAGTGGCCGGAATTAGCCATGTTGGTGCCATTTTGGCTAATGTGGCAACGATATAGGCGCCATGTCGTATCTTTATTTTTAACACATCAATTTAAAAAAAATTAAAAAATCCACATATACACACTTATTTCACGTAAATTCACACACACACATATACACATATATACTCTCACACACATACACACACACACACACACATATATATATATATATATATATATATATGAATTATAAATTAATTAACTTTTTAATCAAAAATAAATAAATTAAAAAAATAATAATAAAAATAAAAAATTTGAAATTTAAATATTATTATTATTATTCTTATTATTATTCTATAAAAGTATTATATAAATTTAATGCACTTCTTCTTCAAAAAAAATTAAATTATGTATAACATATCTTAAAAAATAATTAATAAAACTAAAAAAAAACCAACAAAAAAATCTCTCATCTTTATCCTACCCCACCAACCACCCACCCCAACCCCACCTCACCTAGCACCCCCCTTCCCGACCAACAAGCACCACACCCCCTCCCCCAATCGGCCCCCCGCCCCCATCGGCGCCCCTCTCCCCCCGACTAGACCCTTGCCCGACCAGCACCCCCACCTCGACCAGCGCCCCCTCCCCAATTTCCCCCACCCCCGTTCTAACGCCCCCTCCCCCCCCACACCAACTATTGAGAAAATTGTCAAAATTAATCCAAAAAATTAATAAATGCAGCGGAAAATAAAAAGATCAAGCCCTTATACCCGCATGCATGACATTCAAACTTTAAATCAAATAAACAACTCCTATTGCATATTATGGAAATCAATAAATAATTAATTAAACAACTCCTATTGCATAATACTAGAAAGCATAAAATATACCAACCTCAACATTAGAACAAACTAACTGCATTGGGATGCGCATTGACCTCGAAAAACCTCCCATTAATTCCTTATGAAGCTCGGGATCAACTCGCTTGACCACCAAGATTTTCTTCGCAATCCTTCACTAACTCCAGAGTGTAGGCTCTGAAATCAATAAAAATATTTAACTCGAAAAACAAAATTTCTTATAAAATAAATTTTTACTAAAGCAATTCTATTCTTTAAATTCTCCAACTCATGGAATATTAAAGAATTAATACTTTTTGGTGCATCTTGAACCTATTTTCAAGGCTCCTTTTTATATGGAAAAAGTGTGAGGAAAAATTGTATTTTTGCCGATGTGGGATGAGTGAAAAATTCAATAAAAATTGGTTAACAAAATAATGTTGCTAGGTGGAGTCGAACGAAAACCTTTCAAATGGCAACACTCCTCCTCACCACTAGACTAGTCTATATCTTCATGCAAACTTTTGCTTTTGAAAGCTATTTATTTTATATGAAACAAAATTTCATTTTTCCTCCTCAACCTTTATCCAATGTGTCCATCTCATGGAAAAGTTAAATATTTTTCAGACGAGTTATCATTAGAGGGTTACGAAGGGACCTTAGAGAAAATTAATTTTAGCTCCAAATGGATCAAATCTAATTACCATCTCATGATAATATTTGATTACCATTTAACAATATTTAATTCCACTAAATAAATATTGTTGCACCCTAAAATTAATTAAATTATTTACGAGTTCACAATATAACAAGTATTTGCATTTAACCCCTCTATAAGATATTCGTGAAAAATAAAATTGAACTACTATCAAATCTATTTTCACATTTTATCCTAAATTCCCGATTTGCCTTTGTTCAAATATTCCACATGAAAATTGCATTTTCATATAATTTCGGTGACACTTCACTCGAAATACTTTGGCCAAAGATTTAGAATTAATTTGAACTTTTCAAATCAACTTAGGGGATATCTGTATCTTTAAAAGATTTATAGATTCCATTAAACATTCTTCTTTAGCACATTTCATGCAATCACCTAACGTACAAAGTATGTTGGCCACTCATGACCTCACTTCCAAGTACATTAAAGTGATTAACACTACGTGCCTAAAGTTGCAATATTTTCAAGATTTAGAGTCAATTCATATGAAATATTCATTTTAGATAGTATTGCAAAATGAATAACTTAAATGGTCCAGTTCAGTGTTCCAATCTCATTGGTGAACACCAACATGCTATAACTTGAACCACAATTCCCATGATTAAAGATAAATCATCATTTATAGCATATTATAGTCTTAGCAGATAAGAACAAAATACTCTTATCACCGACTACGAACTCAAACAATAATGTATGTTTTCAGTAATTTAAGTCTTTCCATGAAACAACACTTTCATTTAAATTACAACCATGCATCATTATGGTAAATACACATAACTTGGAAAAAATTCAATTTCATAAGTGAAATAATACAATATTATCATTTAAATTGGATTTTAGGGCACATATTCCTATTAATCTCCCCCTTAAATACAATTTGCCTTGTATCTAACACCTATTCTTTCTTTAACAAGAATCAAAATTCTTGTGCCAAGGTATTAACGAAGGGATTAGCTAGATTGTTAATTGGACATTCCACATTTATTCTTTAATAATGTGAAACTCTCTTTATATGTGCGTTTTACCAACTATTGGTTCTTAGTCTCTACTTATCAAGGCATTTGATTATTCCAGTAGCTTCCAAAGCTAGCAAATACTCGGTCTTAATATTAGAAAATAACAATACGTTATTGTAGTTTACTTTTCCAATTTGAAGACTATTTATCCAAAGGTAGAGACATATAAAGAAGTGGAACATTACTGACTTAAGTTCTTAAGTCTAAGCGCAACACCTTAGTAGGTTAGCATATAATTCCAATACATACCATATGTTTAATAAATGCCCTACTAATGCTAGGTGCAATGGCCCTTTTAAAAAATTAACTAAATCTTCACTATGGACAATATTTCTACATTATTCTCAATAAGTAATACATTGTCCACAAATAAATTACTAATTAAGAACATTATAATTTCATTCATGATGTTTCTTGTACAAATATGGTTCATCCTACATTTTCTATCAAATCCATAAGACTTGATAGTTTTATTGATATTCCATAAATGCTTGAGCTTCTTTCCAGTCAAGAGGATCATCCCTGTGGGACTTAACCACTAGAGCTTTCCAAAATCATTAATCTGGTAACTTGATAATCCTCCCACTATAGTGAGGCTCTAGTGTACTCGACTCAACATCACTGTCATACTAGATACATCTCGTGTATTATTCATGTTCATAATGATGGGGCATCTTGAATTACAATATCAAATATTGTTATGTACTTTTAATACAAACTTGCTTCTACCTTATGGTCATTTATTATACTTCCTTAAAATACTAAGCATTTGTCTCACAAATACTTCATTCCTTTTGTATAATAAATTAATTAACCACTCCTTGTTGTTTTAGGAAACTCCAAAACAAGCTAATTAGGTAACATGACTCATCATGTACTTTACCAAATTTATGAAAATTCTAATCATTCTTACTGCAACACTATTTTATTGGCATAACCCAATGCCATAAGTTGAGATCTAATCTCACTTGCATTTTAAAGATTCTTAGAATCTGTAAATATTCACTAATTTTGTTCTCATCAAAATGGCTTGACATATTTATCTACTGAATCTCGATTAGATCTTTTGAACTTTTCAAATGACCTAAACTTATGTCTCATTAGATGTACATATCCCTATTTTGAGTTATCATCTGTGAAGATGATGAAATACTCAAAAACTCTATACTAGTTTGAATCTCAAATGAAACCCAATTTAAAGGCGGGTCATTCTAAATCAATTCACTTATGGGAGTTTTATTGGAATAGCTTGTATAGTTCTATTAACTTTCTATTGTATTGCCAATAGAGTAATTAGAAAAATTAAATATTTTTAGAATATGATTGTTTATGTGCCCAAGCAAATAAATGATTTTATTATGCTTAAGAAAATATTTGTCAAATGATACAAAAATATCGTTTAATAAATAATCATGAAAAAACAATTTTGTTCAAAATTAGGCACCAACAAAAATAATCTTATAAAATAATTAGCACTCTATTTCCCAAAATATCAACTATGTTTGCATTACTGTTAGCACTCTTGCCATCACTCAAGAAACCTCTTGACTATATGGCTTGCTAGTTTTATATCTAGACTAGTTATAGTTTTGGCAATTCCTCTTTAATGCCCATGTTCACCGCAATTGGAACTCTTTCTTTTTGCTGGCTTTGCTTCCTACTGAACCTTAGTTGTAGGACAAACAACTTTGTTTTATTCATTCTTAATTCCATTTCTTGGCTTTTCCTTTTTAGCCGAGGAATTAAATGTTTGAGATAGGTGAACATTTTCCTTATCTTTTATCACTTCCTCTGCCACTTAAGATTCTTTCATCAATTCGAACAAGTTAAGTTTAAATTGAATGAATGAACTTGACAAGGAATTCAGGATCATATCTTGCTAGATGCAAATATTAATATTCACATCTAAGATCTTCGGCTCATTCAATGATGCCACAATCTATATGACATGCTTTTGAAATGACGATTGTTTAAACATCTTTTTTTTTCTTGCATCAATCCATGCCTAGTTGCACGACCTTATCTTTAAAACATTTATTTGACATACTACAATATTAATGTTGCAGTACCATGTTATGCATCTCATTCTTAAGAACGTTTGAAAGGTTAAAATACAATATTTAGTAAACTCATTTGACTTTTGTTACCATTCATAATGGTCCTATACATTAGATGCTAAATTGGTGGCCTTGGTTCAATAAGCACATACTTGTGCCCTTTATAGGTGAGCACAATGTCAAAACATGTAATTAGGACCAATACACTTATTTCTTTTTAAAATTGATTGCAGTGGGCTAACTACTATCACTATGAAATTGAAAAATAATAAAAACAAGTTATGAAGAGTATTTTACATTTTAGCAAGCAATCCAATTATGGAATCCACATAACCATATATGGTGCATGCAATGATTATTTAACTATCCATACTTAACTCCTCGTCAGCGAGGTCAAAAAATGTTCTAGTATAAGTGAGAGCAATTCTCAATTAACATATTTTTCTAGTAACTCTTACTCAATATTGTTAATCCACCATTTTAATCTTTATCCTCTAGGTAAATATAACAGAGCTCCTCAGGGAGGCTAATATACAACCTAGTCAAGTGTGTACCATTACTTAGATATTCATATAGGTAGACGAGACACTCCAGGTCAGTGTGGTTGTGCTTGCTTTTCCCATACTTCAACCTACATTAGAAGAGATCCAATCTAGTACCCGCAGGTAGAAACCCTCCTCAAGGAGTGGTATATACCCACTATACTATTAGACCAGTAATGGAGGCCATGAGAATTCAACTCTTGAATCTCGCTCCCACTTGATATTTTAGAATTGTGGATATTTTAATTATCACGTAACTACCTTGGCATTTAATAACATACAAATAAGGAGTTCTAATTATATTGAAAATTTCAAAATCATATCAGAAAATAATTCAACTACTTGAATT
Source organism: Petrea volubilis (assembly GCA_026212405.1). Lineage (NCBI taxonomy): Eukaryota > Viridiplantae > Streptophyta > Magnoliopsida > Lamiales > Verbenaceae > Petrea > Petrea volubilis. The sequence continues at coordinate 12,337,742 of CM047875.1, forward strand.
ATTGATCATATCATTAATTCTTATATTTTGAAAAGTACTCCTATTAAAATATCTAAGTCACATATAAAATACTACTATTTTTCAAGTGAATTTAAAATAATATATTATTCTATGGCAATTTATTCACAATAAATATCCATATGTACATTTCATTATACAATAACATGTACAAGTACACTATTTGATCCAATCAAATCACCATGCCATAAAATAAGAGAATTTAATCATGCACAATATAACTCATGTAAATTTAAACAATTTAAATAACATATTTGATCTCATCAAAATATTATGCAATATAAAAACTTCTAGGCACATATATTATATTCGACTTTTGTTTAACTCAAATAACATACTTGATCTCATCAATAGTAAATTTGAATATAATAAACAATTCAATGTGCCTCAACATCTAGCATCCTATGCTTTTGAAATATTTACCAAAATAATATGATCACATCATATGATAAATTTTTTATGCTAACAAGTATAGTTGTGCTCTTTCACGACAACACTTTGTCATAGACATTTAATCACATCAAATAAAATTAGTGTTTGAACATAATGTGTCATAATCTAGTATTCTCTTTATAATAATCTAGTGTTTGAGCATGCTAGCATTCTTACGATAACATTTATCAAATAATATTTGATCCTATCAAATAAAATGAATGCACAAACATATTCATGATTGCATTTATCAATATACTTGATCTCATCAAATGAAACCACTTAAATAATATTTGATCTCATCAAAAATAAGTTTATTGAAATATTTTATCGCATCAAATTAATATATATAAACTTACTGTCATGCTTACAATAACTCTTATTGAAATATTACATCAAATATAAATAAATTACTAGCACTTCATAATAGCACTTATTAAAACCTTTTGAGTATATATATATATATATATAAAATATAATATATATTCACAATAGCACTTATTGAAATTCTTGATCCCATCAAGTATAATTATAATTACTAACATGCTCACAATAATACTTATTGAAATCCTTGATCACATCAGGGATGTACTTATTTACTAGCATACTCACAATAACACTTGTTGAAATCATTGGTCACATCAGGGATATATACTAACATGCTCACAATAACACTTATTGAAATATCTAATCATATAAAAAATGACATGCTAATAAAACAATTTGATCATATTATCTGATCAAGCTAGTAAATTAAATTAATTTGATCTTATCAAACAATCATAATAACACTTATTAAATAATATTTGATCAAATCAAATATAAATAACGCTAGTAATACACTATTGGTAGCATTTATCAACTTGTTTGATCACATCAAATGAACATGCTAATAAATTCATAATAATCTTGCTAGTTAAAATCAATTCGATCTTATCAAATAATACAAGTAGAATGTTCAATTCGATCTCATCGAACAATCTTGCTAAAATAATCAACTTGATCATATCATACAAAAATTAATCTAGCACATGCTTTCAAATTTTAGAATATAATTCTAAAACTAATCCGTAATCCATTTGATTTAAATATTGCAATTGCGTTTAACATGTTTTAAATGCACGTATCAAGAGTTAGGCTCTGATACCAGTTGTTGGGAAATTGTCAAAATTAATCCCAAAAATTAATAAACGCAGCGGAAAATAAAAAGACCGAGCCCTTATATGTGCATGCGTGACATTCAAAATTTAAATCAAAACCACATATTATGGAAAGCAATAAATAATTAATTAAATAATTTAATTAAATAAACAACTCCAATTGCATAATACTAGAAAGCATAAAATATACCAACCTCAACATTAGAACAAACTAACCACAATGGGATGCGCATTGACCTCGAAAAACCTCTCATTAATTCCTTACAAAGCCCGAGATCAACTCGCTTGACCACCAAGATCTTCTTCGCAATCCCTCACTAACTCCAGAGTGTGGGCCCCAAAATCAATAAAAATATTTAACTAGAAAAACAAAATTTCTTATAAAAGAAATTTTTACTAAAGCAATTCTATTCTTTAAATTTCCCAACTCATGAAATATTAAAGAATTAATGCGTTTTGGTGTATTTTGAACCTATTGTCAAGGCTCCCTTTTATAGGAAAAAGTGTGAGGAAAAATCGTATTTTTTCCGATGTGGGACGAGTGAAAAAATCAATAAAAATTTATTAACTAAATAATGTTGTTAGGTGAAGTCAAACCCCAACCTTTCAAATGGCAACACTCTCCTCACCATTAGATTAGTCCACATCTTCATGCAAACTTTTGCTTTTGAAAGCTATTTATTTTATTCAAAATAAAATCTCATTTTTCCTCCTCAACCTTTATTCAATGTGTCCATCTCATGGAAAAGTTACATATTTTTCAGACGAACTATAATTAGAGGGTTACGAAGGGGTTGGTGAGTGGATTGATGGAGTCCTTGCGTAGAGACTTTAGTTATAGTTATTTGTTTTGAGGTTTTCTTTTATGACTATCCATTAAGACTATTATAGATTGGTTTACGATTTATGTTTTAGAACTAAAGATGTAATAGTTAGAATTATTATTTTATCCGCTGTGAGACTAAGGTTTTTGAATGAATATTTAATGGTTTTTAGTATGTTCTGATTTCCGTGGCTTGGTGTCTCTGAGTCCTTCGGGCTTAGGGGCATCGTCGTGCCGCGTCCCGGGATCCGGGGCATGACAAACATGCTATAACTTGAATCACAATTCCCATGATTAAAGACAAATCATCATTTATAGCATATTATAGTCTTAGCAAATAAGAACAAAATACTCTTATGACCGACTACGAACTCAAACAATAATATATGGTTTTCATAATTTAAGTTTTTTCATGAAACAACGCTTTCATTTAAATTACAACGATGCATCATTAAATATTATGTCCATCTAATGGCATAATGGTAAATACACATAACTTGCAATAAATTCAATTTCATAGATGAAATAATACAATAATATCATTTGAATTGGATTTTAGGGCACATATTCCTAACACCAATGCCCCCCTCCCCAATTTCTGTATATATGTATATATTTGTGTGTGTGTGTGTGTGTGTGCGTGTAAACCCCCCATTTCTCTCTCTCTCTCTCTCTCTCTCTCTCTCTCTATCTCTTCGCTCACTCTCTATATATGTATATTTATATGTGTGTGTGTGTGTATATGTATATGTACGTGTGTGTGTATATATATATGTACGTGTGTGTGTGTATATATATGTATATATGAATATGTATATCTATATTAAATGTATATATATATATGTATGTGTGTGTGTATATATATGAATGTGTGTATATATATTAAATGCCATGTTTTATGTTGTTTTTCTTTTTTTTTTTTTAATATAATGAGTTGGCTGCCACTTGGATAAATGGAAGGAAAATTGCAAAATCCCCAAATTAATTTGACACATCAGCGCCAACATGGCTTATTCCGGCTACTTTACCTAACACGTTAGCTCTGGCGTGCACTTTAGTCCAAAATCAGACTAAAATTGAAATTTTTGTAACATAGAGGACTAAAATTGAAAAAGTCATACAAAAAGGACTAAAACTCAATTACCCCATACTTATAGGACAAAAAATGCAATAATCCCATCACTTATTTGTCGGTAGCATCGCCACTAAAATTGGCCACTACCACTGTTAAGGCACATGCTTGTGAGTTTGTTGGATGTGAAAGTTGTCTCACAATTTACCGTGTGCATCTTAAAATTATGCTATATACAATTTGTAACAGATCGGGCCTGTGAGCCCATTTGACACAAGAATTGTTTTCGAATTCATTAGGTATATTCTAAAATTAGCTTAAGAACAATTTGTCTAAGTAGATTATTAAATAAATGCACTTGAATTCTTTTGTCAAAATTTATATGGTGTGCATTGTTTCACGATTTTTTCGACATAGAATGGGGTATCAGAATTATAGATGATGCATTATATGATCAAAAATCATGTTCAGACTCTAGATTGGCCCGTGTTGGTTTAGGAAGTAGCGGCCATAAGCTTGAGACTGTCCTACAAGTATAACAAGTGACTCCAGTGTGTTTAATAATGTGTTCTGCATAACACCAGTTTTCGATCCTCTGACTCGTGAGCAGTTTTTATGCAATTTGTCTGGCTTTAACCCCGGCAATGCATTTGAAATTAGGCTGCAAACATCTTGCCGAAATGAATTAAGAAAAAAGTGCATTTGAGTTTTTCAGCCAAATTTTATAAGTTAGCCTTTTCACCTCTTATTTGATGTGGGACGATGTGTCATAGCCGCCAACTCCTATAAATTTCTATTTTCTGATTTAACATTATGTAATTTATTTCTTAGAATTTCGAATTTAGTTTTGCCATGTTATGGTTAGAATTCTTAGAATTGTTTCAATTGTTAGAAAATATATAGAAAAGGATTTAGATCTAAATGAAATGAAGTTAGGAATTGAATGGAGATGGGAAAGGAATGATATTGACATAGCATTCACATACTTGGTATGCTCAAGGAATAAAGATTATGTCATTCCTATAGTGGGTAATTAAGGTATAGCGAATAGTAAGAATAAAAATAAATTAAGTACATTATTCAAATTGTTTTTACATGAAAAATATTTTAAATTTCCTATTTTTTGAGAAAGACCTCAAGTCCTCCTTAGACAAGCGAGACCTGAAGATCTCATAGAAGGGGAAACCTTCTCGAAGCATCTGTTGCTCATTCTCCATATATAAACAAGAGCTCCACCTCTTTGGGCTCTTTGTCCACTTCAACCACCTCCACTCGAGGGGCTATTGGGGAGGGACCCTCAAAGTAGCCCTCATCGACCAAGAGCGATAGGTCCCTCAGGATCCCACTCCCTGAAGAGGCTTTTGAGCCCTCCACCATAGGCACATTGTCATGGTCCGACAACATGGGTTTCAAACAAAAACAGCAAAATAAAACTTTTTATGGAAAAGCTCTTTTAAGAGCAATGGAAACACAACAAAAAAAAAATGCGACAAGCCTTAAACAAGTAGTCCTTTGCCAAGTGAAGCTTTTATGTACTTTAAAATTCTCATGGCAGCTTCAAGATGAACAGGCCGAGGTTTGTCCATAAATTGGCTCACCACTCCGACTGCAAAAGATACATCAGGCCTAGTTACAGTTAGATATATCAGTTTTCCCACTAGCCGTCTAAATTTAGTCTTGTCCTCCAGATATATACCGTCATCATTCCAGAAGTCTGGATTTAGGTCTATAGGAGTATCCACTGGCTTGGCCCCAAGTAAGCCAGTTTCCTGCAATAGGTCAAGAGCATACTTCCTTTGGGATAATGAAATGCCATGCTTGCTTCGGGCAATTTCAATTCCTAGGAAATATTGTGGAGGTCCCATGTCTTTAGTGACGAATTGTTGCTTCAATTATGTCTTGCTAGCTTCTATTCCTTCAATATCACTGCCGGACACTAGGATATCATCAACATATACAATGAGGACAATAATGCCTAATTGTTCGTGTTTTACGAATACAGAGTGATCAGCTTGACACCTGTGAAATCTGAAATTACTGATAACTTGACTAAACTTGTCAAACCAAGCCCGCGGACTTTGCTTCAAATCGTAAATCGCCTTCTTGAATCTGCATACCATATCTCGTTTCTCCCTCTGAACAACATACCCGGGAGGTTGTTCCATAAAGACAGTCTCATGCAGATCACCGTAAAGAAAGGCATTTTTGACATCCATCTGATACATCGACCAGTCTTGATTAATAGCTAAAGAGAATAATACCCGGATGGAGTTTAGACGAGCAACTGGGGAAAACATTTCAAGGTAGTCAATGCCATAAGTCTGGGTGAATCCTTTTGCAACTAGCCGAGCTTTGTATCGATTGATAGAACCATCGGCATGATACTTGAGAGTGAAGACCCAGCGACAGGCAACAATGTTAGCATTTGGGGGACAGGGCACAAATTCCCAAGTACCCCGATCAAGAAGGGCAGACATTTCCTCGTCCATTGCTTGTTTCCACTGGGGAGTATGCAGCGCCTCATGATGAGTTAAGGGAATAGATTTTGTAGAGAGAGAAATAGCAAAACTATGATACGAAGGACTAAGGTTATCAAATGACATATAATGAGAGAGAGGATGTGAAGTACAGGAACGTTTACCTTTGCGCAAAGCGATTGGTAGATCGGAGTCAACCGAAGGAGGTATGGAAGGGGTCGGATCTACAGGTGGGGAAAGGGGATCAGTAGCAGCAGCAGGTGTAGTGGACTCTTGTCTGCGTCGTCTGGAATACACCTGCAAGGGGGGTGACAGTCGGGAGGAGGACAAGGAGCGGACAAATCAGTTGGGATAGGTAGAGGAATAGAAGGAGAAGAGTGACTATCAACGGGATAGTAAGGAGTAGACTCAAAAAAGTGACATCAGCAGAGACAATAGATCGACGAGCGACGGGGCAATAACAACGATATCCTTTTGTGTACGAGAATACCCAACAAAAATACATTTAACAGATCGTGGGGATAATTTGTCACGATTGTGTGAGTGAATGTGGACAAAGCATACACAGCCAAAGACCCGAGGAGTCACATGAAATAAAGGTTGATTTAGAAACAGAGTTGTATATGGGATTGGACCATGAAGGATACTAGAGGGTAAGCGATTGATAAGATAGCAAGCAGTGAGAATGGCATCCCCCTAGAAGGTTTTGGGAACATTCATTTGAGTCAAAATAGTGCGCGCAACATCTAAGAGATGCCAATGTTTGCGTTCAACCACACCATTGCTGAGATGTATAGGGACAAGAAGTCTGGTGGATAATTTCATTTTGTGTATAAAACAGAGATACTTGCTTTTGAACAAATTCCAGGGTATTATCAGTACGAAGAACACGAATATAGAAAAAATTGAGTTTTTTTTTTCTTGATAAAAGGACTTGATTACAATAGGGACTTCAGACCTATCTTTTAATAAGTAGACCCACGTCATTCTAGAGTAATTATCAACAAAGCAAATGTAATAGCGAAACCCTCCAACAGACTCGACACGATAAGGACCCCAAACATCAGAATGAACTAATTCAAAAGGAGAAGAACGACGCTTTTCCACACGAGGGGGGAAGGAAGCACAACGATGCTTTCCTAACTCACAAGACTCACAATTTAAACTAGGAGATTGAACAGGCAATAAATGTTTTAATATGGATAAGGACGGATGACCTAACCGACAGTGCCACTGAAAAGGGGTAATGGAGGCAGAGAGGACGCGATCATCCATAGGTACAACATCCAAATAATAAAGACCACCGTGCTCACGACCGCCACCAATCATCTTCCCCGTGTGTAGATCCTGAAAAACACAATAGGAGGGAAAAAATATGATGGAGCAATTCTGCATTTTAGTGAGTTGACTAATGGATAGCAAACTTATAGGAAAACAAGGAGCAAAAAGAACATTAGTGAGAGTAAAAGTGTTGCTAGGTGTAACAACACCCGAACCAGAGACCGAAGAAAATGAGCCATCTGCTAAGCGAACAGGATTCAAAGATGGGGATAAAGATAACAAGGGGAAATACGATTTATTACCAGTAATATGGGTGGAGGCACAAGAATCCAACAACCAAGACTCACCTTGAGACGCTACAAACGCACCGGGGGTTTGCGAGACAAGAGAAGTATTGGAGGGAGCCGGTGGAGTCTGCAAAAGTTTGTCATATTCTGCATGGCTCAAAAGAATTTGATCGGACTCCGACTGAGAAACAGAAGGATCATTGGGAACTGCGTTGGCCCACTCAGGCTTTCCAAACTTCCACTATTAGTGATCAGAAACATGATTTGTACGACCACAATGTTTGCAGGGAGGGAATTTACCACGACCACCGTGACCGCGATGCCCAGTGGAGGAGGATCCCCTGGGTCCACCACTACCACGACTGCGAGCGACTGAGGCGGAAGCTTCAACTGGAGGTGTATGTGAGTGTGGGGCACCTGTAGACACACGTAGGACCCGTGAGAAGGCATTGGGCAACGTAGGAATAGTATCACTTGCCAAAATTTGATCACGTGCAGGCTGAAGAGTATTGTCTAAACTGGATAGGAACTTTGCTACCCAAAAATCTTCTCATTGAGACTTGCGGGTATCCAGATCACACTTAAGAGGATGGTATAGGAGAATCTCATCGTGAGCCCCTTTAATAAGGGAGTAGTACTCGACGACACTACGACCATCCTACTTAAATGAAAAAACCTTTTCATACAACTCGAACACCCGGGACACATTCTTGGCATTGGAATACATGTCACGAACTGTGTCCCACATTTCTTTTGCTGATGTTAGGAACATTAAGTTGGAGGCAATGGATTCCTCCATACTATGCAATAAGGATGCCATGACGGCATATTCATCCTTTTTCCAAGTTTTGAACTCGTCACTTGTCGGATCAGGAGGAGCCGACAAAATATGATCCATTTTGTCATTAGACCCAAGGAAAAATTGAAAAGATTGGTCCCACAATAAATAATTGGAGCCATTCAGTTTAATAGTAGTGTCTGGCGTAATTTTAGACTCGGCAGAGAATGACGCCATTGCTAACCAAGACAATCAGCTAAAAAAAATTTTTGTTTTGCTTTTTTTTCTTTTGTTTTCTTTCTTTCTATTTTTTTCTTTTTTTCTTCTGTTTTTTTTTTTTTTGCTTTAGAGAAAAAGAGCCACAACAATACGTAATAGTGCAACACAATATAACCAAAAATTAAAAGGAACAGAACGGAAGAGGGCGGAAGATTCAACTTCTCTTAAAAAAAAAAAGAAGGTACCAACACGCCTCAAGAGAGAAGCGGGCGAGTAGAGAATGCGACGGGGTACGCGACGACCGACAGAGAGAGTGTTGCTGGGCGCACAAGGACCGAGGGCGCGGTGGTGCATGCGATGAGGAGGGGCATGGCGGAGCGCGCGAGGAAGGAGATCCGAAAGAGAAACCGGCCAGAGCGAGGGGTTCCAGCGATGTGCACAGCGGGAACGCGGTGGGGCAGAGGCACGACCTTCGAAGGTTGGTCGCGAAGGGAGGAGAGAATGGATCGTGCACTGGCGCTAGAGTGTCGGTAAGGGAGGGAATAGCAGCAGTCGGAGCAAGGGTTGCGGGAGGGAGGGTGACGGCGGCGCTATAAAAAATTAGGGTTTGGGAGGGAGTTTGACAGCGGTTGAAAGGTTAGGGTTTTCACCTTCCCCTCCCCCTCCCCCCCCCCCAATTTTTTTTAAACCCGCTCTGATACCAAGTTAAAAAGGAGAAATTGAGCAAAGGAAGAAAATCAGATAAGAGAATGTTTATTTCTGTGTATTTTTACAATGAACAAAATCGTATTATATAATGGTTTAGGGAACCTATACAAGGAAGGTTAATAATCACATTCCTAAAATACAAGGTGAAAACCTTAGTAAATTACGCCTAAATTTAACAGTGGACTTCATCCCAAACCCTGGCCTCATAATATTTTTTGCAGCCTTGATCGTGGGAGGACTTCTCCTCTTCGCAGGCCCGTTTGGCTTCACTTACTTCGGCGACCTTCGTCTTGATCGACCTTTACAAGCACTCGCTTAGTTGCACTCGAGCCTTGATCTTTTTCTCGACCAGCTCTCGCTCGGATCGAGCTCCAGCCCCTCAATCTTGGCCTTGAGTTTCCCTAGTTGGTACATTCTCTTGTACAGACCCTGTATTTCCTTGTAAACCTCCGCTTGGCGAAGGACATGAATGAAGGCTTGAGATGCTATCTGTTGAAAGAAACAAAATGTTAGACCAAGAATCGATCAATAACTCGATTGGAAACTTGGGATTTAACTTACCCTGGTAACTCCCCGCTCGAACTAGTGGCAGAGGGTCCCCGGACTTTGTGTGAAGAGGTACTCGTGATCCTCTTCGAACTGGCACCCCCTGAGGAGGTGCGCCAAAGGGGCCTGGTCACTGCCTCGGAATATGCTTACTCGACCGCCATCTGCCCTCAAAAAAGCATAGTCAGATGGGTGCTCGAAGTCCATGATTCGAAGCTTTTCATCTAAATCGAAGGACTTCAATTGATCCTCTCGAGCGGCCGATTCTTTTCACTTGCCCTTATGGTTGGGCCACTTTTTTTCGGGAGGTCTCCCGAGCACCTCCTTCTCTAATCAAAACCCCAATCTTGTGGGGTCGGGTTTTTGGGGTCTTGTTCTGCTCAGTGATGGCGGTCCCCGACTACTCACCCATCACTAAGATGTCGAGGTCAGGATGAGTGGCGTCGACACAGACGACTGATCGCGATCGTTGGGAAGTGCGATCGGACCCCTATTAGCCTCTAGCTGGTCGAGGTTGTTCAGACTGGGAATGCTCCCCGCGCACCTTCGATGGGGCCTTTCCCTCCCAACATGAAGACCATCATTGGTTAGCGGCCTTATTAGTTGCCTTCTAGTCTTTCTTTCTTTTCATTGTTGCCAGTTGATCAAGAACGGTAGTGTTTGTGTCCATTAGTAACTATTCGTCTGCGACGGAGAAAGATCAGGTCAAGATTAGTAGGTCGATGAAAATTAATCTCAAAAAAAAAAATCGTTATACTCAAAACAACCTCACTTGGGGCTTCGACTGGGGAGATGCCCGCGCAGGATAAAAATTCTTCTTGTAAGCGGTGACCACTCCATATTAGGCCCTATTTGAGCTAGTGATTGCAAAAATGGAGATCCCAGGTAGGGTTTCCACCCTTTCGAACTCCATCTTTTTGATCTCATAGTTCCAATCATTTTGAATAGGGAAACCATAAACGTGGCATATAAAAAAGTACTTTGCTTTCCACTTTTTCCTGTAAGAAGACTGAAGAGTTTGGATGATATGAGACCTCGACCAGGCGATGATATAAAAGAAGCTGCCACGGTCAGCTGGTCTCGATGGGCGAGGTTTTGAACTTTGAAAAGCACAACAAAATTTTCCCTTGACAGGGGCTTGCCCTAGGCCCTCATCATAGCGATGAAGCTATAAATCAAACAATAAGAATTTGGAGAAAGTTGAGCAGGAGGAATGTTCAAGAAATTATAAATAGCCACTGCGTCGGCTAAAATTAGAAGCCAGAACCTGTTCAATAACATCTCCAAATGAATGGCGATCATATTGCGGGTGGTTCCCTATTCAAAAGCCGGCGGCTGGAACAAAGGCCTCATACTCCTTCAGAATATGGTACTTCAACACGGCATTAGAGACCTCGATCGGAGTGATGGTTGAAGGGATCTCATCATGTTCTCAATCGATACGGTGAGCCCGCGGAACCTCGATCTCATCCTCATCGCATCACCCTCCAACTCATCGGTCGCATGCAATTCGATCTCCTCCTAGACACTAAGAGCGACCAGTTCAGTCCCCAAGGAGGTCGAACTGCTACTTGTGCTACTCCCTTTGGAGCTATCATCTGAGAAGCTATCTAACCCCATCTCTCTAAGTAACATATGACTAGCCATGTTTGATATATTAAAGAAAAACAAGGTCTTAGGGAAGAATGAACCTAAGAGACAGGCGGTTCGTGCTAAGAAGGCTGAGATTTTCAAGCGGTAGTTCAGACAATCAACTGAAAGGCATTTTTACTTTTCACAAATGGTGAAGTCAACGCTTGGTCTACAACCCCCTATTTATATGGGGTTAAAGCATTGCCCTCGGGAATCCTAACTGGCGCAATTATTACAGTTGTGACTTTTCAGATTCCTAGCGGTAATAACTGAACGACGATCTCACTCCCTGGTTGATTTCTTCAATCGACCAGAGGAGTGGGGCAGCTAATAACGTGACATATTTTCGAGCTGGATTTTCAACTGGCTTATGCATGCCACATGTCACTCTTCCCTAGCACTCAAGCTAACAAGCCCGGTGTATCGACCAGGTTAGAGTTTATCTACTGAGATCGGGTCAAGGTTTATCGACCGAGGAGGCAGACCCTTGAACCATACCCGTCAATCACCCTGGTCGAGTTCTTTATTGATCGGGACCATACCATGTCCATTCAACCTCTGTTGGGATTAAATGTTCCATCAGCCCAAGGGTCGGGACAACCACCTAACCCATGCCTCATTAATTAATGGCCAACTACTGTCATTAGGACTTACCTTTAGACTTATGGGTCACCCCACATTATTTTGTGATGGCCTACTAAGTCTAAGGGCTCCTTCGGAGAGGTCCACATCGACACACTATAAATATCCTTGCATTTATGGTAAGACATATACATTAATTGCTCTTTACCCACTTACTCTGCTTGAATTCTTACTCAATCCGATCAACTGAATTAAGCATCGGAGGGTCTTACCCGAGACCCCTCTCGGTTAGCTCACGTTGCCTTTTTCTTATTGCTGGTCGAATTTCCCAATCATAAACCTTACACTTAGAGTTCAACCGGAGCATTGGATCAACATGACTGCTCCCAAAATCGATCCGCATCAATTTAAAACTATTTAATTTATATAAACATTATAAATCTAGAATTTAAAAATACACTTATTTTTATATAAAAATATTATATAAATTCAATTAATTTAAATAAATATGAAATTTCATAAAATTACATAATATAAAATATAAAGAGTTAAAAATTAAAATATGAAAAATTTCTACTTTCTCTTCTAAAAAAAGAAATCTAAATAGTCCAATCTTGTCTAGTCCACCGAACCTCCTGCTGCCGCTTCTCCCCCAAATTTGATCTCTAGCTCGTCCTGTGCCCCTCTTCTCTCTCTGTGCATATATGTGTGGGGGGGGGGGGGGGGGGGGGGGGGGGGGCTTTTTTGCTTTTTTCTTTTAACAAATAATTGGTGTCATTCATGTAGATACTTTGGAGAAAACATCAGCAAAAACCCTCGAATTATTTGCCATATCAACGTCAGCGAAAACAATTCAGACAATTTTCATGCCAGGTCAATTCCGACAATCAAAATAGTTCAAAATCAAATTAAAATTGAAAATTTTGGAAGATAAAGACTAAAATTGAAAAATTCAAACATAAAGCACAAAAACTAAAATACTCCAAATTTAGAAAATGATTTTTGTAAAAACCCTGTAGAATAATATATGTCGTGAGTTTAGGGTAAATTGCATCTCCATCCACTCAGAAATTGCCATATTATAGGTTTTACACAGTTTAATTATAAAAATTACAATTAAATGCCATGTTAAAAAAATTAAATTATTAAAACACCCCAATCCACTAAGGGTCCGACCCGTATATCGTCGATCTTCCTATTTTATCCTGCCTTGACTTTGTTACCTTTATGTTCCAAAATCAGCGTTACTGATAAAAAAAAGGGAGCTTTTTTGTAATATAAACATAATCCGTGGAGTGTAGATTAATTTACCCTTTATATATATATTGCAAACTTGGGTTTTAGGATATTTATTCCTAAAATGTTATATATAAAAGAGCCATATGGTTTACCGCTACCTTACCCAAAAAACAATATGTTATATGTTATTTCAAAAGGGCAAATGGCACCACTACTCCCTAAAATTTATAATTAGAATCGTATTAGTCTATCATATTTAGTAGCAACGTTTTAATCATTCAAGTTTAAATTACATTTCACTTTAGGCCTTCAAATAGTTTTTCAAGGGTAAATTTATCAATAATAATTTAATTTTCACTATAGTCCTTCAATTTTTTATATTTGTTGAACTTTATTCCTTCAAATTTAATTTTTCATAATTGTTCTCCAAACGTTATAGGTATAAACTACCATCAGTATTGCAATCATTCTACATTTCATAGAAATAGCAAAAAAAAAAAAAGAATTTTCTAATCTTGCCAAAATCTATATATATATATATATATATATATATATATTGATTGAGGATAACACTTCATAGCTTATCCAATAAAGTATTCTTAAATACTTTCAAATCCTAATGGAAGATTTTTTTGGTCATGAAAGATATAGCATATGCATGATTTTATATTGTTTTTGGAAAATTATTATTAGGCTCTCAAGGTATTTTAAATAGAATTTAAAATTGTAAAAACTAACAATATTATAAGTGTAGCTAATTAATGTACATAATACCTTTTTTTTTTATAAAAGGATCAAAAAAACGTATAAAATCATAACTTACCTAGAAAATCTTGAGATTTCCATATAAAATTACAGCTTATAATATTTCTTTCACAATAAAAAAATTTTATGCCAAAATTTGAATCAGTGTAAGATCACCTTAGTTTAAAAACATTCTCATAGAAACAAGCGACAAAAACCATATATTATCACTCTCATTCTATTTATTTTCCTTTTTCCTAATTTTGGTTTTAGAGCATGATAAAAAATAAATTTGAAGAAATAGTGTGAAAAAATAAAATTTGAAGGACTAAATGCAAAAAATATAAAATGTAAATGATCAAAGTGCAGCTTAATTTTTTTTTTTTTTTTATGGAATACTATAGTCCTACTCTTAAAGTTTTGACTTAAATACCCTTGCATAGATTTACTTTTTCACTAGACATTTTTCTTTAAGTTCTTCAAATGAATTTGTATTAACGTTAGGTTAATAAATAAATTTGAAAATTTTATTTTCTCAATGATTAAGACATATAAATCAGGTGTCAATGCGACTGTAGTCCAATAGTTGGGGTTTTGACGTAAGCACCATCAAGGTCCTAAGTTTGAATCTTTTAGTCCTCTCCCCTTCCCCCTTTGGGTGAGTGTGTGTGTGTGTGACGTTTTGGTTGATATTTTTAAGGTTTCTCGAATTGATTATATTAAAAAAAAAAAAGACATATAAATCAGGGAAGATATTTGCTTGAGTGTGTGATATTAAATTTATATCATTTTTTTTAAAATTTAATTAATTAAATAAAATATATGAATATCTTTATATATTAATATATAATAAAACCTTTTCATCGTCATATACGCTAATAAAGCTACATAAAAATTTTCTGTTACTAAATATCAATAAAATAAAATATTGACGTAAGAGTTTCAAGTGAAATTGCAATAAAAGATGAGATGAAAATTAATAAATAATTTCCGTTTTTGGAATGAAAAGGTTGTGGAGTACCTTTTGGATTGAAATTTAATTTATCAAATTTTTGAATATGTAAATTTAATTTCGTAAAGAAATTTTATGTGATTTTCTTTATCATTAGTAATATATATTAATATAAAGTATATATCTCACACGCTTTGGATACTAATCTCTTTATAAATATTCAAGTTACTTTCATTTTTGGCCCTTGACATTTGACTCAAAATCAATTTTGGTCCCTAATGTATAGGTCATATTAAAACCGGATCCTCATGTTACATTTTTTTATCCAATATCATCACTCTATTAA
The DNA here is from genome assembly GCA_026212405.1 of Petrea volubilis. Classification (NCBI taxonomy): domain Eukaryota; kingdom Viridiplantae; phylum Streptophyta; class Magnoliopsida; order Lamiales; family Verbenaceae; genus Petrea; species Petrea volubilis. The sequence goes on from CM047875.1 coordinate 12,353,038, forward strand.
GTTTTCGGTTCAAACACTAAAGTCAAATGCAATTTCGCCCATGCAAAATAGGAAAATAGTATAATGCCCCCCACCCCCTCCCAATACAAAAGAAATAGCCAAAAAAAACTTTAAAATTCAAAACAGATACATTAATTTATAAAACATATTAAAAACATACTTTTACACTTATTAAAAAAAATATATAGTTTCTCTCAAGAAAAGTATAATATAACTAAATATTTTATATCCATAATTTTTATATACATTTAAATATGTGGTTTGTATATATACAACATATATAGGTTTATAATTACTATATATATACACACACGTGTATATTATACATACACTGTGAGAGAGAGAGAGGATAGGGGTGGGGGTTTTGGCTTTGTGGAAGAGAATGTGGGTGTGTGTTAGGGGGGGGGGGGGGCTGAAGGAATTGGGGGGGGGGGTTCTATTTTTTGGAGTTTTTTTAAAATTAATTAATTCATTTTTTAGATATATATATATATATATATATGTATAAACATATATAATTTATACTTGATTCACATATAAATTTTAATTTATAAGGGTCAGAATTTTTTATTTTTATTTAATATATATGTAAATTTTCATTTTTATGGAGGAGTTTTGAGTGATTTATTTATTTATGCAAATAATCTATTGAAACATGTAAATCCCACATGATAAATCTGTTAGTTTTTAATGGAAAAAATAATGGAAGGTTTGAATTTGATAAAAAAAAATAATGTGAGGGACCAATTTTGTTGGGGCCTATACACAGTGGCGTAGCTAGAAATTATAGTCAATGGGGTCATTCGATACATATAATATTAGAAGTATTCATGTTTGGTAAATCAATAAAATGAAAATAAAAAGTCCCACATGTACTGTATATCGAGCCTAAAATTCGAATCATCATTAAGGATGTGACTTTTTCTTTTCAAAAAAAGATATTCCATTTAGTTTTTTAATTTTTTTTTATCAATTTCTGAAATTAAACTTTGTATTGAAATATTTTAGCATTCTTTTAAGAATCTTTCAAGTTTTTCTGTCTTGCTTTTAATTTTTAATGACCTCTATGTTATGTTGGATTGTAAATTGGTTGGATGAATGTTCTATTAATGAGATCAATTAATGTACAAATAGTGTCATTTGTATGATAGAAACAAATATCAGAGTAATAGTTATAATTTCAATAAATAATTAATTTTTTTCTTATTTGAAATAAATCTTGAGGGATTTCCGGTAATTATTTCTTTTCCTTTTAATTATATATGGTCTAATGGATTGTATATCTTTGAAGTGAAAGAGACAATATTAACAAATCAACGAACTAATTATTCCTGTAGTATATGAATATAACATGTGTTTATAGAAAATTGATTTTATGTTTATTATAGTACTAATGGAGAAAAATATATACACACTTACAGAATCTTGTTCTTAGTATTATCATGAGAAGTAGCTCATTCATTTGTTTTTTTTTTTGATAATTTGATTTCTAAATGAAAAAAAATTATATATCTATATCTTCATGACAAGTTGACTCCTTCCATATAATTTTTTTCTTTTTCACAGTGGGTTCAAATAACACTAACATTATTTTAATTCTATGGAAAAGAATCCACAATTAATAGATGTACATTAGCTAAATTTTGATGAAGTCAGGGGGCATTTGAACCCCCTCACTTAAACGTGGTTACGCCACTACTTATACATGAGGAATCAAAATTGATTTCGTGTCCAAAGTCATGGACGAAAAATGAAATTAACCCTAAATTTTCATACCTAATATTCGTATTATGGAATGTCATGTAACCACATTCGCGTAGACGTGCTATACCAGAAAGAGTTTAATTTTCCGACCAAAAGTAGATGAGAAAACAGGGAAAAGAAACATTTACCAGAATAAGTATTCGCATTATGGAATGTCGTGTAACCACATTCTCGTAGACGTGCTATACCATAAAGAGTTTAATTTTCCGACTACAAGTAGATGAGCAAACAGGGAAAGAAACATTTACCAGAATAAAATCTTCGAGGCATGTGGTAATTTCTGGCAAACAATATATTGGTGGCTACAATGCATGTGGCAGTCACTTGTTTTTAATTTACCAAATATATATCTTGCATCCTAGGCTGCACTTGCATGGTTGGGTGCGAAAAACTGTGCTTGGATAAGATTCATAACTTTTCGATCTTACCAAACATAATTATCTATATTTTAGAATAAATCAATACCTTAGTCGAACCCAAAAATACAATATGTGAGAGTATTCTACTATATTGTGTTTGAATTAATGGATATTTGAGCCAATGAAATTGACCTTAATTGTGAAATGAATGTCCCATAACTTTAAGATTGTGGGTTTGAGTTCTCATAAATGCAGTATTATTATATTTATTACTAATTTATTTATCTATTGTATGGTAGTTGTTTCGTATTTATTTAATATTAGGTGACAATTAATTATAATAGTTTGTTGTCAAGTTGCAATACTGATATCTTTGATTGACTTTTTTTACCTCCCATCAAGAAGAAAAATTGAAAATTTGAATTAAAATTTTTAAATATATAATACTAAATGTATTCAATTGTTTTAGGTAATGTCATATTGCATTGAATTTTATATCTTTGCATTTGTATTTTGAGCTACTTTCTTGGATTAGCAGAATGAGTTCAGACCATGTTTACATGGAGTCCTTTAAACCCCTTCTTGTGAAGGAAAATTTTTTCATGTACTAAGTGTATACACTTAACAGTCTAAAATCAACTACTTATTATACATTAATTTTTTTGTTTTTTTATAAAATATATGTAACATGTGGTTGAGATTGAATCATTGGGTATATGGGTGGGGTATCTACACTCGATACATAGAAAAAAAATTTCCTCTCGCCATTGCTTCGGTCAAATTCAATTTTCTTAATTTTGAGCAATACCTAAACCGTTTCATAAAGTCCCATACATACTTGCTCTAGCATTTTCTTTCTATTTTTTTTTCTTTGACGAATGAGGGAAACCGGGGAGGCGCGTAGAAAAGGAAACGAAACGTAAAAATACAAATTTTTTTTTATAAGTTGACCTATTTTGGGTTTTAATTTCTTCCATTTATATTGCTGGATTTTCAACCGATAAGTTCTTAAAATTGATCATTTTGGCTCTATCTTTGTTAGAATATCAATTTTTTGGTGGAACATTGCTGATGTTGATAAAATTGTTGAGGTTTACCGTCAGAAAAATGAGATGGTTAACGATAACTAGCACACTAATTTAATTAATAAGTATCTAAGCATAGTTTGATTATAATATTTATTATTCTGTGATTTATCTTATTTATATTATATAAAATTTATAGTCATTACTTAAAATAGTTTAATTCATTGTAGAAAATTTAAACCTTGTTCCAGATTGTCTTTTATTTTTTAAAAAATAATTATTAGTATAGTTGAAAAGGGGACAAAATTCTGGTATAAGTTTTTTCCTTCATTTAATTTTTTCCTATTCAGTTATTCATGTACTTAAGTTAATTTTTTTCAAAAAGAATAAAAGACAAGTTTATATCCTAATAGATCAAAAAAAGATAATAAAGTACACAAATAATTTGATGATTTATCATGTATTATGAAACTAAACAAATATTAGAAAATGATCAATTTGGATTTCAATACTATATGCAAATTAATGATATTTCATCAACATTTTTATGGATGGAAAAATTAATTAAGGGAATGGCTAGTGTGCCCTTCGTTCATAGAACTATCTTCAGTGATCTGGTGCCAAACAATTTTTTTTTTCCTTTTTACTAGAATATATTTTGAGGGTGTAAACCTGCCAATGAATTAAAGTGAGGGTGCAATGTTTTTATTTTCTAAGGGTGGAAAATGCCAAAATGAGTATATTTTGGGTGTAAAGGGGATTTCACTCACACACTTATCTCTACTATTTATGCTATCGCATAAAGAGAGGGGAACTACTTTCGGCATCTAAATCTTTTTGGTCTATCATTTTTTTTTTTTTGACTTTTTCTCTCATCCTCTCTCATCTTTCACATTATTTTATTCTCTTTCTCTGTCCCCTCTTTACCATCTTTTATCCTACTCTTCAATAACTTTTATTAATTCTTTATATTTTTTAATTTTATCTTATTTTAAATTATTTTATATAAATTTAATAATATTACAAATAGTTTAAAATGTTAATTATATAAAAATAATAATAAATATCTATAAATTTATTCTAATCAAACTTAAGAATGTAATTAATTATATGTTTTTTCATTTTGCACGTGCATCAGGTCTGTCAAAACTGCCAGTACATATAGATAGATAGATAGATAGAGAGAGAGAGAGAGAGAGAGAGAGAGAGGGAGGGCGAGAGAGGGGGGCACATATCTATACTATTATATAAAAAGAGAGCACCACTTAATAACTACTTTTGGCGTCTCAATCTTTTTGGTCTGTCATTTTTCATTTTTTGACTTTTTATCTCCTCATCTCTCATCTTTCACGTTGTTTCACTCTCTCTCTCTCTCTCTCTCTCTCTCCCCCTCCCCCCCCCCCCCCTCTTTATCATTTTTTTATCCCATTCTTCAATATTTTTTATTATTTTTTATATTTTTCTTAGTTTTATCTTATTTTAAATTATTTATTTTTCTCTTATCAGTAATTTAATTAATAAATTATTAAAAATAGTTAAAAATGATATTCATATAAAAAAGGGCGAATTACATCTACCTCCCTTGAGGTTTGGCGAAATTACAATTTCACTCACAGTTTTTTGTAAATTACAATAAACTCCCTATGGTGTATTCTATCTAACAATTTACCCCAACTGTTTATGACCATTAAGTTTCCGTTAGTTTTTGTATATAAAGTTCCGATAGTACCTTTGAGGGTTTTTTTTGTAATATATATAATATATTTGGGGTTGTATGTTATGTATTACATCTTTGGGGGGCTAAAAGTAATAATATTGAAAAAATTGCTTCTATTTTAAGAGCTGAAAATGATGGGTAGGTGGGAGAAGAGAGAGATCTAGATACATGCACATGCAAGTTGAGAAATCCTACACTTGCAATTCATCACAACTCGCTTATTTCTTCTCCAAATTGCGCAAGTTGTATATCAAAATCGATCACCGCAACGAGAGGAACACATTGGTAGTGATAGTTTTAGGTTTTGCCAGACGGTTGAGGATCGATGACGGCTGCGATGACGATGAGGTGGTGGCGGGTTTCCATTTTCTGATAAGTTTTTCGATGAACTTGAAGTGGGTCTTAAACTTTTCGAGATGGAAAACACGTTAGTGAGGTCAATTTTGAGCTAGAGTCAATGGAGGTGGAGAAATTGAGGCGAAGAGTGGGTTTTATACATTTTTTATCTATCACTTATAATTATTACATACCACTGGGGGTTTGTTGTAATATACACAAAAAATGTGGGTTAAATTATAATTTTACCAAACCTTAGGGGAGGTAGATGCAATTCGCCCTATTTAATATCAGCAAAAAATAAAGGGCAAAATGGACTTTATACATTTTTCATCCAACACTTGTAATTATGACATACCACATGAGGTTTATTGTAATTTACAAAAAATCGTGCGCTAAATTGTAATTTCACCAAACTTTAGGGGAGGTAGATGTAATTTTCCCTATAAAAAAATAAAAAATATCTATAATTTTATTCTAATCAAACTTCAGAATGTAATTAATTGTATATATTTTATATTTTGCACACATATTAGGTGTGTGAAAACTGTCAGTACATATAGATTGAGAGGGGGGGGGGTTGGAGAGAGGGGCACATATTACTGATTGAAATAGAGATTGAGACAGATTGAAAGAGATCGGAAGAGATTTAAGATAGAGAGAGATAGTGAGAAATTGGAGGGGGGGGGGACCAGGAACTTTTATCAAAATAAATTAGTTTTCAAAGCTTTCATCAAAGTAACCTAGTTTGAATTTTATATCATTTGTTCTTATTTTGTGATAACTACTTTATAGCCCTATCTTTGGTATATTTTCTATTTAGAGCACTTAAGTTTTATAATTAGTTTTTAAGCCAAGAGACTTCTTGTGTTGAAGGTTAGGTCTTGTATTTTAGTCTATCATTGCTTTAATTAGATATAGTAAGACTAAATATGAGCTAGAAGGTGAGGTCCTTGATGGATAAATAATTAAAAACTGAAATTGAAACTCCTAAGATGGTTGCATATGATAGGTTGAATAGAAAGGAAACTATATATGGATACATTATGCATATACAAGAAGATGACATTAGCAGTCAGAATATGACTGGAATATTAAACTTTATAGTAGATATAATTGGTAATATATATAACTTAACAGGTGATATTTACAATTGTATTTGGCTCCTCTCCATTACCCATTCTCTCCAATTACACCCAATACACCCTTAGATGGATGCCACATCGTAGGAAGATCCATCCAAATGGTCTATATTTAATTGCTTTAACCACCCCTAAACCCAAGTTAAACTCAATTTTTAATTTACCCAACTAATAAGGAAAATCAATATTTATCCCTAAAATATCTCTTCCCATACTATTTTTGACTGAAAAATAAACATGGTAGATCAGATTTCTCCTCTCCAACATTGTTTCATCAAGCTCTCTCTCTCTATCTCTGTGTGTGTGTGTGTGTTTCCCTTTTCTTTTGTTTTCAATTACACAATGACACGATTTTAACTAAAAATAAAAATAAAAAAAGGCAGATTTTTTACCCTCCGAAGTATTCACGTTTTTACACTTTACCATCTAAACTTTTTTTTTTTCTGCCGTTTGCCATCTGAACTTTACGTTTTTTTGATGTTTGCCATCTAAGCTCAATTTCGGCGGAATATTCCACCGAGATTCCGTCACATGCATATCATGCGACATGTCTGAGGGTAATTATGTCATTTTACATAGTTACATTTGAAAAACTCACCCCAAAAAATAATTGTGGTCAAAAGGAGTCGAACCCAGTTTTAATGGGTATGTAACACGCTTCCCAACCAACTTGGACAACCTTTGGTTAGACTATTAAGTTGCATTTCCATATTTATATCTAGTTTTGGCATGTAGTCTTTATATATATATATATATATATATATATATATATATTTTAAACGTATCATATATATGGATAAATTAATAAAATAAATTATTGTTTCAAGTTAAAGGGTAAAAAATTAATTTATTTCATTAAATTGAATTTATTTATATAATTTTGATAATTTACCTTCAATGCATATATATGCTTATGAAGTGAAAAAAATTATTTATTTTAAAAAATATTGAAGGTAAAATATCAAAAGTAGATAATCAATTATTTTTTAATTCATAAGCATGTATATCAAAATATTGAAGGTAAAATATCAAAAGTAGATAATCAATTATTTTTTAATTCTTAAGCATATGTGTCAAAATATTGTAAATTAAAGTAGATATATATTTAAATTATTTTTATTGTAAATTAAAGTAGGTATATATTTATTTTATTAATTTATCTACTTTAATTAAAGTTGATAAGGTAAACAAATTATTTTTAATTCACAAGCATATATATGCATTGAATGTAAATTATTAAAATTATATAAATAAATTCAATTTAATGAAATAAATTAATTTTTTCCCCTTTAACTTGAAACAATAATTTATTTTATTAATTTATCCATATATACAATATATTTAATATATATATAAAGACAACATATCAACACTAGATATACATATGGAAACGAAACTTAATAATCAAAGCAAAGGTTGCCCAAGTTGGTTGGGAGGCATGTTATATACCCATCAAGCCCGGGTTTGTCTCCTTTTGACCACAATTTTTTTTTGGGGTGAGTTTTTCAAATGTAACTATCTAAAATGACATAATTGCCCTTAGATATGTCACATGATATGCATGTGACGGAATCTTGGTGGAATATTCAGCCGAAATTGTGCTTAGATGGCAAACGTCAAAAAAACGTAAAGTTCATATGGCAAACGGAAAAAAAAGTTTAAATGGTAAAGTGTAAAAACGCGAATACTTTGGAGGGTAAAAAATCTTTTTCCCTTTTTATTATCTTTCCCGCCATTCTATCATCGTTAAAAAGGAGTTATTATTTTCGTAAATAGTTGTAAATAAAAAAATCGGCAGATTTTATTATCTTTCCAGCCATTCTATCATCGTTAAAAAGGAGCTATTATGTACGTAAATAGTTGTGAATTGGGGATTAGTTAAAATTGTGTAATTGTGTAACTGAAAAAAAAAGAAGAGAAAAATAGAGAGAGAGAGAGAGAGAGAGAGACGGCTTGATGAAACAACATTGGAAAGGAAAAATTTGATTTGCCATGTTTATTTTTCAGTTAAAAATAGCATCGGAAGAGATATTTTAGGAATAAATATTGATTTTCTTATTAGTAGGGTAAATTAAAAATTGAGTTTAACTTGGATTAAAGGGTGGTTAAAATAATTAAATATAGACCATTAGATGAATCTTCATGTGATGTGGTATCCATCTAAGGGTGTATTGGATGTAATTGGAGAGAAGAGGTAATGAAAAGGAGCTCGATCTTTTAAAATTGTCTAGAAAAAATAGGTAGAGACGAAAACAATCGATCTACCTGAAAAACCAAAAAAAAAAAAAAAGACAATGGAAGAACTGGTAAAAAAAAGACCTGACTACAGGAAACAAATATATTGTTCCTGAGGAAAAAGAAAAAGACTCTTATGGAAGCTAAAACATCTGTGTTCAGAAGAGCTAAATCAAGAGCACATCTTAACAATAGATATTGTAAAAAAAAAAAAAAAGACATGAAGATTTTTTCGCCTATAAAGAAATTATTGAACATTGGAGAGAAAGATATAAGGAAACTGATAATGTGGATGAAAGGAACAAATATCTAAATCAGATACAATCCTTATGATATAAAGGAACTGATACTGTGGATGAAAGGAACAACTATCTAAACTAGATACAATCCTTATATGAGGAATATGAAAATATTTTGCGAGAATTTGAATTTGCCTTAAACATGGATACAAATGATGAGACTTTGGGAACTGAAGAATTTTATGTAACAAGCGTGGTTAATTCTAATTTTGAAGAAAATGATTGTGAGGAAAAAGATGATGACAATGAATTATACAAGATTTTTGATTCTAATCTAGAAAAGAAATCTATAGAACAAATAAAGGTTAAAGAGGAAATGCCTAGTTCTTCTTCTAACAAAGAAGAATCATATAAAAATAGCATTGCTACTCATGGAACTTACTTAGATTTTATAGATAGCCACCAAAAAGACTATGAAAAAAAAATCATAGATGAATGTACACAATCTTTAACATTTGTAGTAAACAGCTATGAGGGGACTTAGTCTAACGAAAATTTTTTAGACTATATTGCAGGAACTATCCAATGAGATGTGTAAAATTGGTTAGGCATAGGAAGAGTCTGAAGAAGGCCAATTAGAAAAAACATGGTTATTACAAAATCCAAATTTAAGAACAGTTTTACAAGATTTTGCTACATTAATAAAAGACCAATTTGATGGAACTAAAAATTTCGATGCCCATTTTAGAGAAGTTAAATATGCTTTAACTAATATGAAGTTGTGCAATATCTATAAATATATAGACTTTGTAAAACTTTATCAAAAATACTTTTGGATGCTTAAAACTAGTGATATGGCATACTGGCTAGATCATTTTTCATATAAACTCCCACCTCCATGGGATGAATTAAATGAAAAACAATACTCGGAGAATTTCATTTGGTTATAAAATAATAACTTAACATTGTTTGCAAAGAACAACCCAAAAAGAAGTTAAAACACAATTGTTTCTATTGAAGGCTAGAAATGTTGTGATAAAGTCCTTCAAGAAACTTGAGAAGTTGGATGTATAACTATTACACCATATAAAAAGAAATGTGAGCAATTTAGGTTTAAAAAGTGGAAGAAAAATAAGAACAAAGCAAATTTTTTTTCAAACAAGAGTTATGATAGAAAGAGTAACAAAAGGAAATCCACCAAGTTTAAGAAAACATGCACTTGTTATTTTTGCAATGAAAAATGACATATAGCTCCCAAATGTCCCAAAAGAAATTCTAAAGTCATAAAATTTTTAGAAAAAAAATGAATTAGAAGTTTGCTTGAGGGAAGAAATATCAAAGGATGACCATATTAAATTGAGCCTATATCCTCTGAAGAAGAAGAAGAAGAAAAAGAGGAACAAGTGTTCATGATAAACACTAAAATTCAAGAGAATGTCGAATCTATCCCTAATGAAGAGCTAAGCCAAATCAGGCTCGACGATGTGATAAAAGAAGAATTATACTTAGATAGTAATAAAATAGAAAAACATAAATATTTGAAAGTTGAGGATTCATATAAGAAGTTTAAGTTTATACCATGGCAAGCATCACATTTTTGGGTTGTGTGAAGGAATTATTGAAGTTAGGGCTACATTAAATGGTCAAATAGAAGTTCAGATATTTGACAAAAAAAAAAAAAAAACCAAGAGACTTAAGGAAAAATACCCTAAAGTCAGATTCATTCATATTGGAATCAAACGATTAAGTATTACTCCTTTATTTAGATTGGGAATTGATTCCCCAATTCTTTGCATTGTTCAAAATAAAAGGTTTCAGGATCCTATTCAATTACCGATAGGAGAAATTCAATCAAATTTGGTCTTTGGAGAAATAATATTCAGAGTAAAATGAAATTATTTTGTTTCTATACAAGATAAAGTATTAAAAATATCGTAGTCTTGAGAATTTAAACACAAAACATTAAGATTGGAGGGATTCATAATGATTTAAGAATTTCATGGAAAGTTGTCCACCAGCTTATGAATGATACTTCTGTAAAAAGTAAAAGTATTGACTCGAATATTATTGAGCTTTATGAACCAAAACCGTTTGATACAAAAATGCAACCAAAATTCATAAATTGGAAGGATTTAAGCCTATGAAAAGACTAGTTATTTAAAAATTTCACTGAAAAAAGATTTGAAATAGAACAGCCAAATAGAATTCCAAGCTTCAGGCAAAAAATCATTTAGATATGAGTTTAAAGAAGAAGCAAGAAGCTTTAAAGAAGAAGAAATAGAGCCTATAGGAATAAAAACTATCCAGTTTCTTGTTCTACCCGGCAGTTGAAGACTTGAAGAACAAAAATTAATCATGTTCGAACAAATAGATTTTGATTCAGAGGCAATTATGTTTTCTTATAATCAAAATAAGAGATGATATTGCTACATTGAAATTATTTTTGAATTCTCAGGCTATAAACCATAAAGTTTAGAAGCTCTTATAGATGCAGGAGCAAAATGTTTAGCATGTCAATCAAATGCCATACCTAATGAATTGTGGAAAAGGATGAAAAATTCAATTACCTTTGGAAATGCTAATAATACCATGTCTTATGGAATATGAATCTAAGTATATTCTATTCATAGTAATAACTACTAAAGGTAAAAAGAAACCTTTAGGATTCCTGAACTATTATATTTTCCTCAAATGCATGGAGACATAATTTTAGAAAATTTCTTATCCCAATACTTTCTAGTAAGTATATCCAGTGAAAGCTTTTTACTCATGGATTAAAAAAAAATCTTGTACAATACAATGTCATTCTTTTCTAAGCAATAAAGGAATTACGCTAGTCAAGCGTGGTGAAACAAGCCCAATTCTAGATTTACAGCCAATAGAAACAAATGACTTACAAAAATTACATTGGATTTATAAAATATTAAATCACAACTTCTCAGAAAACCCATTGTTACTATGGGAAAAATCTCCCAAGTATTGTGCGTTAAAACTCAAATACAATGAAAAAATTGTTAGGGTTAAGCCTATGGTCTATACTAAACAAGATATAGATGAGTTTCAAAAATAGATAAAAAAGAATTACTTTCTTAGTGATGAAACACAATGAAATGAAAAGAGAAAAAGCAAGAATGGTAATAAACTATAAAATGTTAAATGAAAACCTAAAGTTTGATGGTTACTTCATCACTAGGAAAGATGTTCTAGTTAACCAAACTAAAGGAGCCAAGCATTCAGTAAATTTGATTGTAAATCAGGATTTTGGCAAATTAAATTAATAAATAAGTCAAAATCATTGATTGCTTTCGCAACTCCTTATGGCCATTGCCACTAGATTGTATTACCATTTGGAATATGTAATACTCCACAAATATTCTAAAGATGGATGGATGAAATTTTTAAAGACCTTAGAGGTTGATGTCTAATCTATATTGATGATATTATTATTTTCTCAAAAACACTTGAAGAACATAAGCAACATCTAGAAATTGTTTGTAAAAAATTCAAAGATAATGGAATAATTCTAAGTCCCAGTAAGATAGAATTAGAAAAAAAAAAGTGAAATTAATAGATTACTTAGGAATAATCCTAAGTTCTATGAAAATTATTCTTCAATCTCATATTTTACTAAAATCAATGAGTTCCTAGAAAAATTGAAAATGTTAATAGAGTTACAAAATATTTTTGGTTTGCTTAACTATGGTCTGAGAAAGATACAAAAAGATTGCAATAAACTAAGAGTTTCATCAAATCAAATTTGAAAGTCTACTTCCCAAAAAAAAAAAAAAAAAAAAACAAGATCTACTCATTTTAGAAATAGATACTTCAAGTATGTTATGCGGAGTAGTGCTTAAAGATGTGAATATATCCAGAGAGGATATTCAAAAACAAGATGATTTATTACAAATACTCAAAAGAAAAAAGGTTTAAATGAGTTAATTTGTGGATACAATTTTGGTAAACTTAAAGCTAATGAGTTGATTATATTATATTTGAGAAAGAACTTTTAGCCATAAAAATAGTATTAAGAGATTTCAGATATACTTAGCACCAGTCAAGTTCTTAATTAAAACTGATAACAAGATTGTACAAGATTTTTCTAAAAAAGAAAAACGTTGAGGATATCCCTAGAAAAGTGAGATGGTCAAATTATATCTCTTAATATTCTTTTGAAGTTGTTCATATTAATTATGATAAAAATGTTCTTAAACATTATCTTAGTAAACCTCCAAATGAATATTAATCTAAAATATCCTTTTGTATTGTTACAAAATCAGGAAAAAGACATGTTGCTTCTAACTTAAGCGAAGTAACAAACTCTGTACCAATAGGAGCACTAAGCATGATGCCAACTACTCAATATTGATATTTCCCAAACTATCACAAGTGGTATGTCCTCGACAACCAGTCTTGGTTTGCCCCATACAGCTATGCAAATGCTGTAAGTAATCCAGTTCCTCAAAAAATTGAAGAGCCAAAAGATTTCAATAACCCTGCAATCTCTAGGAAATTCTTTAAGCTTTTGAATAAAATATGGAAAACCCATATAATGGCAAAAAAAATGGCTGATTTTAGGAGAGTTATGATAGAATTATCACAAGAACTAAAACTGTTTTGAGATAAATTTGGCACATGCAACAATACACAAGAAATATAGCTCTAAACATGAAATTTGAAAATGAAACTTATGATTCCGCACCTATTTCCCAACCCTCACTTAGATAGGTTAGGAAGGATTGCACTTTTTGAAGAAGCCAAATAAAGTCTTTGAAAAAATTAATGGCATGATACATGAATCAAGGATTAAATCAATTCTTGAAAATAAAACTTTTTTAGCATATTTTCAAAAATATCTTATCAAAGGAATTAGTTATAATATGCAATTATACCCCTTTTCACTTGAAGCATTTGGATGGAGATTAGTTTGTTAGATTACATTTACTCTAATGGATCCCATGAAAATCTAAGAGTTCCTTGCTATAATCAAACAAGTGATCTATAAAATTCTTGAAGAATATAAGAGATTTCCTCTTACATTCAAAACTTTAAGCTTTGTTGAATGGAGAGATAAAGAAAATTTTCCAACCATATCAAGTTTGGATTTTGGAATAATACCAGTACCAAAGTGAACCTAAAGAAGAAACATATCCTGGAGAAGCAAAAACTGAAGAAGAAATTCTTATTTGGTCTTTGGTTAGCAAAGACTAAAGAAGAAATACTTATTTGGTCTTAGGTAAAATTAGATGATATTTGGTCAAACATTGAACTAGAATTTGAAGGTAAGAAAATCAATCCAAAACCAAGCTTTGTTACATATGGAAGAAGATTATTCAAAATCACATTGTTCACTCCACTTAAAGAAAATCTTGAAGAAGTTAAAAAGTATTTAGTTGATGTAACCACTCTTCAGGTTGATGTCCCAAATATGACAATTGAAAATTTGATGAATGTTGGGGCTGATACGAATTTGAACTAGCATCTAGTGCTGATCAAGATATACATGGTAGTGATTATTGGAACATATTGGATTCCCCTAATAGCACAATATTAAATATATGATGGAGGGATAAAAAGATAGAAGCATGGTAGACCCATTCAGACAAGAATGTTGAAACGAAGAGGAACCTCTGCTATTAAAAGTAGCTGCAAACTCCAACACCAAAAATACTAATGCTGGTGCCAAATTTAAAAGCATCTATAGAATCCACCACAAAAAGATAAAGGAATTTGGATTGTGACTCCCCATACCTTTTATTCAACAAAATTGAAAGGAGCCTTTGGAGTCTGAGATTTGCCTATAAATGGAGACACCTTCAGATGAAGATGACATCAAAGAAAATATTGCTCTCTGCATTCTCTCGAGAATCAACCAAGTTTTCATTTTCAATTTCCATTTTCATTTCCATTTCCTTTGTAAATTTCTAGCTTTGTACAAGAACACAAAAAATGTTCTATCATATTCTTTCAAGTTTTACACATTAAAAGTATAGGGACAAAGTTGCAAATTTGAGAAAACTTGTCTATATCATCTTCTTTCTTGGCTCAAACATACACACACATTTACACACAATACATACATATATACATCAAAAAATTGTATCTAATAACTTTCTTATTTTTTGGCCAAATCGAGAATGTGAGTACACTATTTTAATCAGCTTGACTAGAAAAATGCAATGGTGGTGGTGTTTTGATGGTTCGGTAGCCAAAAAATGGCAGCAATTGCAGTGATGAAGAGAGGCAGTGGTGGTGACAGGTTCTGCTATTGCAGTGGCTTTTCTCGATAAGTCTTTGGTAGGTTTTGACAAGTTGGACATGGTTAAGCTAATTATGGATCCAATTGTGGAAAATAGGAGGCGGTGGTGGTTGAATTTGGCTAGAAATGTGGTGGTGGTGAGACAGGGTTTCGAGGGGTTTTAGTCCAATTAAATTCAAATGGCATTGGAGGTCCGGTGGTGGCCCGATAGTGGTCCGGTGAGTTTCGGGCAGATTTCTCTATTCAGTGTGCTAATGCTAAATTTTTGGGTATTGACTTCATACTAGATTTAATTAAGTTGATTATTCCATTGAATTGGAATATTTAATTTGGGCATGTGGACTTGAGACTTAGTTATTTTGTCATATAAGATATTGAGCACTTAATGATATGAGATTATATCCAAGAATATATATTGATATTTGTTTTGTAAAATATTTTTTAATAGTCTGGATGATATAGAATTATGCTAGTACAAAGAATTGGTATAACTAGATATTTTTTATTAATTCAAGTATTATATTATTGTATAGGTAACGAGATCCTTGAGAACTTTACATACATGATTACAAGAATGATCTTGGGTAATAGGTGGGTATCGCAACTCAATTATTTATCATTTTCAAAAAAATAGAGGAAGTACGTGCTACACATATTATTGCAATATAATAGTTCTTAAATAAAATAATTATTTTACAAGAGATCTTTATCATAAGCTTGTGTGAATCAGTTTATATATGTCATCATAATGATTATGATTGAAATGATATTGATATTGTTCAGGTGTAGTACTTAATCTCACATATGCATAAAAGTGATCGATTGAGAAAGTAATTGAATTGATTGTGCTTGTGCTTGATTGTTGGGCCTTTTTGGAATTCAGTGTGGCATAAATTATTCGGGCAGTATTGGGCTTGTTGAATCGTTTGTGCTCCTCAAGTGTCTATTCCCCATAAACGTATGACATCAGAGCCTTTATGGTGGGATGGGTTTGTAGGATCAGCATGTTCGCACGTATGCTCTTATTTGGAAAGGTTGCTGCTTATCAAGAGTGACAACACTTGTTATTCCTTCGGTAAGATAAGGTTGACGGCATATCAACAAACATCAGTTGTATCCTACTATGTTTATTGCTTTCATATGTTTGATTGTAAATTGCATATATATTGGCAAGCTACTTATATATTTTGACCACGTTTCAAAAGTCATCACAGTCGAGCAGTTGATGCTCCCTAAGCATTTTGCTTATATTTCAAAGTCTTCCTCTGTAAGTTCTTAAAATGAGCGATACTCAAAGATTTGATTCTTGCCAGAGAAAGTAGATAAACGTAAAGTATTTTTAGTTGGATTTGAAGTGATCGTAGCTGATAAGCAGGAGGAGATAAACTAAGTCACTGATAAGTATAGCTAATTGGGTTTACAATTGAAACATATTTTGAGAATTGATCGTGTTCCATTCTTGATGGGAGAATTGTTTACATTTGATTTTTCGTAAATTTGGTTGTGATATATTATTGAAATTGAGGATATTATTGCAACAACGTCGCACAGTGATTCTACCGCCTCGAGCCATTTTTTCTTCAGTTTTTTTCCCCAAAGAATTGTCTTTTTTCCCCCTTTTTTGAAATTGAAATGCGGTGGATGCGACCGCTGGTTTGGAAGGCAATATATACATATATATATATCATAATATGTATTTTATATATATTTCTATATATATATATACACTATTATAAAAAGAAAGCCATTTTTGTGCCTAAAATAGTATTTTGTGTCTAAAAATACTATTTAAATCATGACACGCAAATAATATTTTTCTTTTTAAAAATAATTTATATTAAAGAGATAAATACAAAGAAGTCGGTAGCAATCTGAAGACCTTACATAAACGCCTATAAAAGGGGGTCATTTGAGGCTCAAAAGGAACATCAAGAAGTTTTCAAGAGCAAGAGTGATCAGGAATTTTCGGAAGTTCTATCAAAGCAAGTTTAAGAAGATTCATGAAGATCTAGGCGAAATTCAGAGTGTTCCTTACGAAAAATCATTAAATCAAGGCGTTCAATCCGTGATCAAGGTGTAAGCCCCGCGTTTTGGCTTTTCTCCCAACACAAATTCACGGTGATTAAGGTGACATTCAAACCGTTCTTCGAGGAAAACATCCAAATAAGGCTTTTGATCTGCAGCCGAGGTGTAAAACCGACAAATCGGCATTTTTTCTTCAAGTCAAATCCACAGTGTTTATGGCGTTCTTCACGGTGTTCATCACAATTTTCGGCATTTGATTCCTAATCAAGCTACGAAGCCGATGAATCGCATTATTAGAGGATCAAGTCAAATTCGGAGAAAAGAATCAGGGAATTAGTCTTTTGGAGAATATTTTCCACAAAATTATATTTTTTCTTTAAATTTGAAATAGTTATCATATATTTTTCCTGTCTTATAATTTGTAATTTACAGACTCGAAATTCTTGTGTGAACAATATCTTTTAATTTACATTTTATATTTTAAATTTGCGTTTTGTCTATTTTTAATATGGTAAACAGACATGCCATAACTTAAAAATTGATGCCATTACAAACCTTACTTGGTTGCAAGATGTGTATGAAGTTACGTGCCAGTAACCGATGACTATATTATATGTCGAACAAGTTACCAAAATTGACCGAAACTCGATTAGAAATTTATGGTGGGACTAAACGTGAGTTAAAATCCTTTTCTGTGGTACTAAATTGTGATTTAACCTTTTTATGGGACTCAATGTGGAGGCAGAAGTCTCACGGGATTAAAAATGGAATTTTCTCCGGCTTTGTGCTAAAGTATGATGACATAATTTTGGGAAATTCTAGTCCAAACTCGACTCAATCAAATTAATGTTAATCACATGTCGAGTATTTTACACTTGCCCTGCGAATAGTTGATAATTTAGAGAAAATAACTAATCACTTCATAAGTGTATTCATACACTTGCCATGTAATTTGTTGAATTCGATCAAACTAGATTCGGGTAATAATTTTCCCATAATTTTTTGGAAATTTTATACTCCCCTTATATAAAGTTTGCTGCATATTTACAATATTTTATGATTTCTAAAATATCTTTTAAAAAAAAAAAAAAAAAACTCTTGTAACAATTTCAGAATTTTACCCAAATACCCTCGACATATCTTCAAGAGGGCATTTCGAATGTTCTCCCTAACTAGTAAGCCCCGCAACGATAAAAAGAGGGGACAGTATGTAATTCTTGGTAAAAATGGCTGGTAAGCTTATCTATATTACAATTATTTTTACTTTGTTAGCTTCCTCCATTAGAACTTCCAAAGCCTACGATTATTTCAAGCTAGTGCACCAGTGGCCTAAGTCATTCTGCTCATTGCCGAAAAATAAATGCTACAGGACCCCGGCACCACTGAATTTCACCCTTCATGGTCTCTGGCCTGAGATATATGGCCCAAATAGTTTAACAAACTGCAAGAAAGTTCCCTTCGATTTGAACATGGTATTTGCTTTTACAGTTTCAGTTTCTTTCTACATTAAGGCATGTAGTCAACTTCATTAGCTCTCTCTGTCTCTCTCTCTCTCTTTCTCTCAACACACACACACACACTCACAAATATGTTCATATCCTACAAATCAGCTGAGTAAAATCATAAACGCATATACCTTATAGAATTACTTCTTTAAGTAGTAATTACTTTGTGGTTTTGGGATGCAGAAATTGTATTTGATTGCGAGGCTGGATTATAGTTGGCCAGATTTAAGGCGGTCAAGCTATGATACCCAGAAATACCAGAGCTTTTGGGAACACGAATGGAATGAGCACGGGATATGTTCTCAACCCCCGTTCACCCAAACCAAATACTTTGAGAAGGCGCTTGAGTTGAAAGACAGATATGATGTGCTCGGGATTCTTGGCCAGAAAGGAATCAGGAATGGTCATCGGATAAGTGTTAGTCTCAAACTAGTCAATGATTCCATTTTTCAAGCTACAGGTGGTGTTCCTAGAATCACATGCCCCAAAAACAAGTTGTACCAAATCGAAATATGTTTCGATCATGATGGAGCTTTGGTCATCAACTGTCCCCAGAAAGGTTATAGTTCCTGTAACAGTCAGCAGGTGCTTTTCGAATGATCCAGGGATCACTACTAGTTCGCATCAATAGTACTCCGTCTAAGAATCTTGCATTTGTAGTAAGCACATGATCTGATAGGGTACATATTTGGATAACGTATCTTTATATTCTCTGATAAATTGACTCAAAATAAAATCTCGATATTATGTTCCTATGACTTAATTGTGAATCTTGGATTCTTTCTTCAATATTGAATTATGGCGCTCCGTAACCCATGTAAATGGGTTTCTGTTCTTCACCTTTACATCATGATGCTTGTTCTTACACGCATAACGAAGTGAAGTAAAACAAGTCTCTTAACCATCCAATCAAAATCAACTTTATTAGTGGAAAGTTGTATGGAGCAATGGGGATTTCATGCAAAATTTCGGGAAACTCTCGAGAAGGCATGAACTAATTATTTTAGGGATAATTGCAATTTATGTCCTTTAGGTTTAGTTTATTTTCGATTTTTCCCTTTTCGTTTCAAATTTTACAATTTTATCCTCTCTGATTATCAATGTTTCGACTATCGTCCGATTTTGGATATAACTTCTCGCCGGTGATGATGTGGCAATTTTCTGGCCACAAATTGCGATTTTCTGGTCATCACCATAAATGGCCAGAAATCGCCATGTCATCACCAGCGAGAGTTATGTCCAAAATCGGACGACAATCGAAACATAGATAATCGGAGAGGGCAAAATTGAAAAAATATATAAACAGAGAGGGCAAAATCGAAAGCACCCTAAATGTAGGGTCAAAAAAAGCAATTATCCCAATTATTTTATAATTATTATTACTAATCAACTTTTTAAGTTAATAAGGTAAAACTCATAATACTAGAAAGAGTAAAATACACTTTGCTTCTTTGTAATATGTGATTTTTTATACTTTTCCTCTTATATTACAGTTAACATCATTTTATATCCTCAATTTGATTACCCTAAATACTAATAATAAAATGTCCTCAATTTTACAAAATAATTTTAAATATACCCTTTTTTGCACCTTTTGTTTCCACAATGCCTTGGATTTGAGAAGGTTTTCTTTTGTACCCTTTGTTACTCGCTCAAATGGTAACTTTAGTATTACAATCAAATATTAGTTCTTTGTCTAGAACATATAGAATCAAAAATTGTACAAGAATTCGAATATTTTTAAATAAATAACAAAAAGATTCAAATTACACGAATATTTTAAAAGAAACACATAAAATATGTTATCAACTTAAATTAACATGAACATACCTTAGACATAGTTATAAGCACTTAAACACAAGCTTTACACAGGAATAGACCCTTGGATCAAGCCTCTAACAAGGTTTTGATACTAGTGTTACATAGTGTGTGTGCCTGATTAGCGGAAATACCTAAAACTTAAACAAGTTTTAAAGGAAAATGATAGAACATTTTTTATGTTCTTATACAAAACTAGAATTACAATATTATAAAGGAAAGCAAGATGGAGACACTGGATTGGTTCTCAAGTGAATGTAGAGGATGTAATATTTTTTTCGATGCCTTCTTCATTTGAGGGTGCTTTCTTTTATAGGGAAATTTTGAACTCTGAAGCCTTCTTTAAATTTGTTTGAATAGGAGATAAGTGGAGTCGTTGAGATTCCAATGTACTATTGTAGTCTAGATCCCTTCATTTTTTTGTAGTAGAATTTACAAAATCTTTGATTCTTGACAAGTTGTGTGTTACGTTTGCCAGTCTTATTTTTGAGTAGGACCACCATGCTTCTCTAGTTTTACCTCTACATCATATTCTCAATATTGTGCCTCGTTGGAAAATCAAAGTTATTCCAATAATCACTTCCATCCATGTCCTCAATGGCAACAATGATAATTCAAATTCATATTGGTCCCAATATTTATCAATTTTTTCAGCTACAATTTTTGGGACATTGAATTGAAGCGTGACTATGTTAGGAACTTTCTAACTTTGCCACAATTTTGTTTAAATAGAATAAATAATGAGGTCTTGTATAACCTCCTTCCATCTGTGACATAATTTGGTTTTGGATTGTTTTCTTTAACAAGAGCATATTCAAATTCTCTTTGAATACTTGGACAGATATCATATAATCAAATCCAAGACAAATAAGAATTTCTTATTCAATTTTTGCTTCTCTAGGATATGTTTACTCCTCAGGTTCATCTATGTATTGGTATTCTTTCAAAATCCACACTTGATATGGTTCAACAAAAAAAAAAAAAAATCCTTCTTTCCATCCAACAGAGCTTATAATTTTAGATATAAGAGGTATTTTCTTATATTTTTCAGGAATTTCATGGATCATATATTTGATCATAGCAGGAAATTTCCCAATTTTCATGGGATCCCTTGGATTAAATGTAATATGAGAAATCTATCCCCATTCAATAACTTCAAGTGAAAAGGGATACAATTGGAGATTAAAATTGATTACGTTGATATGATATTTTTGGAAATATGTTAAAGAAATACCATCTCACTCTTCCAGGATTGTATTCAACCTTTTTCCTTTTTTCATAAAATCTTGGACAATTTTATTATCAGTTCTAATTAAGAACTTGACTAGTGCTAAGTACATCTGAAATCTTTCAATACCGTTTTTTATAGCTAAAAGTTCTTGCTAAAATAATAATATAATTTAACTCATTAGATTTAAATTTACTAGAATTATATCGACGGATTAACTTATCTAAACTTTTTTGTTCTTTAAGTATTTGTAGTAAATCATCTTTTTAGAATACTACTTCCCGAAACATATCTGAAATTTCTAATATTGATAAGTTTGTTTCTTTTGGGAAATAAACATTCAAATGGTTTGAAGAAACAGTTTATTTCTTGCAACCTTTTCGTATATGTTTCAACCTAATCAATTTTAGTATTGTTTTTATTTTTATTTGGTTTTAGCATTCTTAAGTTTTTCTAAATACAGTTTTTTCCATTTAAAAATATTCTTATCAAATTGTCTGCCATAATTACGTAATCCTAAAAGACTTTGTAAGTCTTTCAATGTTTTCAATTCATTAGGAAACTCTTTGACTTTAGTAATGATATGAGGTTGAAGAACTATTCCTGTAGAACTTAGGATTTAATGTTTTAAAAATCCAATGTAATTTTTCTAATTCATTTACTTTTAATGGTTGTAAATCTAAAATTGGACTTGTTACCATGCTTGGTTGGTGCAAATCCTTTATTGCATATAAAGGAATGACATTATAACCACAGAATCTTATAAGACTTTTTTCTTATCTGTGAGTAAAAAGTTTTTATTTGATACACTAACTTGAAAGTATTGAGACAAGAAGTTATTTCCTAAAATATGTCACCATGTATTTGAGCAAAACATAATAATTTAGGAATTTTAAAGGTTCTTTTACCTTTAGTTGTCATTGCTGTAAATGGAATATCTTTAGTTTTATATTCCATAAGGCATGTGGTGTTATTAGCATTTCTAGAGGCAATTGGATTTTTTGTCATTTGCCACAACTCATTAGTTATGACATTTGGTTGACATACTAAAGATGTTGCTCCTATATCTATAAGAGCATGTAGACTATATGGTTTACAGCCTAAGAACTCAAAAGTAATTTCAATAAAAACAATATCTAATAATATTTTGGTTATAAGAAACGAGAATTATTCCAGAATCACAATTTATTTGTCAAATCTGATTAATCTTTGTTCTTCAAGTCTCCTATTATAAGGTAGAATAGGAAATCAAATAGTTTTTTATCCCTATAGGCCCTTTTTCTTTTTCCTTTAAAGTTGCTTGCTTCTTATATGAAATCATACTTTAGTGATTTCCAACTTGCAGTGGTTCTATTATCTATGAAATAAAGTGTGTTTCTTGAAGCTTAAAATTTTATTTAACTATGCTATTTTTCACTCTTCTTAAGTGAAATTTTCAAATAACCAACATTTTTGTAGCCTTAGATCCTTCCAATTTATGAGTTTTGGATGGATCTCTATATCAAAATATTTTTGTTCATAGAGCTCAATTATATTTGAGTAAATACTTTTGGTTTATATAAAATTATCACTCATAAGTTGGTGAATAACTTTCCATGCATGAAATTCTTAAATCATTAGTAATGCCTCCAATATTGATGTTCTATGGTTGAACTCCCAAGACTATGGTATTTTAAATACATTTATCTTGTATTGAAACAAAATAACTTGATTTTACTCTAAACATTATTTCTCCAAAGACCAAATTAGATTTAATTTCTCATAGTAGTGATTGGATAGGTTATGAATCCTATTATCTTGAACAATGCAAATAATTGAAGAATTAATTCCATGCTTGAATAAAGGAGTAATACTTATTTGTATTTTTCCAATATGAATAAATCTAACTTTAAGATATTTTTCTTTAAGTCTTTTGATTTTGTTTTTGTCAAATATTTGGGTTTCTATTTGACCATTGGATTTTTTTGTTTGCCAATGTTTAAACTTAAATTTTTATATATATCTTCAATTTTCAAATCTTTGTATCTTTCTAATTTATTACTACCTAAGTTTAGTCATTTTTTTTATCACGTTGCCAAGCTTGATTTGGCTTAGTTTTTCATTAGGAATAGATTCGAAACTCTCTTCTTGAGGTTTAGTATTCATCATAAGTACTTGTTCCTCCTCCTCCTCGTCCTCTTCTTCTTCTTCTTCTTCTTCTTTTCAGAGGATATAGACTCAATTTCGTATACAATATTTTCATCCTCAAATATTTCTTCCCCTAAACATACTTCTAATTTATTTTTTTGTAAAAATTTTATGATCTTAAAATTCAATGCAAAAATAGCAAGTGAATGTTTTTTATACCTAGTGGATTTTCTTTTATCACTCTTTCGAGCATATTTATTTTTTGAGAAAAACTTTGCTTTATTTTTATTCTTTTTCCACTTTTTAAACCTAAATTGCTTACCTTTCTTTTTATATGATGTACTAGCTGTACATCGAACTTTTCAAGTCTCATTAAGGACTTTGTCAAACCATTTCTAGCTTTCACTAGTTTTAGACAATTGTGTTTTAATTTGTTTTTGAGCTTTTCTTTGCAAAAATGTTCAGTTATTATTTTATAGCCAAACAAAATTCTACCTACCAATGTATCCTTAGCTTGTGACTTTTAAGATACTCCTGTATTGTTTTTCACAGAATTCATCCCATGGAATTGGGAATTTATAAAAAAACTTATGAGGTAGTGTGTCACATTCCTAGCTTTAAGCATCCTAAAATAATTTTGAAAAAACTTTACAAAATCTATGTATTTACAGATATTGCATAACTTCATTTTGGTTAAAGCATATTTCACCTCTTGAAAATACAAATCGGATTTTTTTTCCGTCCAACAAATTTTTCTTTTTATTCATGTAGCAAAATCTTGTAAAACTATTCTTAAGTCTGATTTTTCCAATAACTATGTTTTTTTAATCTAATTGGCCTTCTTCAGATTTTTCCTAAGTCGTCAGCCAATTTAACATAGTTTCTCATGTAGTCCCTCCAATATAGTCTAAGAATTTTTCCTTAGACCATGATTCTTGGTAGTTTACTACTAGCGCTAAAAATTGTGTCCATTTATCTTTGATTTTTTCATAGTCTTTTGGGTGGCTATTTTTAAAATCTAATTAAGTTCCATGAGTAGCTAGCAATGCCATTTTTATACGATTCCTCTTTCTTAGAAGAAGTACTTCGCATTTCCTCTTTGACCTTTATTTTTATATGATTCCTCTTTCTTAGAAGAAGTACTAGAATAAGATGCTTATTCAAATATAGGTTTCTTTTCTAGATTAAAATTAAAAACCTTATATAATTCATTATCATCATCTATTTCCTTGCAATCATTTTCATCAGAATTAGAATTCACCATGCTTCTCGCGTAAAATTCTTCACTTTCTGAAATTTTATCATTTATGTCTATGTTTAAGACATATTCAAATTCTTGAAAATTATTTTCATATTCATCATGTTTAAGACATTTTTAGTTTCTTTATATCATTCTCTTCAATGTTCAATAATTTCTTTATAAATCAAAAAATCTTCATGCCTTTTTTTCTTTTTCAATATCTATTGGTAAGATATGCTCTTGAAACTTTTAGCTCCTTTGAACATAGTTATTTTAACTTCCATAGAAGTTTGTTTCTTTTTTCTTAGCAACAATGTTTTGTGTCCTATTTACCAATTTTTCCATTATCTTTTTTTGTTTTTTTCAAGTAGATTATTATTTTCGACTCTATCTATATTTTGTAGATCATTTGTAATATCACCTAACTATATATATTACCAGTTATATCTACTATATAATTTAAAATTCTAGCCATATTATAACTGCTAATACTTCTTCTTGAATATGAATAGGTGTCTGCAATTTCTTTTCTTTCAACTTCTCCCATGCATATCAATTTAGGAGTTTCAGTTTTAATTTTTAATTGTTTATCCATAAAGGACTTCACATTCTAGTTTAGATCTAGTCTTACTACGTTTAAAACAAAATAGACTAAGATGCATGAACTAATCTTCAACACTAAAAGTCTCTTGGGTTAAAAAATTAATTTTTAAACTTAAAAGCTGTGAAAGATAGTGACTATAGAACAATTCTCACAAAACAAGATGACATAATATAATAATCAGAGTACTATTCAAACTACAGTAAAAAGAGAAAGGTTTTGGAAACTAGGGTAGTTTGGAAAATATATTTGTCAAAGTAGGGTATTTAAATAATTCTCTCATATTTTACCATACAAATGGTTTCTCTTATTATCTTCATATTACTATTGGTGGAAATATCAACTACCATTTTGTCTAGCACGATGTGGCATTAAATTATTTAAAAAATGTCGAAGATTCGAACCCTGGTGTTGTGAATTAAACAACTGGATTGGAAGAGTCACCCCCATAATGGGCCTTTGTAGTACTCTATCCGGATTAATTGGCTAATGGGTCGAAATCAAGTTGCTAAGATCAAAAAATATTGGTGAAATAATTGATTGTAATTTATTTCTTAGTAACGTATATATGTACATATATATATATATATATATATATATTTTGATACAATCATCTCGGGACACTCTATAGATGTCAATCGGAAACCCCCCCCCAAACACACGCACTCACTCAAAGGGAAAGCGGTAGAGGACAAGAGAGTTCGAACTCAGAATCTTCCTGATACCATTTTCGAACCTACACTACTCGGTTTTGGGCTCAGTGGCTAGTAACTTATATATTTAGAATGCGAAATAAATTTTCTCAATTATAAACATTGAGCCATCAATTAAAACATGTATATTATAAAGAACAATAAATAATTATAATAAAATATAATTTAATTAAATTTCAAAAATAATTAATATCAACTAATTAAGTGAAATTGGTTAAAGTGATTTATTTTCAAAATATTGAAAGCAAAATACCCATTTAATGAATTATCCTTAACTAATTAATAGTAAGATGTTGGAAAATAATATGTGTATTTTATTTTATCCATATATTTTTCCATCAAAAATGTGCATAGATACATGCTTTACTTTTAAAAAAATGAGCATTTATAAATTATAGATTTATTTGACATTTAAAAAATATATTGTACTAAGAAAAAAATTAAAAATAACTATTTACACTAATATTGGTATTGAAACAATAAAATAAAATATTTGTATAATAAAATACAGTGGACTTTTGTCATTAGTATGTAGGGTAATCATTTTCTTTTTTTCATTTTGCCGGGGCGGGGGGGGGGGGGGTTTTGATGGGGTGGGGCGGGTGTAAATTATGTTTTCAATAGTATAGGGGGTAATTGTTAAAAATGACATAGTATAAGAGGGCAAAGTGTATTTTATTACCCTACAAAAAAAAAGAGCACCCATTCACTCATGATGAAATTCATTACAAATTTCAAGTAATACTTTAATTTAGGGAAAAAGGCATGTTTATAATTATTATTACTAATAATAGTAATGTGAAATTCAAAATACTAGAAAAGATCATCTCTTCACTAATGACAAAATTGTTACAAATTTAGCAAAACCCATCCTCCATTCATATAACTTTGTGATGAATTTTGTTCATTACAAATCCATCACAAACACCTTTATTTGATATGTAATTCTTCCTTTCACAAGTTTTTGGTTAAAGAAGGCTCGCTCTCTTATTGTGAAATTTGCAGAAACGTTAGTTCATTATTTTTGGATTAAAAGAAAAACCTTTTGTATAAAACTCTACTAACGCAATCCCATGTTAGGCATGGAATGTTATTTAAAAAGCATGAACTAAACATGTAACAATTAAAAACATTATCATCGGTCAATTTTTCTTTTTTCTTTTCCTATAAAACAACATGAATATAGCTTTATAAACGTGTGAAAAGAAACTATTTGCAAAAAACTAATTATCTAAAAATTTATATGTACGTGTTTTAATTTTTTAAAACTTAAAATTTGAAGCATATTTGTCATTTTTATAAACACGGATGGCATAAATTATTTACCATCATACTTTGATATGTGTCTAAATATATAGTATAACTTATAATATTTCTCATGAGTATACATCATTTCTTAAATACATACATAAATAACAAAAAATTGTGTATATTATTCATAGTTATAAAGTAGTTAATTCCTTCGCCAAAAGTATCATCTGATCGTATTTATTTACTATTAGCATTTAGCTTAACTAGTTAAGCTTGAACATGACCTTTTAACACTTTATCTTTACAATAAAAAAATATATATTTTTTTAGCTTTTTGTGGTCTAAAATTTGTTAGAAAATTAGAAAATTTCCTTTCAAGTTTTGCTTCACTTTACAATAGAAGTTCTTTAAACTCATCCTTGACTAATTATGCTTGTCTAAATAGAAAGAAATTATGCCATATAAAAAAGCTTTCGGAGAAAAATACTTACAGCCAAAAGAATAAAACAAAGTGTCTCAAAAGATTAATTAATTAAAATGATGGTAAGTAATCAACTAAAAAAATTATGAATGTAAGTTGAGATTTACTTCCTTAAAGAGGGGAAATGGCTTCATGTCGAACAAACTAAAATGTGTTTTTTCCTGATTGAGTTTATAATTGGAAATAACTATCACATATCATATGGATATACATTAGAAATAAGTATCTAAAGTAGATAAATACGAAGCAAAAATAGGAAAAAAAAAGAAACTACTTAATATTACTTATTAGGATTATTCCTTTGAACCATCTGATCAGGAGGGTGTTTGGCTAAGTTTATTTTAAAAAGTTTATAAGCTCATCGACCTTATAGGATTTTATTGGAGCTAATAAGTTTCTACATCTTCTTTTAAAAATAAGTTATTAAAGTGTTTGCATAAAATAAGGTCTTGTAACTTATAAGATATTTTTGGAACTTATAAGTTGTAATTCTGTTTGGTAAAAATTTGAGCTTATAATTTTTAAGTGTAGCAAAAAACATAAAATTAAATTAATTTCATGTGAATAAAATTTTTGAGAGAGTAGCTAGAAATTCACTATTGAAAAAAAATACCTATATTTATGTTGTAACACCCCACATTTGTATTGTAACTGGAGAAAAAATTGGAAAGTGGTATTTTTGTTGCACATTGAAAGTTTAGGGACCTAACTAAACGAAATAGAAGAATTGAATGTCCTAAATTCCTAATGTTATGGGCCTATTTGGGAGAAGTTAAACTCTTGGGACTCAACTACGATACTTGTGGATTAAATTGAAAAGAGTTCCAAACTTTGGGTATCAGTTTTAGGAGGTGAAAAAGTTTAGGGGTTAATTTGAAAATTTTTAGAACTTATCCCTATCATCTTCTTCTTCCCCCTTGCTCAAACATGTACACACATATATACAATATATATATATATATACATATTATTCACAAATTGTATTTCACTCATAACTTTCCCGTTTCTTGGCCAAATCGAGCGAGTAAACATAAAAAATTGATCAGTTGGATGAGAAAAAAAGTAATGGCACTAGAGTTTTGGTGGCTGAAAAAATAGCAGGCACAACAGCAAGGCATGGTGACAGTGGGCATGGCGGGTTTTGCTGTTCTGGCGGCTTTCTCAAGCAATTCTTGGGTGGATTTTGATGAGTTTTACATGGGCAAGCTAATTATGGAACCAATTTTGGAAAATAAGAGGCGGTGGTGGTAGAATTTGGATAGAGATGAAGTGGTGATGAGTTAGGCTTTATAGGAGTTTTTGTCTAATTAAATCCAAATAGTTTGAATTTTCATGAAATTGAGTAAGGGCTTTTAATCGGTTGGGGGGGGGGGGTGGGGTGCGCGAGGCAACTCAACGAGTGTTCTAGTTGAATTTTCTAGCAAT
Source organism: Petrea volubilis (assembly GCA_026212405.1). NCBI lineage: Eukaryota > Viridiplantae > Streptophyta > Magnoliopsida > Lamiales > Verbenaceae > Petrea > Petrea volubilis. Next base: position 12,382,525 of record CM047875.1, read on the forward strand.
ATTCTAGCGGTGGTCCGGTGGGTTTCGAGCAAAACATTCCTCTTGACCCATTGATTTTGAATTTTTGGTTAATGAGTTTATTTGTAGTTTAATTAAGTTGATTTTAATTGGAATTTGGATTCAATCAATTAAATATAAATTTTTTAATTTGGGCATTTGGATTTGAGACTTGATATCGTGCCATTTTAATTACTGAGGACCTAATAATATTTTATAGGATATTTTAAATAAATTAAATGATACAAAATTAAGATAGTACCCGGAATTGGTACAACTAGGTAGTTTTGTTAATTGAAGTATTATATGTTTATGTAGGTATCGAGATCTATGATGACTTTTTTTTTTTTGGTTACAATCTATGAGGACTTTCATACCAAGTTACTAAACCGGCCTTGGTTAACTGGTGACTATCGCAAATTAATTATATATTATTTTTAAAAATAAAGAAAGTACATGCTATGTGTAATATTGCGTTTTAATAACATTTAAATAAAATGATTATGTTACAATTGAACTTTATCAAAAGTGTGTTACATCATATTTTTCATCTTGATTGAGTGATGCATCGTTTATATTTTATCATTATATATGATTGAAGTGTTATTGATATTGGCCGGGTGTATTGCTGAATTTCACTTGTTTATAAAAAGTGATTGATTGAGAAAATGATTGAATTGGCCTTACTTGTGCTTGATCGTTGAGCTCTTTTAGATTTGATTGTGGCATAAATTGTTCGGGCAGTATTGGGCTTGTCAAATAGTTTGTGATCCTCAAGCGTGTATTCCCCATAAACGCATGACATCGGAGCCGTCATGATGAGGTGGGATCATAAGATCGGCATGGTCCCGAACATTTCTTTTATTTGGCAGGATCGCTCCTTATCCAGAGTGATATGGCTTGTTATTATTTTGGTGAGATAAGGTTGATGGCATCAGGAAACATCAGCTATATCCTGTTCTATTTATTGCTTTCGTATCATTGAATATAATTTGTATATGTATTAACATTGTACTTGTTGCATTTCGAACATGTTTCAAAAGTCATTGCACTCAATCATTTGTCAATCCCGTTAACCATTTTGCTTATATTTTTAAGTCTTTCTCTTTAGGTTATCGAAAAGAGCGATATTCACAAGGAAGGTTCCATTTTGCTTGGAAAAGTGGACAACCGTAAAGTATTTTTAGTTGGAAACAAAGTAATTGAAGCTCAAGATCAGGACATAGATATGCTAAGCCTTGTAATGATTGTGCCTAACTAAGCTCAATATTAGAATTGATTGTAAGAAGTGATTATTTTGTAGAGTTTTTGTGTCGGATAATAGTTCATATTTGAGTTTCTTGTTAATTTAGTTGTGATATATGATTGGGATTGTGGGTGTTACTTATGTCATTTTATCTTTTATCATTAAACAACTTATAAGCTATTTCAAAAATAATTTGAGGGAAACTTACTTTTTCTTTTTCAGAACTTGTAAGCTCTTAATAACTTATTTTTAGAACTTGTGAGCTCCTTTAATTAAAAGATTACCAAACACTTTAGAATACCTTATAAGCTCTCAAAGATCTTATAAAATATTTTGAAAAGTTTATAAATTTAGCTAAACACTCTCTAGATATATAAAGGGAAACATCTTAGTTCTCAATTCAATGTAAAGTATAAACGCAATGATGATGGCAAATAAAATAAAAAAGTATATATATATATATAAAAAAAACAAAAAGAAAGAACCGTAGAAAATATAACTAAAGAATATAAAAAGCGAACCACCACAAAAAAGCACTTTGAAACTTGTAAATTAAAAGGGTGGATTGACTGACTCCTCACACGTTATTTATGGGGTTATCTTCAGAATATATGTGTGTGTATATATATATATATATATATATAATATTTTCAGAATGATGTGAAAGTTATAAAATAATTATGTTATATCTTTTTGACTTATATGTTTTTCCTTAAATCATAAAACTCAAAATTTTGAGAAATCAAGCCTAAATTAGGTATAAGCGACTATAATAAAGGTGGTAAGTATATACAACGTTGCATTGATTTTTTTTTTTTTTTTTTGTGAGGAAAGATATTGAATAGATTTTTAAGCACTTAATAATGAATAAAACAAAAATGAAAGAGCAAGTAATTTGAAAAAAAATGTAAATTACGTATCAGTGAAATCTAGCAACTTATGCAAAAGCAATTTTTAGAAAAAAAAAATTAATTTATTCATCTTTTATGAACATAGATAGTTGGAATAATATTTTCTTAAAAAATATAGTGAAAACTAATCAAAATATACTAAATTTGAACACAACAAAATGGAATATTAAAACTAAAATAAACATATAATCATAAATAAAAAAAACAAATATTCAAAATAAACTCTAGATTTAAGTAAAAGTGAGGATTTCATGGTTGGAAAATTAAATCAACATAAATCACATATTTCATTACTTCTCCCATAACCTCAAGGTGAATGCTTGATGGCAGAACAAAGCTTATAAACAATATGAATATTAGAAACTACACGATGAAAGGATCACATTAAAAATTCAATGCGCGTGGATCACTATAAAAATAAAAGCTAAATTTCACTTATTAACCTAAATGAAAATGAAAGGAAAATAATAATTTAATTAAAACGTATAAAACATAAATTAAAACAAAGAAACCCTTATAAACAAATGGAAAGTTGTGTGATATGTGTACACTTTAAGACACATGGTTACCCAACACTACAAAAGACATATTAAAATCTTAAAAAATAGGAATCAGTTAAATTATAAGAAAATTTGAGATTAAGTTCCCCCCATTGACATGAAAACTTGTGTTACTGCATATTTACATAAATGCGCATACATCTTTTAACAATTTAACATATATTTATACACAAAAATCTAATCACAAAATAAATAATTATAATTGTTAATATTTGAAATGGTATATTCATCACTATAAAAAGATTTAGATGCAGAGCAAAAATTAAATTTATATTTAAAAATTATATAACCATCTCCTAATTATAATATTAATGATACTTATTCATCTCGCGAATTAATTTAGTTTCGCTCAAGAATTCATATCACTATTCAATATATATTAGTTAATTAATGATTCAATTGAAATCATAATTGTGATACCCTAACCCTTTTAAGATGTACATTATGTTTATTTTGATAATTATTGCTATTGTTAATATTATTAATTTGGATAAGATCGATGACATACATATGGATAAGATTCTTGATTGGATAAGCTTGAAATTTGAATAAGATTGATGAAATACATATGGATAAGATTCTTGATTGGATAAGTTTGAAATTTGGATAAGATCGATGACATACATTGGATAAGATTTTGATTGGACAAGCTTGAAATTTTCGATTTTAATAAGCTTGAAATTTGGATAAGATCGATGACATGCATATGGATAAGATTTTTGATTGGATAAGTTTGAAATTTGGATAAGATCGATAACATACATATGGATAAGATTCTTGATTGGATAAGCTTGAAATTTGGATAAGATCGATGACATACATTGGATAAGATTCTTGATTGGATAAGCTTGAAATTTGGATAAAATCGATGACATACATATGGATAAGATTCTTGATTGGATAAGTTTGAAATTTGGATGAGATCGATGACATACATATGGATAAGATTCTTGATTGGATAAGCTTGAAATTTAGATAAGATCAATGCATTAATTATGGAAAAGATCTTATTCTATAATAAGTTTGTGTCTTGATCACTACATTATAAATAGGAGGGAGGGGTTGCTCACATTTCACACGCATAGACACTATACCCTCAAATTTTCTCTCTAAAATCACACTTTCCTACCTCTCCTACATTCTCCCATTTATAGTATATACTGTCTGGTAAGTGGTGTCTTCTCCCTCTATTCTTTTATAAAAATATGTTTTGTGAAAATTATAGTTTGTTCAAGTGGTTTCTTTCCCCTCTATTTCTTTTATAAAGATATATTTTGTGAAAATTATAGTTTTGTTCAAGTAAATGGTTTCTTTCCCCTCTATTTCTTTTATAAAGATATGTTTTGTGAAAATTATAGTTTTGTTCAAGTAAGTGGTTTCTTCTTCCTCTATTTCATTTATAAAGATATGTTTTGTGAAAATTATAGTTTTGTTGAAGTAAGTGGTTTCTTCTCCCTCTATTTCTTTTATAAAGATATCCTTTGTGAAAATTATAGTTTTATTCAAGTAAGTGGTTTCTTCCCCGTCTATTTCCTTTATAAAGATATATTTTGTGAAAATTATAGTTTTGTTCAAGTAAGTGGTTTCTTCCCCCTCTATTTCTTTTATAAAGATATGTTTTGTGAAAATGATAGTTTTGTTCAAGTATGTGGTTCTTCCCTCTCTATTTTGTTTTATAAACATATGTTTTTCTTGAATTCACGTCTTGTTTGGGAAAAATATTTTCGTATATAAAAAGTGGATTTGAGCATGCTATTTTATGAATTTTCTCTATATAAAGTTAAAAATCATGTTATGTTATGCTATATGTGCATATATGATCATGCTCTGAACACTTGGAATTCTATCGGTGGGAACGAGTTCTGAAATTTTCGACCTATGTACGGGGTACAATAGCAATTTCCGAACCCACTTAACAGGATTATAGTTAAGGCCCTCCTACGGGCAATAATAGTAGTGTCTGAACTCACTTAACGAGGTTGTAGTCAAGGCCCTTCTACGGGTAATAATAATAGTATCCGAACTCACCTAACAGGGTTATAGTTAGGGCTTGATCAAGTTGGCCAATAGAGGTTCCAAATATTCACGAGCATGGATATACAATTGAATATGTTTGATTCTGCTATGTTATTTGTTCTACTATTTGAAAGTGTAAAGCCTTGATTTTGAAACTTGTTTGTTTTACAAATATGATTTTCATGCTGGATATATATGTAACTAGCTCAAATGCGATAGAGGATCGAGAGATCACTTATTGAGCGAGTGTTGCTCACACCACTAATAATCATTTTGCAAAGGATAGTATCGAGAGAGATGAAGATGATCAATTTTGGGGTTGGTGATTCAACAGAAGTCATCCTTGCCTAGCGATTATAGTCAATGTTATTTAGTTACGTCATTTTCTTTTAAGACTTTGATTTTTGGAGACTATTGTAGATTAGTTTTCTATTTATGTTTTGAGCTGGTTTGTAATAGCTAGAATTATTGTCGTTTTTGCTACGATGTGTCGACTATGGTTTTCTCAAGGAATATTTAAGGGTTTTACTACGTTCTGATTTTCGTGACTTGGTGTCTCTGAGTCCCTTCGAGCTAAAGGGCATCGTCGTGCCGCGTCCCGGATTCAGGGCGTGACAATAACTAAACCCTTATGTCCTATAAATCAATATTTATTATAATATTTGACTTTTACAACTAATCACATACATATAAAAAAAATGTATGTAAATGTATTGATCTTTATTTTGCCCTTGTCAAATGGCTTTTCGGGATTATTGATATTACTTTTAGAAAAATTAATTTTTAGCATTTTATTCTTTTAAATAACATAATGTATTAGAGACATACTTTTCTTGTTGATAGTCATTTTTTAAGATTATATATTTCCACCTATTATTCAGTTTCCAAATAAAATTTCTTAGTCTTTTGGCTCGCGCGGGTTTCACCCAATTCTTTATTTTAGTATCCCTCTAAGTTATTTAATCTATTAATTAGTTTTAATTTACCATTATTTTGGGCTATTTTCATAACAAAAAAGCCAAATGAATTTATTGTTTAACGTTATTTGACTCTATATATTAATCTATTTGAAAAGAAAAAAAAAATGGTAACGGAGATTACTTATTTCAATCACATCCACATATAACATATTGGTTTTTTGTGTAATAACTGTGGGAATAATTTTATTCTTTAAATATGTGCTTGATGTTACTTACTTGGGGGCTTCTAAAATAAGGTAGGGTTATACTATCTAATATTAGACCCCCATCTCTCTTGTTGCCATGTGTCTTAATTTATTTATATGTATTTTGTGTGATTAAGTTTGCAATTTATTTTTTACGTACAATCTCCCAATTCATAGTTTTCTCATCTCAATCTCTAAAATCCATGTTCTAGATTTTTCTCCATAATTATCTCCCAATTTGCCAACACAATCTCAACAAATAAATATGGCAAGTGTAGAACAACAAATTTGTATTTCAATAATTTATATCTATATTATATATATATATATATATATATATATATATACACATGTGTGTGTGTGTGCGTGTGCATGTGCAATGTAGACATTCTAAGATAATGGATAAATAAATAGATAAATAATCAAATAATCATAAAAATTTTTGTTTTAAAAAAATTAATTTTCTTAAAGACAAAAAAATAGAACTACAATTTCTTCATTATAATAACGTACATTTGTTACGTGTAATTCGCAATGAATGTTAGATATCATACTACTACTGGTATATAGGAGTTATGAAATTGTAATTCATAATTCTATAGGATAGACGTAATAATTAATTAGTGACGAATATAAATGTGGCATTCATCAACAAAAGTGAAATTAATTTATTAAATAAATAAGTATCATTAAAATTATAATTAAGAGATGGATATATAATTTCAATTATTATTTTATTCTTAATTATACATATAAATATTTTTTACTAGAATTATAATTAAAAAGTGGATATATAATATTAATTATTATTTTAATTTTAATTTTAATTATACATATAAATATTTTTTGTATAGATGGTATACCATTTTATATCTTAATTAGTTTTAATTCTGTATTTTATAATTATATATTTGTGAATAAACATATACAACGTGGTTGACGTGATATGAAATGTTTAAACTAAAAGATGAAAGCACATTTATATCGAATGTTCTAGTTTTATATGATATCTCTACTATTAGTACAATACTAGTGGTATTATATAATAATTTTGTGCATTTACTTTCGTTATAAACTTATAATAAATTTTCTAACGTTTAACGTAAAAATATATTAGCTTTTAAGTTAAACTATGCCAAATTAAATAATTAATTTCGACCCATATAATAAGAAACAGGTTAAAAAAGACAGAAAAAAGAAATAATTTAATTATCAAAATTAATATTTAATAAGTATTTTTTTTCTTGATATATCAACTTAAAATATTTTTAATATTACAATAATTTATAAAACATATATGTTTGATGGGAGAGAATTTTTTTTCTAATAACTTACATAATGAGACAAAATGCTTTAATTAATTTATTCTAAATTAGAAGATATGCATATTTTTATGCTGAATACTCTAATTTGTATGGTATGTTATATAGTGAATCCATGCAATACTTATTTCGGTCATAAATCAATTATTAATTTTTTTCTATGAATAAATATATAAGTTTTAGTTTCAAGTTAAATTTATGCTCTTATAATCAATATAATACATTGAAAGTGATATAAATTTTGATTTTGATGATTAACATCGATATATTAAACAACATGTAATGGAATATTATTTTTGTAGATACATCACAATTAAAATACATTTATTAAAAAAATAAAATATTTGATGAGTGGATAGGATAAGAATGGTTTAATACACCACATACATATAAACAAAACTTAGAGTTGTAGGTACCTAACAGGTACCAGGTTATTCTAATCTAAATAATAGGTTTCAGGTAATCGCAAACTTTTGTACAAGTAACAAGTACTCTCATAACTCATTAGAGTACTAAGATACCTAATGTTAACAAAGTATAAAGGTACCTTATTTTAGACAAACACCAGTTAGTTTCTTTCAAATTTCGATTTTACTTGAATGCTTAACAAATTTTGTACTTTTCTTTTTTTTCCCCCCTTTTTTTGTTTTCCTTTTTTTGTCTTTTGATTTGTAGTGCTTTATAAATATGTCATCATTTTATCCAATTACAAATATGTGGTATATGTGTAACTGTGTGTATGTCTTTTTTTTTTTTTTTTTTGCTCCGAACCCTATATGTAGTATTTATTAAGGATGAATATAGTACAAAAATGTTCATTTTATCCCACTTTTATTTTATTTTAAAATTTTAAAATTATTATGATAACTTTCCATTGGTTACAGTTCTAAATTTTAATTATTATTATTTTTCACAAAAATAGATAGCATATTTGCTGAATGAAATAGACTCAAATTAAGGTATTTTTTTGAAGAAGATGAGAAATATTTTTCAAATATCCGTGCATAGCACATGCAAAAATCGTAGTCACTACAAGAAAATACTGTTTTTTCGGTCAGATTTTCGGTGGATTTTCAGAGGATTTTTGGCCAAAAATAGTATTTTCGGTGGATTGTATCTGCCGAAAAATCCTTCGTCGGTAGTTATTTTTCGGCGGATTTTGGGTGGATTTTTTGGCAGAAATAATTAACGATTAAAAAAAATTATTATTTTCAGTACAATTTCGGCCAAAATTCTGCCGAAAATAAATAATATTTTTTTAAAAAAATAATTATTTTCGACGGGAATTTCGGCTAAAATTCCGCCAAAAACAATTAATATTTAAAAAAAATAATTATTATTTTCGGCAGAATTTCGACCAAAATTCCGTCGAAAATAAATAATATTTTTTAAAAAAATAATCAATATTTAAAAAAAAATAATTATTTTCGGTTGAATTTTGGCCAAAATTCCGCCGAAAATAATTATTTTTTAAAAAATTATTATTTTGGCCCCAAAATAATTAATAAAATATTATCTCGTCCCAAAAATTATATTTTGTTAAAAATATTCAAATTAATTATATTTTTCATCATTGTTATAAGCATAATTATAAAAAATATATTTGAAATATTATAATAATCACATAATTTGATTTTTATAAGTAAATAACTTATCAAATATATTAAAAACTACATATACATTCAAAAACCACAGAAAATTTGTCCAAATACATAAAAAAACATAATCAGTCAAATATTTTAAGCGATACATAAATTACGAAATTATTTTGTAGCCAAGTTCATACTAATCACAGTCTTCCTCATCAGACTCTTCTTCATCATCGACGACGTACTGAGCCGGCGGAGGGGCATAAATCCGTTGCTGTGAGCCGCTCGCTTTGTTATATGAAATCCTCGTTATCACCTGATGCATCATTTCTATGATTTGTGTGTTCTGTTGGGTAAGGTGATCGACCCGATTCTCTAACCGCGACACCACCGGGCGAAGAAAAACTATAGTGACAAGGTGTCGATGTTGTCTGATAATTTTGCCCGTATTTTCGGTCCTTCTTGGTAGGCTCCCCAGCAGCTTGATCAAACAACTCGTTCATGCTTTCTTGCGTTGAGGGATCAGATAAGTCAGTGTCCTGCATATCCGGACGATTCTGAACCAAATTTTGAACATTATCCTGCAATTGTAATTGGTCAATGTTAGCAATTTAAACCAAAAAATTAATTACATTAAACAAATCTAACTTACATGAACTTGTTGTGATGTCAAGTGAACCCATGTACCTGCTTTTTTATCCGGCCCCTTATCTTTTTTCCTCGTACAACAATCTTGAAGGACCTCACTTTTAAGAGCAGGTCTCTTTAACTTCCCCTCCTACAAGAAGAAGATTAAATTAAAAGAAAAAATAAACTCTTTTATTATACGTTAAATAACTAATACGAAAAGGTATCTACCAAGTCCATCCGATGCTCATATATCGACTTGCCCCCACCAGCATACAACAAACCTCCACTAACGTTCCTATTTATCCTGTTTTGCTCACTCTTCTTTTTTCATTTAGGTGTGCCCCAATACGTGGTGAGCTCTTGAAATATTGGTTCGGGGAGCCACAGTAATCGACCATCTCCCATCGCAATCACTTTTCTAATATTGCGATACATGTCAACTATTTTTTGGGCCGCACAATTGTCAAAAGCTATCTTCATATGCCCCGTCTCCTCCGGCCTAAAACAAACATATTTCTAACAAAAATAAATAATACTTTATCACTCAAATATGTTAAAAATTAATGAAATACTCAAATATACATGAAATATACTCATCCTTCAAAATTAATGCTTATATAATTTTAATTAAATTACCTGCCATTCACCGAACCATCGCAACCGAACATTTTCAGGAACCTTGCCATAATTGAAGTATGGTTTATCCAACTGGCTCTTTATAACATTCCCAATGTGCACACCACCACTTTTGCCAGGATAAAAACTACATGGGAGTTCAAAATTTATTGTTAAACATGTACGATTTATTATCATTTCTATTTGTTGTATTACGTATGTAAATTTTAAAATTAACTAATCGATTCGGTCCAATTGGTGTCACCGTAATCTTACTATTTGGTGCAGGTAGAGGTGTAGGCATCACATACGTGTCCTGAATTCCTTCTACCTCGGCCTGAGTCAACTCGTCATCCTCAGGCTGTGGTTGCTGCTGTGGTAGCGGCGGGCTAGGAATATGCGATGTAACAGGAGGACTATGCCCACTAGGTATTGAAGGAGTTGGCATAAACTGCATTGGAATGTCTGGCGGTGGACTATGGCCTATGCAAGTGGAATAGTAAGAAGGGGAAGAGCCCGAAAGGGACACTGGGGAGGTGCCTCGATGGAATGAAGAAGAGCCCGGATTAGATACCGGCCTATCAGTTGATCTACCATATGAAATCTTATTTTTCCCATGCCACATCTACATCCAACGGAAGTTATACAAAAATAAAAAAAAGTATAAATTTTAATTATCAAATAAGGTATAATACAATTTTATGCCGATAGAAATAAATGACGCATATAACCAATTAAGGTCAATAACGTATTTTAACTCGCTTCAGTCACAATGATATTAGTCACGTACACATATTAATGAAATATATATAACTTTTTATTTTACCATGCAACATAATTTAAGCATCACTGGCTTCAGCTTCATCACTATCAACCTCTTCAGTATCGTCATCTTCTCCGTCAGTATGTATAACCTGATTAAGCTCCCCTTCATCAACCGAAATTAATGTCATATTTTGATCGCACAAAGAGCCTAGAACGTCATCAGTGGTGATGTTTTGCACATTTGCACCTTCGTCATTTTGATAAGCGACTTCCAACGCGTGTTCAACATCAACGCGGCCGATCGCTTTACTTTTAATGATAGCAAGCCATCGCATTTTCTCTTTAATTTTTCCGGGATACTTAACAAAGTATACCTGTCGGGCTTGTTATGCGATTATGAAAGTATCGTATTTTTTGTACCTACCTGATTGTTTTACTTCAACAATTTCGCATTCAGGATGTACTATACGAGTTCCTTTTCGAGAATCCGCCGAAAATTTAAAAATTTAAATTTTTATTTATCATTTAATTTTTTGGCGGAAATTTCGGCCGAAAATCCGCCGAAAATTATTGAATTTAATTTTTTATTTATTATTTAATTTTTCGGCAGAAATTTTCGCCAAAAATCCGTCGAAAATTATTAAATTTAATTTTTTATTTATTATTTAATTTTTCAGCTAAAATTTCAGCCAAAAATCCGCCGAAAAATATCGAAAAATATTTTTTAAATATTTTTAAAATTCCTCCGAAAATTTTCGGCGGAAAATTCCGTCGAAAACGTCCGCCGAAAATAGCGTTTTCTTGTAGTGAGTGTGTGTGTTTGTATATATATATATATATATATATATAAGTTTCCCAATGTGATAACTTTTGTATTAAATTTAATGATGATGTCCTTTATTATTACTTAGTCTTTTCATATTTAATGTCATAAATTATTATTTTACATATTTTGACCAATCAAATTCAACTATATGTATAAATAAAAGTCTCCTAAATTCCATGTACAAGTCATTTCTATTATTGAACATCCTTGCATTCACTACAAGAAAAATGTCAGATTTCGGCGGAACTATTCTGGGAGAATATTTCGTCCCAGTAAAATCGGGGGAATTCCACTGGAAGAGGCGCAAAGTAAAATTTGGCTGACAATTCCGCCGAAATGCTGCCGGAACTGGTATTCCAATTTTTTTAAAATTTTATTTAAACTGGAGGAAATCCGAGGAAAAATTTCTCCTGGTTATTTTTTTAAATTTTTTAAATTAAAAATCAGGGGAAACCGAGGGGAAATTTTCCCCGATTTTTTATTGAATTTTTTTAATTAAAAACCAGGGAAAAATTGGGGGAAATTTTCCTTGAATTTATTACAATTTTTTTCAAAAAGATCGGGGGGAAACTGGGGGAATTTCCCCTCTTTTTTTTTTTTTGAATTTATTTCATAAAAAAGCTGGAGAACACAGGGGAAATTTCCCCCGGTTCTTTTTTGAATTTTTTTAAATCGTGGAAAAATTAGGGGAAATTTCCTCCTGTTTATTTTTTTAAAATTTTTTAATAAAAAGTCGGGAGAAAATCATAAAAAAATTTTCCCCGGTTTATATTTTAATTTTTTTTAATAAAAAAAGGGGGAAAATCCGGGGGAAATCGGGGGAAATTAGTGAAAAATCGAGGGAAATTTCCCCCACTATATTTTTAATTTTTTTTAATAAATAACCATGGAAAAATCGAGAAAAATTTCTCCAGCATGAATTTTTCAATTGTTTTTTATTAAAAATATAAACCGTGGAAAAATCGGGGACAAAACCATTCATGCTTATTTTTTACAGCATGACCAGATCAATTCAAAGAGAAATCAGTCAAGCATTGACAGATGAGTCCTCAAATTATCAAATGGACTTCTCTAATTTGTTCCCTTGCAAACAACATGGGAATTGCAACAATATGCATAATATTGTTGTAGATAAAATTTATCATAATATGCATTAAATTTTTAATGAATTAGTGTGTCAGTGATTTTATTACGGATGCACATATGTTGCACGATGAGTTGAATATGGATGATAATCCAAAACCAATCTAGTGCTACATGCACGAGACCAGGTGCAATGAGGAAGAATCTCATGCGTTCATCAAGAATCTGATCAGCTCAACTTGGAAGAAAATAAAAGGGGTTGTAGTAATGAATGTTGATTATTCGAGGGAATTCAAAAATGGTTCAATGAATTTTGCTTGAATTAGGCAGTGCATGTAACAGAACGACATGGATGGCCATGGTGCTCAAGACTATCAATCTAGTAGGCGTGTACTCTCCTTGGTTCTCCTTCACTACAGAAAAAACGCCGGATTCCGACGGAATTATTCCGGGGGAATATTCGGCCGGAGTAAAATCGGGGGAATTCCGGCGGAATTTCTCCCGGAATTTTTTTTTATTTTTTTAATTAAAAATCGGAGGAAATTCGGGGGAAAATTTCCCCCGATTTTTTTTTAAATTTTTTAAATTAAAAATCGGGGGAAATTTCCCCCTGTTTTTTTTTTAAATTTTTTTTAATTAAAAATGCAATATTAATATATATTAGGCAAAACAATAAACAAAGTTGGAAGTAGCTCAATGGCAAGGCATTAGTCTTCTATCCAAGAGGTCCCAAGTTCGAATCCATACAAGAGCAAAATTTCTTTTTTTTAAAATTAAATCTGGGGGAAATTCTGGGGGGAAATTTCCCCCGGTTTTTTTTGAATTTTTTTAAAAAAACCGGGGGAAATCCGGGGAAAATTTTTCCCGATTTTTTTAAATTTTTTTTTAACTAAAAACGTAATATTAATATATATTAGGCAAACAAATAAACAAATTTGGAAGTAGCTCAATAGCAAGGTATTAGTCTTGTATCCAAGAGGTCCCAAGTTCGAATCCATAAAAGAGCAATTTTTTTTTTAAATTAAAACCGGGGGAAATTCCTGCGGAAAATTTCCCCCGATTTTTTTTTGAATTTTTTTAAAAAAAATCGGGGAAAATCCGGGGGAAATTTCGCCCGGTTCTTTTTTAATTTTTTTTAAATTAAAAATGTCATCTTAATATATATTAGGCAAAACAATAAACAGAGTTGGAATTAGCTCAATGGCACGGTATTAGTCTTGTATCCAGGAGGTCTCAAGTTTGAATCCATACAAGAGCAAAATTTCTTTTTTTTTTTAAATTAAAAACTCTTTGGGGCGGCGGCGGGGCAGTCCGGCGGAAAATTCCGCCGGACTGTTCCGCCGGAAGAAGTCCGGCGGAAATTTCCGCCGGAAATCTGCCGGACCGTCTTTCTGGCGGAATAGTCCGGCAGAAATTTCCGCCGGAATTCCAATCCGGCGGAAAATTCCGACGGAAAACCGCGTTTCGGGGCCATTTTTTCCAGCGGACACGATTCCGCCGGATTTCCGCCGAATTTTCCCCTGGTTTTGGCCTTTTTTCCTGTAGTGCTTGAACCCATTCGTCATCCATGATCGAACCCCCCAATACATACACACGCGTACACACACACACACACACAAAAACACGCACAAGTTATGATGGCGTGCATAGAGTATAATGTTAGAATTCGAATCCTAATAGTGTATGTGTGGTGGTGTGTATGCATGTATTGAATTATGTGTATGTGCGAGCGTGTATTATCTAAAAGAAATATGTAGATTTTGTATTTATGTTCATGAGGACAATTTATTAGTTAAGGGTGCATGTGAATCCTAACTTCATTGCCTTACAGTTAATTCTCAAGTTTGTATTATGACATTTGCGAAGAGAATAAAAAAGTTTGTGAATTTATCTTTAGTGATTTGAAGATGGCAAAATAATTTCCTGAACCGTTTATGATTTCAAATATATATTTATAGGGAAGAATATTTTTCATATAATAAGTTGGCATGTTTCCCTTTTGATATATCAAGTTAATGGGATAACACATTTAATTTATCATCTCTAAAAATAATGAGAATTTGAATATAAACTTCGGCGAAAGTAAATTGGTTTTGACGTGGCACCAAAAATTGGAGATTTTGTAAATCTTGACACTAGCTAAATTATAATATGGCAACATCCAAAAAAAAATAGGAAACGCAATTCAATTTGCCACGTTCGAGGGTTCGAGATTTGAATTATCAATTATCTTCAAGAATTTCTAAATTGTAGGCATTAACATAAAATAAATAATTTTAACTATATAATTATCTCATATAATGTATCAAAAATAATAAAAATATCAAATTTAACATATTTAAATTATTCTATGCAAGATAATATATTTATATTTATTATTAATATATAAGTAAATTATGTCAAAAATATAAATATGCTAACAAATCGTTTTTTTTTTTGAATTTCTTTTTACAAATACTGGGGGAAAACCAGGAGATATTTCCCCCAATTTTTTTTTTGGTTTATTTTAAAAAACAAACCCGGGGAAATACCTGGGGAATATTTCCCTCGGTTTTATTTTAATTTTTTTTTAAAAAAAGGCCGTGGGAATACCAGGAGAAATTTCCCCCGATTTTTTTTTTGAATTTTTTTATAGGAACCGGGGGAAATTTCCCCTGGTTTTTTTTTGAATTTTTTTTTTTACAAAAACTGGGGAAAAATAGGGGGAAATTGTAATTATCTTTTATCTTGATTAAGTCTTCTCAATCAACTCCTATTTATAATTTGTACACATTATGTAATATCTGTCTATGTACGTATAATGTTATATATATATATATGTATGTGTGTGTGATTAAAGTCATTATCTTAATTATTATTTTAAAATCTTTAATTTCTTGATTTTGATCCAAATTCATGTTAGTCATTTATGAATTTGGCCCAATTTCAAAGCTTGTATCAACATTTATCTATATGCACTTCTATATAATAATAATAATAACAATAATAATATGTTATGAATGAATACAATCAAACTATGTGCATATATTTGATACATATTAGAAGCAATTAAATACGTACATCTTGCATACGGATTGTGTGGTTGCTTATTTTAGTGTATTTGTTTTTTGGTAAACTTGATTTGTCAAATTAGATTCCAATTAATTTAATTTATTAAGTGAAACTCGAAGTCCATGAACTTAGTTTTTACTAAAAATAAGAAAAAGAAATACATTTACATTTGTATCCACAAAATAAAGTTTGTATACCACTAATAGAAAAAAAAAATCCTAAAGTTTGTGATGGAAACTGAGAGTTTTCCTTCGCAAATGTTGTATGTGACCACATTTGCAACAGCTGAGCACCATCACTAAAGATGGCGTTCCATATTTTTGCGACTGCCTTGTGACGGCCTAAAACATTGCGATGGTATCTGTAGCGACTCTCTGCCCCTAGCATGATGTCCACGTGAAATGGTTGTTTTGCAATGGCTAATCCGTCACAAAATCTGTATCCTATATTTAAAAATTGCAACGGCCTAATGTCGTTGCAAATCGTTTCGTTTTTTTTTTTTTTTTTCCTTTAGAGTTTTCCTTTTTTTCCCCTTTCCCTTTTGTTACATTTTTTTTTTTGTTTTGTTTTCTCAGGGTTTTTCTTTTCTTTTTTCACTTTGTATAATCAACATAATGTGTAAGTCAAAACTAACCAACATTGACTCTAGAACATTCATTTTATAAAATACATGATCAAATAATGACATCAACATCTAAAAAATATATAAAAACTAATGTAATGCTAGTTCACGATTTTCTTACACAACGACAAAGAAAAGAAAAGAAAAGAGTTGAAACTTGAAAGTACTCCACAATTTAATTCTAATTTATATCAATTCAATCAATAGGCATCATTTGCCATCCTAATAATCATTGTCACAAACACTTACGCCTATCACCTTAGGCATCAAACGCTCCTTTCACCAAATTTTTTTTCTGCGACATAAGGAAACAAATTAAACAATGTTGAAATTAATAAAACTATTTCTCCATCTCTGCTACGCCCCGGATCCCGGGACGCGGCACGGCGATGCCCCTAAGCCCGAAGGACTCAGAGACACCAAGCCACGGAAATCAGAACATACTAAAAACCATTAAATATTCATTCAAAAACCTTAGTCTCGCAGCGGATAAAATAATAATCCTAACTATTACATCTTTAGTTCTAAAACATAAATCGTAAACCAATCTATAATAGTCTTAATGGATAGTCATAAAAGAAAACCTCAAAACAAATAACTATAACTAAAGTCTCTACGCAAGGAATCCATCAATCCACTCACCAACCCCAAAATTGTTCCTCGTCACCTTTCTCGGAACTATCCTCTGCAAAATGATTATTAGTGGTGTGAGCGCATTCGCCCAATAAGGGATCTCTTGACTCTCTATCGAATTTGAGCAAGTTACATATATATATCATTAAAATCACACTTTACACACATAGACAATATTTAGAAATTAATATTTTCCACTTTTCAAGTAACGAAATAGATAACAAAACAGAATCAAACAAATTCATTTATATCCATGCTCGTGAACATTCGAAATCTCTATTGGCCAACTTGATCAAGCCCTAACTATAACCCCGTTAGGTGGGTTCAGATACTACTATTATTACCCGTAGGAAGGCCTTAACTACAACCCCGTTAAGTGGGTTCGGACACTACTATTATTACCCGTAGGAGGGCCTTAACTACAACCCCGTTAAGTGGGTTCGGAAATTGCTACTGTACCCCGTAGCTCGGTCAAAAATTTCAGAACTCGTTCCTACCGATAGAATTCCAAGTGTTCAGAGCATGTTCACATGTACACATATCACACAACACAAAACAATTTTAGCTTTTCGTATAGAAAATTCATAAAATAGCATGCTCAAATCCAATTTTGTCATATGAAAATAGTTTACTTAAACAAAAATATAAGTTTCATAAAAATATATTTTTATAAAAACAAATAGAGGGAAGAAACTACTTACCCTGATCAATTAGTATTATTAAAATTCTAACGACTCGTAGTAGGTCTTATTCCCGATCAATCGAATCTATAATAAGAAATAAGTAGGGATAAGATAGTACTCCTCAATTTATGAAATCTCACACAAAATAAGAAACTAATAAGACCGATTAACCTCGATTCAATTTATTCTCCTGTGGTCTCATATTTTAACAATTTATGTCTAACCCCTTAGATAATAATTTAGAACAATCATACAAATATAAATAACCATGAATAAGACAATTTAGAGTGAGTATAATTATTCTCATACTTAAGCAAATCTACGGCCAAGGTCTGCGTCCGGAATCATACTCGTAAAACTTATATCATGAATTGTGGTACTACTAGTATAGCGAGCTGTGCAACCCAACTACCGAAACATTTAACTAAATTGATGGAAAATCATGTACTGCACGAAGATGCCCATTATGCCTTCGGGAAGTTAATCCAAGTTGGTGGAAGATCTAGCTCCTACTAGTATATCATGATGTCATGATGCATATTGGCTCAATATGGTTATATCTCTCTGTTGTAATTGTTGGATACAATGAAAAAGACAAGTGAATTCAAGAACTTACAGGGGGCTGTGATTTGTGAATTATGATATTGTAACCCGTGCAAGATAGCGATGGTAATTAGTGATCTCGGATTGCGCTAATGTTTCACCGCTGCTCTATATCCAGTCGGTTTATTATCCTCATTAATGCGTGCATGTATAATACAAATTTCTAAACCTAATATGATTAACTCAATATTCCTAAGTATAATAGGATTAGCCTAATAATCCTAAACCTAATAGGATTTAACTAATATTAATAATATTAATAATAGCAATAATAATAATAATAATAATAATAATAATAATAATAATGATATCAATAATAAGACAATAATAATCCTAGGCCTAATAGCATTGGCCCAATACTCCTAAGCCCAATTGGATTTTTTTTTCTAATAACAATAATAATAATAATAATAATAATAATAATAATATGTGTAATAATAATTAAAACAGAATTTGCTACGCTTTTAATAAAGTTCATATAGATATATATGTAAGCGTAAATATAGCTATAGATACACCTTTACACTAATTAAGAGAGACATATAAATATATGTATATATATATATATATGTACATAAAGACGTATTTATATATGTATGGTGAATGCTCCTATAGTGCACCTATCTAAACTAGTCCTATTAAACTAATGTGTGTGTATATGGGTGAATGTGTAAACATAGCAATCCTAAATAAAAAAAGTGATTGGTTGAATCATGTTTCAGCCGAATTGAAGTTAACCAGCTTTCTTGTAATATCCTAAGTCCTACATGATGAATATCAATTAGAACTTGAATAGGTTAATTGCTTACCCGGCAAAGTGACCTTTATCCGCCGGTCGATCTTGAGGCGTCACTCCTATGGTGCCGAGGAAGGTCACGACTATTGCTGTTCTCTCTCCCTCTCGGCTGCTCTCTCTCGTCTATAACTCTAATGCGTATATATCTTATTAGTGTATACCTTAAATCTCCAAAACATAATGATTAATCTAGCTTGATACACATTAGAATTTATAAGTCACGAAGGATTCCTAGACCTAATAGGATTTGACTAACTAATAATAATCTTAATCCTAATACGATTGACTAATAATAATAATAATAATAATAATAACAATAATAACAATAATAATGCAATAATAATAAAAAAAATAATAATACTAATAATATGACCCATAACTGGGTCGGGGTATCACAATCTCCATACTATCATCTCTATGTAAGTGAAGATTTGTTTTTCTTAAAAACTTATTACTTCAATTTTGATTATTATTGAAGTCTTATTTACTTTTTTCTTTTTACCCATCTATATATTTTCTATTTCTTTATTATATGTATTGTCTTTATTGACTGCTATCAATGTATGCTATACATTTAACTTAGAACATAATTTCAAGAATAAATACGCTTAGATGAGAAAAAGAACTATTCTTAATTAAAGCATATTTTATTTCTTTCTTTCATTTTTCTTCCAGTCTTCCTATTATATTTTTGTTTTTTGAATTACTTCCTACAACATATCTGTATACTACACGTACTAGACAATATAGCAAGGGGTCTTTGGCTCCAACTGAATTAATTTAAGATGTTACAAAAAATCATATGAAAACTTAATTAATAAAAGTTTATTTAGTGTAATTTTTTTAAATTGCTTCCATGCATATCATAGGGCATATGCTAGTGTTAGTGTGTGTGTGTATATATATACATAGATACTTATACATATATATACACACACACTCTTTAGTGTAGAAGTGGCACCGAACATTGCGTGGTGCCCTTGTCCCCAGCTAAACGTGAATCAAATTTTCTTCTCCTTGTGTTATCGATATAAGTTAATTATGTGATTTAATTATATATGGATATCACCAACTTCATCGACGAGCCTTTTTATGTATAAATATGGAAAAGTCTTTATCAAAATTAAAATTAATTAGGGCATTAAAAAATAAAGTTTAATTGATCCTACATAGTTAAAATATATTTACTTTGATATATGTAATCACATTTTTTTCCACTTTAAATACTTTTTGTGCTCTATTGATTAGTGCTTAAAATTAATATATTAACAGAATCATTAGTGATTCAGTTATTTTATTGAAAACTTTTATAATAAAATAATTATTTTAGAAATTTGGTGATTGTAATCTAATAATTATTTATTTGAATTAAATAAAAGGACGTTTCTTTAGTGGAATGGATAATCTCTTTTCAAACTAAAAATAAGTGATGACAAAGATGAATATTATTGTTATTTTTATTCTTTTCGAAGTGGCTTAGATGTGGAGGGGTGGGGGGGGGGGGGGGTGTAAATGGTATATTATTGTAAAAATATAACCAGAATATAGTAAAACTTTATACACACATGCTGCGCGCGCGCACACACGTGCACATACACACACACACATATATATATATATATATATATATATATATATTCAAAATCACTTGTTCCACGTTGAACAAAGAAAAAATGCATAAAGAACATCCTACACCTTTAATGAACACAAACACCTCTATAAATCAACATTCATTTAAAAAAAAAAAAAAGGTTCATAACTACGCGTCAAAAGATGTCCAGTGAAGTTATCAACACTTGTAGCTAGTTGTCTTATTAAAATAAAGTAATTGCATCTATACTATTAATAACACGTATAAGAGTCTAATAACTATTTTGGTCTCTTCTGGTATTTGCACTTTTATTTATATTCTCTTTCAGCACTCTTGTGACACCCCAAATTTTATTTATTAATTTGGGAATAACGTGATATCAGGAAACCTAGTACATATCCTATTTGATGAAATAATAGGTTCTAATTAGATACCACTTTAGTTAGAATTTATTTATTATTAGAAGTTATGAGGTCTAGATTATAAATATAGAAACCTAAGGGACTAAATTGCAATTTGAGGGAAATATGTGATGAACATCTTCTAGGGGGTTCCACCTTTCCCATCATTCTTGCCACTCTAGCTTATCTGCCGCCACTTGTTGATATATGTATATATCACTTTATTATATACATATTAAATGTATTAAAGGCTTAGTAAAATATACACATATATACATTTATATATTTATATAGCACAAATCTCATCTTCTTTGTTTTTCCCGCAACAACAGGTGCGTCTCTTAATTCTTTGTCTTCCTTTTCATAAATTTAGTATATTTCCATGCTTGAATTCAAGAGTTTGGTGGTCACTAACCTACATACATGAATAATTGGTGGTTTATGTATACCCACATATGCATAGAAGTATGTATACATATATATGGTTCGTATGTATATACATATATAAACACACATATATATGTCGTATATACATATATGTTACATATATATATACACAATTTGTTATTTATGTGAATACACTTATTTATATGTCACATATATATAGATATAATTATATATTTTGGTTCGTGTATATATACATGTTTTTGCTTATATATACATATATTCATGTTTTTGGATTATATATATGTTTATATTCTTGTGAGTAATCTAATCAAGGGATTAGTGATAATAAGAGTAGTCTAATCAAGGGATTAGTGATAATAAATTATTGTATTGGAATATTAACGTAATTGTAAATTGTGGTAATTAAATAATCATTTCAATATTTAATATATAATATCTATATATATGAGTAAACATAGTTAAATCACTTATGAGCTAGTCTGACGTTTATGATTAGTGGTTCGAACACACACACACATGTACATAAGTGCATATATATATATATATATATAAAATATCTATATTCAATTAGTATATATGTGTGGGTGACTTAGATATGTGTTCGTGTGTGTGTATATATATATATATATGAATAAGCTAAACGTTAATATATAACATAGTTTCTTTACATTTGTAATTAGGGAGAATATTATTTGTGCTTTGAGTCGATAGAAATTGAAATTTGAATATGAACCCTTAAGTATATTAATTCTAGTTTATGGGACTAATGTGTTTTCGTAAGTATAATTATAGGATGCTAATTTTAGAATGTCACTTATTATAGGTAAAGAACAGATCGGCACTTTTGACCTATCTTAAGTTACTAGTGAAGTATAACTAAATTCGGTGAGTGCCTTTCATCTTTCTTTCTGGGACATCGAACTATATACCATAAATATCATTGTAAAACCTACCATGTCAGATTTATGTTATTCATTTATTTAACCAATTAGTTATATTTGCATTGTAGGCTATTACTTTGGAATTGTATTTTACTCTTTATTTCTAATGATATATTTTTCCTAATTATAAGTTAAGCTATATCCGAAATTATTACGTTTCTGAAATATGAGTTGTATCTATTTCAATATGATTTGTTGACACCATTGGGGACGCCCTTGGGAGAGTCGGGCCCAAGTACGTGCAGAAAGAGACTATTGGGCAGAACGGATCGACGATAGAAACCCTTTTGTACGATATCATTCCGCAGGATTCAATTCTACGTACAGTTGGAGATTGGCTGTAGTAGGATTGGATCGGTGTATGGCATGGGCACGTGAAACACCATCCGTCTGTCTGATGTCGAGATGGCTTCTCGATGAGGGAGGCATAAGGGTTTCTATTACGTTTTATTTGTTTTGGGTAGTCACAAGGTTAGAGATATCTGCATAGCTCGCCATTGCATGATCCAATCCTAAATGTTCTTGGCTCATTATCAGAACTGTTTCTGCTGCACATAAGAAAATCATGTTTATAAGATTTAAGTATTTCGTTTAATCTTTGTACCTCTCTTGTATATATGTATATATGGCCTCACTAAGTCAATTGGACTTACCTCCCCTATTCTTTCTGTTCTTTGTCTCAGAATAAGGCCACTCGTTTGACTGAGGACTGGTACGAGCCACTACAAGAAAACGCGCTATTTTCGGCAGAATTTTCCGTCGAAAATTTTCGACGGATTTAAAAAAAAAAAATTTAAAAATATTTTTCGACATTTTCGGCGGAATTTCCGCCGAAATTTAAATAATAAATAAAAAAGTTAAAGTTCATAATTTTCGGCGGAAATTTCCGCCGAAAAAAATTAAAAATACTAATAATAATTTAAATTTTCGGCGGAAATTTCCGCAAACAAAAACAAAAAAAAAATAAAAATAATAATTTAAATTTTCGGCGGAAATTTCTGCAGAAAAAAATAATAATAATAATTTAAATTTTCGGCGGAAATTTCCGCCAAAAAAAACAAAAAAAAAAAAATTTATAATAATTTAAATTTTTGGCGGATTTTCGGCCAATTTTAAAAATAAAAAATAATTGTAAAAAATAATATTTTTAAATAATAAAAAAAAAATTATAATATTTTTAAATAATGATATTTTAAAATTTTTTTATCTACTTTAAAGAGTTAGTATAATTGTTATGGTTTATTTCGGATCATGTTTATGTTCCTATTTTTTTGAAGTTATTTTTCGTAATACGTTTTGTTATATATATTTTATAAATAGTTTTCAATAAATGTGTCAAATTAAGCGTATTATATTTATTATGACTTATTCTAGCTTTTATTTAAAAGTTATTTTTTTTAAAGAAATTGTGAATTGTATTATGTTATTTGTAATCGTGTTTGCATTTTTTTATTTTTTGAATTTAAATATCGGTGTACATTTTGTTATATATATTTTAGGTTTGTGTTTATTATATGTGCCATTTTTTCAAGGATTGTGTTTATTATAACTGCATATAACCGTTATTTCGCTAAGTCTCATAACAAATCAAATATTTGTATTATATTAACTATTATGATCTCACGTAACAAATATGTCTACTTATAATGATGTATTGGAAGAAATTAATATAGTGATACGAAATGTATTAGGAGTTACTAGAACAAGCTAGTTGTTCTGAGACTTAGCGACAGATGTAACAACTTAAATTGACATATAATATTTTGTTTAATGAATAAGTAAGGCTGAAATGTATAACGAGAAAATAACATTTACATATTTAGAGATTACGAACTGTTCTTACTATCCATAATACATATCATATAGTTTAAATTAATTAGTCATTCAACAATAGTTGGCTGATTAGATTAACAACAGTAATTATAGAATTATTTGTTAAACGTACCCGTATGAGTAATGAATTAATAAGTTATTGCATTTGCAATTTTATAAATCTACATATTAAAAGTTATAATTTTGTCCAAAGATTATAAGGTGGTTACATTTCGGCGGATTATGAGTAATATTGTTAAAACTATGTTTTTTATATAACGAAGAAAACAATGAAACTAAAATATAATGATTAAGGAAATAGAGTTATATTGAATTACTTAGTCTGTAACACTTGTTAAAAATATTTAGACATAATCGGGTAGCGAATTTGTTATAATACAAGATTTAATATACTACTTTATTTATAATGTCACAAACGTTTAAAGAATAATAGATTTGTTTTAAATTAAATTTTTTTATTTATTTTCGGCGGAATTTCGACGAAAATTCCGCCGAAAATAAATTAATTTTTTTAAAGATATTATTTTTCGGCGGAATTTCGGCCTTACTTATATAAAAATAAAATAATTGTTTTAATTTTCGGGGGAATTTCTGCCGAAATTCCGCCGAAAAAATACAAAAAATTTGTTCAAATATTGTTTTCTTCCCCCTTATTTGGTAATCATCTCCCTCCCCCCGCCCTCCCCAACCCCCCGTACTCGTCGCCCCCCTCCCCCCGCCGTCGGCCCTCGCCCCGCCGCCGTCGTCCCCGCCCTGCCCCACGCCGCCGCCGTCCCCCCCTCCCTCGCCCTCCCCAGCCCCCAAGCTCGCCCCCGCCCTCCCTCCCACCGCCGCCGCTCCCAAGCCGCCGGCCACCAGCCCTCCCCTCCTCCTCTCCCTACCCGGCTCTCCCCCTCTCCAGCCCCCAGCCCCTCGCCCCCCAACCCCCCAGCCCCAGCCCCAGCCCCCTGTCCCCCTGCCCCCCTGCCCTCCGCCCCCCTCTACGCGCGCCATTTCGTCAAATAATTTTTGTAAGTTTTTAGATTTGTGTATTGTTTTGGCAAAAATTAAATTTAAATGTGTTATGTATATATGTACATAATTAGATAGTTTATAGATAGTAGTTTAGTCCGTGATGTGGGGATGGAGAACGGGAATTGGGGGAAGGGGTGGAGCCTTCCCATTGCTTGCTGTTGGTTTTTCTGTGCTTGTGTGATGTGGAGAAATAAGGGGATGGTACATATTCGATGTATATATATGTAAATAATATATTTTGGCTTTTTATGTGTATTGATTTTCAGTATATACATTATGCGTGCTGTGTTGGTGGAATGATGTGATTATTTGTTGAATATGAAATGTGTATTCGATGTTGGTTGTACAACTCGAACCATAATTCTAATTTAACCATGTTATTCAAGAAAAGAAAATGGTTATTCAATTATTTTTTTAATAAAATGATTAAAAATAGTAAACTTATAAAATTAATACGCGCGTGTAGATGGATATTCCGGAACACAGAATGTGGATGTATACAATGACTTATCCTAGTCGAGGAGGGCTTTTACCAGCTTATTATGAGGGCGTTATGAACTTTATAGAACACAACAAGAGTTTTCCGGATTATATTAAGTATGGCGAAATTCGGTGTCCTTGTAAGAAGTGCGAGAGAAAATGTCTTCTGTTAACATTGGATGATGTCGCAGTACATTTGTTAACGAATGGTTTTAAACCAAATTATTGGTATTGAACTGATCATGGTGAGGTCCAACCCTCTGTACCATTCCCTGGCGAATCAAGTAGTGGTACACAGAATGACCCATTGTAAAGATATGCTGAAATGTATTTTGACGCTGCTAGACAAGAGGTAGGGGGTGAAATACCAGATGATTTTGTGGAACAACCTAATCTTGAAACTCAAAAATTTTTTGACCTTTTGAATGAGTTTAACCAAGAGGTGTGGCCTGGATGTATAGATTATTCTCCACTTTCAATTGCTGCAAGGTTGTTGAGTATAAAAAGTGATTACAATATTGCACAAGATGGACTTGACGAGATCATCCAATTGATGTTAGAAGTGATGCCTGCTGGGCATAAAATGCCAACAAACTTTTACGAGGCACAAAAATTAGTCAAAAAGTTGGGTTTGACTAGTAAGAAAATAGATTGTTGCATAAGTGGCTGTATGTTATACTACAAAGATAATGTAGATGCATTGAATTGTACATTTTGTGGTGCGCCAAGATATCGTGATAGTGGGGGGCGTGTGCGTGCAAAACAAGTCCCTCAAAAGAGGATGCATTTTTTGCCTCTTATTCCGCGATTGAAGCGCCTGTATGCATCTTCGGCCTCAGCACCTCACATGAGATGACATGCACAGCATCGACGACCTAATGGTGTTATGTGTAACCCAGCAGACGGGAATGCTTGGAAGAATTTTGACGTAGTATATCCCGATTTTGCTAATGATCCTAGAAATGTACGGCTTGCTTTGTGTGCTGATGGTTTCACGCCGTATTCCCAATCTGCGGCGTCGTACTCTTGTTGGCCAGTAATCGTGACGCCATATAATTTGCCTCCTGAAATGTGTATGACAATGCCATACATGTTTCTGACATGCATAATTCCTAGTCCTAAAAATTCGAAAGTAAAAATTGATGTATATTTGCAGCCACTGATTGATGAGTTGAAGGTATTGTGGGAAAATGGCGTATCCACGTATGATGTACATGCAAAATAGAATTTTATTATGCGTGTTGCATTAATGTGGACTATTAATGACTTTTGGACTTATGGAATGATGTCGGTGTCACGCCCCGTATCCCGGGACGCGGCACGGCGATGCCCCTAAGCCCGAAGGACTCAGAGACACCAAGCCACGGAAATCAGAACGTACTAAAAACCATTAAATATCCATTCAAAAACCTTAGTCTCGCAGCGGATAAAATAATAATCCTAACTATTACATTTTTAGTTCTAAAACAAAAATCGTAAACCAATCAATAATAGTCTTAATGGATAGTCATAAAAGAAAACCTCAAAACAAATAACTATAACTAAAGTCTCTACGCAAGGACTCCATCAATCCACTCACCAATCCCAAAATTGTTCTTCGTCACCTTTCTCGGCACT
The DNA here is from genome assembly GCA_026212405.1 of Petrea volubilis. Classification (NCBI taxonomy): domain Eukaryota; kingdom Viridiplantae; phylum Streptophyta; class Magnoliopsida; order Lamiales; family Verbenaceae; genus Petrea; species Petrea volubilis. The sequence goes on from CM047875.1 coordinate 12,409,923, forward strand.
ATCCTCTGCAAAATGATTATTAGTGGTGTGAGCGCACTCGCCCAGTAAGGGATCTCTTGACCCTCTATCGAATTTGAGCAAGTTACATACATATATATATATATATATCATTAAAATCACACTTTGCACACACATAGACAATTTTCAGAAATTAATATTTTTCACTTTTCAAGTAACGGAATAGATAACAAAACAGAATCAGATAAATTCATTTATATATCCATGCTCGTGAACATTTGAAATCTCTATTAGCCAACTTGATCAAGCCCTAACTACAACCCCGTTAGGTGGGTTCGGACACTACTATTATTACCCGTAGGAGGGCCTTAACTACAACCCCGTTAAGTGGGTTCGGACACTACTATTATTACCCGTAGGAGGGTCTTAACTATAACCCCGTTAAGTGGGTTCGGAAATTGCTACTGTACCCCGTAGCTCGGTCGAAAATTTCAGAACTCGTTCCTACCAATAGTATCCCAAGTATTCGGAGCATGTTCGTATATACACATATAGCATAACACAAAACAGTTTTAACTTTTCATATAGAAAATTCATAAAATAGCATGCTCAAATCCACTTTTTATATATGAAAATCACTTTTTCAACGAAAGCATAAATTTAAGAAAGACATATTTTTATAAAAACCAATAGAGGGAAGAAACCACTTACCTTGACCTATAAGTATTCTTAAACTCTCAACAACTTCGAAGCCAAGTCCTACTCCGGATCGATCAAATCTAATAGAAAAGAATAAGGGTAAGATAATTTATGATGATATACTAAACCTGAATATAATGAACCTATTAATGATCGTTTCTCAGTTATCACTAATATCTACATCTCTATTCATAGATGGTCCCCATATTCCAAAATTCATAAGGCTCTAATTATGTAGTATTATAATGATCTAGATTATAACCTATAATTCTAATTCTATAATGGCGAATACATGAAGTGCTAGTACTCCTAATTTTATGATACAATTAGGGCCAAAGTCGGAAACAATGTTCTCATAACCAAGAAATTCCGTGATAAGCTTGAACACTCATTCAGTTTATAAGGTTTGCCTAAAATGATGGAGATTAATATCCTTTAATACCTGCTCCCTGTACACGTGCTTGTAGCCAACAACACCCAATTTTTGTCTTAACAAATTATATCATGCATATACCCCACATTTCTTTCTTTTGACATGAAACATCATAATTACTAATGATGGAGGTTAATATCCTTTAATTCCTCTACACGTGCTTGAGACAACAACACACAATTTTTTTTCTTAACAAATTATATCATGCATATACCCCACATTTCTTTCTTTTGACATGAAACATCATAATTACTATTACCCTATGCATCTATTAGCCTATGCATATATGTGTACATAATCAATAGCCTACAACACTTTAAGTCTGCCAAAAAGAAATAAGGAGTCTACCTATTGGAACAAAAAATTCACAAACCTGACTGAATTCTTTTTCCTATGCGATAAGTCCAGGTTGATGCGGCAAGTGTAATCTTTTCCCCTTTTTTTTTTTTTTCTGATGTTCCTTTTGTTTTCCATTTCGGCCGTGGAGTAGTGGAGTATATATACTATTTGAAATCCAAACCCTAATAGTATTCACTCAACCGCTCGGACATATCATGAGCCCAATAATCCTAAATTCAATGTGATAAGTCCAATAATCCTAGGCCTAATAAGATAGCCCAATATCCTTAAATGTAATAGGGTTTAACTAATATTAATAATATTAACAATAGCCATAATAATGAAATAATAAAATTATAATCCCAATAATACTAGTAATAATAATAATAACAAAGACAATATTAATACTATAATAATAATGGTAACAACAGTAATAATAGTAATCCTAAACACAATAGGATTAATAATAATAATAATAATAATAATAATACGGTAATATGGCTCGGGTTTTACATTCTCCCCCCCTTAAAAAAAAAGTTTCGACCCTGAAACTTGGCGTACCTTAGGTTTCGAAAAAGTGAGGGTAGCGGTTGCGAAAACTCTCCTCCAACTCCCATGTTGCTTCACGTTCTGTGTGATTTGACCATTGAACTTTGACATACGATATGGTCCGACGTCGTAGGACTTGTTCCTTGCGATCCACTATCCTCAGTGGGAACTCTTCATAACTCAAATCTTCTTTGACTAGTAGGGGCTCGGGCTCTAGTATGTGACTTGGGTCTGTAACATATTTTCTTAGTTGAGACACATGAAACACATTGTGAATTCTAGATAGCTCCGGAGGCAGTGCAAGCCGGTATGCTACTTCTCCGACTCTATCTAGTACTTCATATGGCCCCATATACCGTGGACTTAACTTGCCACTCATCCCGAACCGTATAACCCCACGTGTCGGTGACACCTTTAGATATACTTTCTCTCCCTTTTTAAATTCTAAGGGTCTTCTTTTGTTGTCAGCCCAACTTTTCTGCCGGTCTTGAGCTATTTTAAGTTTCTCGTGGATTATAGAAATTTTCTCTACTGTTAGTTGGACCAACTCAGGCCCCGTGATTCTCTTCTCACCCACCTCATCCCAACAAAGTGGTGACCTACACTTCCTCCCATACAGAGCTTCATAAGGGGCCATGCCAATGCTACTGTGGTAGCTATTGTTATATGAGAACTCTATGAGGGTTAAGTAATCACCCCAATTGCCTTTAAATTCCAGAACACAAGATCTAAGCATATCTTCCAATGTTTGGATCGTTCTCTCAGATTGTCCATCAGTTTGCGGGTGGTACGCCGTACTAAGCTCCACTTTGGTCCCCATAGCTTGCTGAAAACTTTTCCAAAATCGTGATGTAAATCGGGGATCACGATCTGACACAATACTCACTGGAATGCCATGTAGTTTAACTATGTTCTCCAAATACAGTGATGCCAGCTTATCTAAGGTATAAGTGGAGCGAATTTGGAGAAAATGTGCAGACTTAGTAAGCCGATCAACAATAACCCAAATGGTATCACAACCCTGTCGAGTTCGTGGCAATCCCACCACAAAGTCCATTGTAATATGCTCCCATTTACACTCTGGAATCTCTAAAGGTTGTAGCAATCCGCCTGGTCTCTGGTGCTCGGCTTTAACCTTTTGGCACATAAGACATCTTGCCACGTATTCAGCTACTTCTCTCTTCATGCCACTCCACCAGAAACTCTTCTTTATATCTTGATACATTTTTGTGCTCCCAGGGTGTATGGAGAATTTGGAATTATGGGCTTCCGATAGAATCTCCTTCTTGAGTTCATCATCCTTAGGGACACATAACCTTCCCCTCATATATAGAGTCTCGTTCGTCCCAACTTGAAAGTCAGTTAGTATCCCAGTCTTGGCTTTTTCCTTGATTTCTTTTAGCTCAGGGTCAGCCTCTTGGGCATGCTTAACCCTCTCAACGATAAGTGGTTTAATACTTAGAGCTGCCAGAACTTCATCAGTGGATTCCACTATTTCTAATTCCAATGACTCAAATTGCCTTGCGAGCATGGTGGTTAATGCCCCGCTTGCCCTTCTACTTAGAGCATCAGCTACTCGGTTTGCTTTCCCTGGGTGATAATGGATACTCAAATCGTAGTCCTTGATTAACTCTAGCCATCTCCTTTGCCTCATATTCAGCTCTTTCTGCGTAAAGAGATACTTAAGGCTTTTGTGATCCGTGTATACCTCACACTTCTCTCCGTAAAGATAATGCCTCCAGATTTTCAAAGCAAAGACGACGGCTGCTAATTCCAAATCATGAGTAGGGTAATTTTGCTCATACATCTTTAGTTGTCTTGATGCGTATGCAATTACTTTGTCATTTTGCATCAAGACACACCCTAGCCCACTTTTTGATGCATCACTATATATCGTGAATTTGCCAACTTCTGAGGGTAGTGCTAGAATAGGGGCCGATGCAAGTCTCTGTTTAAGCTCGTTGAAGCTCTCATCACAGGTAGTGTCCCACTTGAATTTTGATCTCTTTTGTGTAAGCTTGGTCATAGGCATCGCTATGTTAGAAAATCCTTCCACAAATTTTCGATAATAGCCCGCCAATCCTAGGAAGCTCCTTACTTCTGTCACATTGGTCGGTTGAGGCCAGTTTTTTATAGCTTCCACCTTCTTCGGATCCATTGCTACGCCTTCCTCGGATATTACATGCCCTAGAAATGCTACACTTTTAAGCCAAAATTCACACTTGCTGAACTTTGCATAGAGCCTGTTGTCCCTTAAAGTCTGTAAAACAGTCCTCAAATGTTCCTCATGTTCTTCTTTACTAGAAGAGTAAACCAATATGTCATCTATGAACACGACTACGAACTTATCTAAGTATGGCTTGAATACTCTATTCATCAGGTCCATAAAAGCTGCAGGAGCATTCGTTAACCCAAAAGGCATCACCAAAAACTCATAGTGTCCATATCTTGTCCTAAAAGCAGTCTTAGATATGTCCTCTGCTTTTATCTTAAGTTGGTGATAACCAGATCTCAAATCTATTTTCGAAAATACCTTGGCGCCCTTTAACTGGTCAAACAGATCATCAATTCTAGGCAACGGGTATTTATTCTTGATAGTAATCTTGTTCAGCTCCCTATAATCGATGCACAATCTCATGCTTCCATCTTTTTTCTTCACAAATAATACTGGAGCTCCCCATGGTGATACGCTTGGCCTGATTTGCCCTTTGTCTATCAGATCTTGTAACTGTGTCTTTAGTTCTCTCAACTCAGCTGGCGCCATCCGGTATGGTGCTTTTGAAATTGGTGCTGATCCGGGCATTAGATTAATCTCAAATTCGATCTCCCGATCTGGGGGTGGTCCTGGTAGGTCATCAGGGAAGACGTCGAAGAATTCATTCACTACTGGAATATCTTTAATATCCATGACCTTCTCCCTTGCGTCAGTAATAAAGGCAACGTAGGCATCACATCCCTTTTTAATAGCTCTTCTGGCTTGTGCGGCTGAGAGTAATAAACTTGCGCTCCTACGTGGATGCTTTCTATCTCTACAAAATATATAGTTGTCTCCTTCTGGTGGTCGAAAGTTTATCAGTTTACCTCTACAGTCTACGTGTGCATAGTTGTTTGCTAACCAATCCATTCCCAAAATTATGTCGAATTCAGTCATGTTGATTTGCACCAGATCAGCTTTAAGTTCGACCTTGTCAAGCCCAATAGTGATATTCTTGTATACTAGGTTTGAGACTAGAGTCTTATTCGCAGGAGTGGCTACTCTATAAGGCTCATCAAGTATCATAGGTTTGTCACTTAAAAGTCTAGCAAACTTTTTAGCCACAAAAGAATGGGTAGCGCCACAATCAAACAATGCATAAGCACTCATATTATTAACTTCGATCATACCTGTCACTACATCCTCAGCATTGTTGGCTTCCTCCTCAGTCAACGCAAACACTCTTGCATTCCCCTTTGGCTTTTGAGTTGTACCTGCTGGTTTGGCATTAAGGTTTCTAACTGTCCAAGGGTCCGGTTGTGGGCATTCAGATATTTTATGGCCCTGCTGGCCGCAACGAAAACATGCTCCATTCTTCCATCTGCACTCCCCTATATGCCTCCTAAAGCAGTATTGGCATATCTCTCCTTCTGGTGGTAGCTGCTTGGAAGGGATTGGTTTCTTGTTCGACTGAGTAAATAATGGTCGTTTAGGAGGCCCTCGGTTCGGATTCATCTCAATTCTAGGCCTCTTCAGCTTATTCTCCTCATCTCTTCTCTTGATGTCAGCCTCTGCTCTGATGGCTGCCCCAAGAAGTTCGTCGAAACTCCTTGGCTCATATACTGCGAGAGCTGACTGGATTCGACTTTTCAAGCCCTTGGTAAACTTATGAATCTTGAGTTGCATATCTGCCATTATGGTGGGTGAGTACTTTCCTAGAGAATGAAACTTTGCGGAATACTCTACCACCGTCATGTTTGGTAGTTGCACTACGTTATCAAACTCTGCCATCTTTTGAAGTCGAACGGCACTAGGGAAGAAATGTTTAAGATAAGCCTCTCGAAATTGTGCCCATGTAATAGGTCCTTCTGCTAGCATTGGAGGTGACACACCTTCCCACCATCTTGGTGCTTCTCCCACTAGGAAGGGTATCACGACTCTGGGCCTGATTTCCAAAGGAACCTCCATTAACTCGAAGTTATCCTCTATCTCTTTAAGCCATTTTTGGACTACCTCTGGATCATGAGAACCATCAAAGGTTGGCACATGGGCTCTTCTCAACGCCTCATAATGGTACTTTGTCCCCATCACAGCAGGTGGTTGGTTCGCGACTGGAGCTTGTTGCTGATTTTGGGCTTGCATCGCTTGAGCTACGGCGGTAGCAATGGCTACCAAGTCTTCTTGGCGGATTCCCATTTGTGGTGCTGGGGGTGGATGATGTTGGTTGTCCTGTGGTTGCTCGTTACGTTCCTCTGGGTTAGTGGCATAACGAGGGTTTTGGTTACAACGTCTAGGTCTGCCAGCCATGTCCTATATAAGGAATTGTCATTCGTTAGCACAAGTTTTGGAAATAAGGGACTCCCTAATTCACTATTGATAAATATACCTTTACATATGTATATTACGTATTAATCCAAAAATTTGAAATAAATGAAAAACATATAAAAACACTTCTACTCAATCCTAAGAAGAACCCACGGATGGTATCACAATAAGTTACAGCTTATCACGTATATCTTGGTGAGATTTCTAGGTTAAACCATGAGAATCTAAGTATACCTCGACTAGTTGGTATAATACATAATTCATTACCTCTGCAAACTCTTAACTTGTTGATGTAATACCTATGCAAACTATTAGACCCCTAACCTGCCATTCAGTCTAATCAATAGAATTCCAAAGATCATAACCTAGGCTCTGATACCACTTAATGTCACGCCCCGTATCCCGGGACGCGGCACGGCGATGCCCCTAAGCCCGAAGGACTCAGAGACACCAAGCCACGGAAATCAGAACGTACTAAAAACCATTAAATATCCATTCAAAAACCTTAGTCTCGCAGCGGATAAAATAATAATCCTAACTATTACATTTTTAGTTCTAAAACAAAAATCGTAAACCAATCAATAATAGTCTTAATGGATAGTCATAAAAGAAAACCTCAAAACAAATAACTATAACTAAAGTCTCTACGCAAGGACTCCATCAATCCACTCACCAATCCCAAAATTGTTCTTCGTCACCTTTCTCGGCACTATCCTCTGCAAAATGATTATTAGTGGTGTGAGCGCACTCGCCCAGTAAGGGATCTCTTGACCCTCTATCGAATTTGAGCAAGTTACATACATATATATATATATATATATCATTAAAATCACACTTTGCACACACATAGACAATTTTCAGAAATTAATATTTTTCACTTTTCAAGTAACGGAATAGATAACAAAACAGAATCAGATAAATTCATTTATATATCCATGCTCGTGAACATTTGAAATCTCTATTAGCCAACTTGATCAAGCCCTAACTACAACCCCGTTAGGTGGGTTCGGACACTACTATTATTACCCGTAGGAGGGCCTTAACTACAACCCCGTTAAGTGGGTTCGGACACTACTATTATTACCCGTAGGAGGGTCTTAACTATAACCCCGTTAAGTGGGTTCGGAAATTGCTACTGTACCCCGTAGCTCGGTCGAAAATTTCAGAACTCGTTCCTACCAATAGTATCCCAAGTATTCGGAGCATGTTCGTATATACACATATAGCATAACACAAAACAGTTTTAACTTTTCATATAGAAAATTCATAAAATAGCATGCTCAAATCCACTTTTTATATATGAAAATCACTTTTTCAACGAAAGCATAAATTTAAGAAAGACATATTTTTATAAAAACCAATAGAGGGAAGAAACCACTTACCTTGACCTATAAGTATTCTTAAACTCTCAACAACTTCGAAGCCAAGTCCTACTCCGGATCGATCAAATCTAATAGAAAAGAATAAGGGTAAGATAATTTATGATGATATACTAAACCTGAATATAATGAACCTATTAATGATCGTTTCTCAGTTATCACTAATATCTACATCTCTATTCATAGATGGTCCCCATATTCCAAAATTCATAAGGCTCTAATTATGTAGTATTATAATGATCTAGATTATAACCTATAATTCTAATTCTATAATGGCGAATACATGAAGTGCTAGTACTCCTAATTTTATGATACAATTAGGGCCAAAGTCGGAAACAATGTTCTCATAACCAAGAAATTCCGTGATAAGCTTGAACACTCATTCAGTTTATAAGGTTTGCCTAAAATGATGGAGATTAATATCCTTTAATACCTGCTCCCTGTACACGTGCTTGTAGCCAACAACACCCAATTTTTGTCTTAACAAATTATATCATGCATATACCCCACATTTCTTTCTTTTGACATGAAACATCATAATTACTAATGATGGTGGTTAATATCCTTTAATTCCTCTACACGTGCTTGAGACAACAACACACAATTTTTTTTCTTAACAAATTATATCATGCATATACCCCACATTTCTTTCTTTTGACATGAAACATCATAATTACTATTACCCTATGCATCTATTAGCCTATGCATATATGTGTACATAATCAATAGCCTACAACACTTTAAGTCTGCCAAAAAGAAATAAGGAGTCTACCTATTGGAACAAAAAATTCACAAACCTGACTGAATTCTTTTTCCTATGCGATAAGTCCAGGTTGATGCAGCAAGTGCAATCTTTTCCCCTTTTTTTTTTTCTGATGTTCCTTTTGTTTTCCATTTCGGCCGTGGAGTAGTGGAGTATATATACTATTTGAAATCCAAACCCTAATAGTATTCACTCAACCGCTCGGACATATCATGAGCCCAATAATCCTAAATTCAATGTGATAAGTCCAATAATCCTAGGCCTAATAAGATAGCCCAATATCCTTAAATGTAATAGGGTTTAACTAATATTAATAATATTAACAATAGCCATAATAATGAAATAATAAAATTATAATCCCAATAATACTAGTAATAATAATAATAACAAAGACAATATTAATACTATAATAATAATGGTAACAACAGTAATAATAGTAATCCTAAACACAATAGGATTAATAATAATAATAATAATAATAATAATAATACGGTAATATGGCTCGGGTTTTACAGTCGGGATAGATGACAGCAGGTAAACTAGCTTGTCCGTATTGTATGGGGTACAACAAAGCATTTACGTTGAAGTATGGACGAAAGAATTCATGGTTTGATTGTCATCGAAGATTTCTAGACATAAATCATCAGTACAGAAGAAACAAGATTAACTTAAAAAAAAAATCTAGTCGAGAGGGATCCTCCTCCTCCGATGCCTACTGGAGATTTGGTGTGGAATGATGTTCAGTGGTTGTCGAAAATAATAGAACAACCATTTATGGGGAAACCAGCTGGCTACGGCGTTGAACATAACTGGACAAAAAAAAGTATTTTTTGGGATTTACCTTACTGGAAGCATCTATTGATACGACATAATTTAGATGTAATGCATATTGAGAAAAATGTGTTTGACAATATTTTTAACACTGTTATGGATATACAAGGTAAGATTAAAGATAATGTAAATGCAAGGCTGGATATGCAAGATATGTGTAGGTGACCTGAGCTATAATTGATCTTAAAGCCTAATGGACAATGGGGAAGATCGAAGGCAAAGTACACATTTAGTCTTGAACAAAAACGGCTGATTTGTGAGTGGATCAAAGAACTTCGAATGCCGGATGGTTATTCCTCCAACTTGAGTAGATGTGCCGACTCACATCAAGCGAAATTGCATGGCATGAAAAGTCACGACTGTCACATTTTTATGGAACAATTGTTGCCCATTGCCTTTAAAGAGCTACCCAATGAGGTCTGGAAACCACTTGCTGAACTAAGTAAGTTTCTCAGAGACTTATGTTCTACCACATTAAGGTATACCGATTTGGACAAGATGAAAGAAAACATTTCAGTGATTATATGTAAATTGGAACGCGTTTTTCCACCTGCATTTTTCGATGTGATGGAGCATTTGCCAATTCATTTGATCGACGAAGCAAGAAATGGAAGTCCGGTCCAATTTCGTTGGATGTACCTATTCGAGAGGTAATTGAATAACATCAAGAAATTTTATTGCATTTTTTGTAATTATAAGTTAGTGAAAATTCTCGAAAATTGATGCTATTTTTTACTTTCAAACAGGTATCTAGATAAAATTAAAAAAACAGTCAAGCAAAAAGCCCAAGTCGAGCGTTCTATATGTGAGACATATTTGCGGCGTGAAACAGCTCATTTTTTTTCGTTCTACTTTAAATCACACGTTCGTACATTAAGAAATAGAGTTGGAAGGAACGACGACGGTGGGGTAGATGAATCTATTCTACCTACTTTGTCAGTTTTTAATCAAGTCGGCCGGTTACAAGGGAAATGTGTAGAACGATATTTCAAACATGATGCAGAGTACAGAGCTGCGAGACACCACATTCTTTTAAATTGCGAAGAAGTTAAACCTTACATTAAGTTAGTATGAAAAATTTATGTTTTAAAAAGGAAGTATGTTTTAACGTTCTGTAACTAACTACATAAACAATTGCAGTTATTTTTTATCATACTTCTGAATTGGTGATGCTGAAGCTAGTGACCGTCTTGAATTAGAATTTGATGAGTGGTTTAAGTCATACGTAAGTACACAAATTCACATATTTTTGTTAATTATGAAGTTTAACCTACGATTAACATTGCAAATGATTATTTATCGTACAGGTTCATAATCCAGGGTACGGGATTACGAATCTTTTCTTAAATCAATTGGCATGGGGTCCTAATAGGAAAATGAAAACATATTATACATACTTCGTCAATGGTTTCAAGTTTCACACTTCATCGTGGTGCCAAGGAAAAAAGACGATGAATTGCGGGGTTTGGGTGAAAGGCAGTTATGAGGATGCTGCCGTTGAGGATGACTACTATGGAATTTTGAATGAAATAGTAGAGTTGGAATACACTGGTGAGCTAATAAAAAGGGTTGTCTTATTCAAATGTGAGTGGTTCGATCCCACACCTCGAAAAGGAACTCGTATAGTACATCCAGAATGCGAAATTGTTGAAGTAAAATAATCAGGTAGGTACAAAAAATATGATCCTTTCATAATCGCACAACAAGCCCGACAGGCATACTTTGTTAAGTATCCTAGAAAAATTAAAGAGAAAATGCGATGGCTTGCTATCATTAAAACTAAAGCGACTCGTCGCGTTGATGTTGAACACGCGTTGGAAGTCGCTTACCAAAATGACGATGGCGCAAATGTGCAAAACATTACTACTGATGACGTTGTAGGCTCAATGTGTGATCAAAATATGACATTAATTCCGGTTGATGAAGGGGAGCTTAATCAAGTTACACATACTGACGAAGAAGATGACGATACTGAAGAGGTTGACAGTGATGAAGCTGAAGCCAGTGATGCTTAAATAATGTTGCATGGTAAAATAAAAAGTTATATATATTTCATTAATATATGTGCGTGACTAATTTCATTGTGACTAAAGCGAGTTAAAATACGTTATTGACCTTAATTGGTTATATGCGTCATTTATTTATATCGGCATAAAATTGTGTTTTACCTTCTTTGATACGAAAAATTTATACTTTTTTATTTTTGTATAACTTCCGTTGGATATAGATTTGGCATGGGAAGAATAAGATTTCATATGGTAGATCAATTGATAGGCCGACATCTAATCCGAGTTCTTCTTCATCCCATCGAGGCACCTCCCCAGCGTCCCTTTTGGGCTCTTCCCCTTCTTATCATTCCACCTGCATAGGCCATAGTCCACCACCAGACATTCCGATGCAGTTTATGCCAACTCCTTCAATACCTAGTGGGCATAGTCCTCTTGTTACATCGCATATTCCTAGCCCGCCGCTACCACAGCAGCAACCACAGCCTGAGGATGACGAGTTTACGCAGGCCGAGATCGAAGGAATCCAGGACACGTATGCGATGCCTACACCCCACCTGCACCAAATAGTAAGATTACGGTGACACCAATTGGACCGAATCGGTTAGTTAATTTTAAAATTTTTATATGTAGTACAACAAACAGAAATGATAATAAGTCGTACATGTTTAACAATAAATTTTGAACTCCAATGTAGTTTTTATCCTGGCAAAGGTGGTGGTGTGCACATTAGGAATGTCATAAAGAGTCAGATGGACAGACCATACTTCACTTATGGCAAGGTTCCTAAAAATGTTCAGTTGCGATGGTTCGGTGAATGGCAGGTAATTTAACTAATATTGTATAAGCATTAATTTTAACCGATGCATATATTTCATGTATATTTGAGTATTTCATTAATTTTTAAAATATGTGAGTGATAAAGTATTATTTGTTTTTGTTAGAAATATGTTTGTTTTAGGCCGGAGGAGACGGGGCATATGAAGATAGCTTTTGACAATCATACGGCCAAAAAAATGGTTGACATGTATCGCAATATTAGAAAAGTGATTGCGATTGGGGAAGGTCGACCACTTTGGCTCCCCGAACCAATATTTCAAGAGCTCACCGCGTATTGGGAAACGCCTAAATGGAAAAAGAAGAGTGAGCAGAACAGGATAAATAGGAACGTTGGTGGAGGTTCGTTGTATGCCGGTGGGGACAAGTCGATATATGAGCGTCAGATGGACTTGGTAGGTACCTTTTCGTATTAGTTATTTAATGTATAATAAAAGAGTTTATTTTTTCTTTTAATTTGATCTTCTTCTCGTAGGAGGAGAAGTTAAATAGGTCTGCTCTTAAAAGTGAGGTCCTTCAAGATTGTTACACGAGGAAAAAAGATAAGGGGCCGGATAAAAAAGCAGGCACATGGGTTCACCCGGCGCCACAACAAGTTCATGTAAGTTAGATTTGTTTAACGTAATTAATTTTTTGGTTCAAATTGCTAACATTGACTAATTTCAATTGTAGGATAATTTTCAAAATTTGGTTTAGAATCGTTCGGATATGCAGGACGCTGACTTATCTGATCCCTCAACTCAAGAAAGCATGAACGAGTTGTTTGATCAGGCTGCTGGCGAGCCTACCAAGAAGGGCCGAAGGTACGGGCAAAATTATCAAACAACTTCGACACCTCAGCACTATAGTTTTTCTTCGCCCGGTAGTTCGTCGAGCCACTCCGACCCCGCGGTGTTGCGGTTAGAGAATCGGGTCGATCACCTTACCCAACAGAACTCACAAATCATGGAATGATGCATCAGGTGATATCGATGATTTCGCAGAACAAAGCAAGTGGCTCACAGCAACCGACTTATGCCCCTCCGCCGGCTCAGCATGTCGCCGATGATGAAGACAAGTCTGATGAGGAAGACTGTGATTAGTATGTACTTGGCTACAAAATAATTTCTTAATTTATGTATCGCTAAAAATATTCGACTGATTATGTTTATTTATGTATTTGGATAAATTTTATGTGGTTTATGAACCTATATGTAGGTTTTAATATATTTGATATGTTATTTACTTGTAAAAATCAAATTATGTTATTATTATAATATTTCAAATATATTTTTTATAATTATGCTTATAAAAATGAAGAAAAATATAATTAATTTGAATATTTGTAACAAAATATAACTTTTGGGACGAGATAATATTTTATTTCGAAAATAATATTTACTAATAATTTTGGGGCAAAAATAAATAATATTTTTTAAAAGAAATAATTATTTTCGGCGGAATTTCGGCAAAAATTCGGCCGAAAATAAATAATATTTTTAAAAAAAATTAATTAATTTCGGTGGAATTTTGGCCGAAATTCCGCCGAAAATAATAATTTTTTTTAATAAATATTATTTATTTTCGGCTGAATTTCGGCCGAAATTCCGCCGAAATTAATTAATTTTTTTTTAAAAATATTATTTATTTTCGGCGGAATTTTGGCAGAAATTTTCGCCGAAAATAATTATTTTTTTAAATAAATATTATTTATTTTCGACGGAATTTTGGCCGAAATTCCGCTGAAAATAATTATTTTTTATTTTTGTTAATCTCTTAATATTTTCGCCGAAAATTCCGCCGAAAAATAAATACCGACGAAGGATTTTTCGGCAGACGCAATCCGCCGAAAATCTGGCCGAAAAAACAGTATTTTCTTGTAGTGAGCGTTGGACAAAGTTAGTGTTTAGAATTTTGCTAAGTAATCTTTTAGATGTATAGTAGTTCGTACAATCATGTTGTTTTGGCCTCGTACCTATTTTTGGACTGATACTTGTATTACTATTTTGGTATTATGTATCGCTTCTGCATTAATCATAGAATGAGGTGTTTGTGTGTATTTGAGGTGACTGTACTAAATATTAGTCGGAAGATGAGTATTTAGTATGATCACCAATGGGTTCCAATCGTTTAGGTATTTCCTAGCGAGGGGGGTGCCACAACTCTCATGTCACTATTAATGATTTTAATTTATTTTTTTTCATATTCTCTTTCCTCTATCAATATATATATATATATATATGTATTTCCATATCTCTTTTATCCTTTTTTAAAAAAAATTATTTCTTATTTATTTGTTAATCTTAATTCTATCTTTATTTTAAACTATTTTCTATAAAAAAATTTAATAAAATACATAGATTACAAATAATCAAAAAATATGTAATAATGCGTAAAATTTAATAAATATTCTAATTTTATATTCACAATTTAAATATATAATTAAATTATATTTTAATATTTTATTTTGCATATACATCGAGTGTGCCCCACTGGCTAGTATATATTACATTTTAATGAATATATATAAAATTAATTTATATAAGAAAGATTCTCTAAATGTAGATAATAAACACAACATAAAATAATAGACTATATTACTAATTTCATAATGAATATGTTATGTATATATTTGTCATATTTATTTCCACATAAAATACTTATATGAACGTAAATTACATATTATTTTTCTTGGATGCTTTTTTTATTATGCTTAATCAAATTTAAATGAATAAAGTAAAATTAAAATAAAATTAAGTTATCTTTGTTGTTATTTGATTAGTGATGCTTCTCACATCTTTTGTTTTCTGCAACTTTATTATTCATTAAATGTACAAAAGCAAAATTATTGTTCATTATATTCGAACTTAATACACATGAAAAATGATACATTAATTTAATTTTCTAAATTTTAATTAAGAAATTTTTAATTTTTAAAATTTTATGTAGTACGATGTAAGTTCTACCTTTTTTAAGTAGTAGAATAACCTCACAGTTCTTATAACTAGTTAATAAATCATTTACAGATAAATTAAAAGAAAATAGAACTAACTTACTTAATTGTACCCAAGAAATGTAAATAGAAGTAGTTGTTTTTAGATAGAAGTTGGTCTTGTAGTTAATTGCACTACAAATTGCCAGATTCACTATTCAAGTTTTAGGGGAAATTCTTATCGACACCGAGTTTGGTCACACCGAGACTAATCAAATGACGAGTGTTCTACAACTAGGAGAAGACCTTTTGGAAACAATGAAGTAAATTGCGTTGACTAAGAGAGGGAGACAAAAACACCATTTTTTCATGCTAAAGTTGACCATCGGAAGAGGACTAATCACATATCGGTCTCAACGATGATTTTGGGAATTTGCAGGATGAAACGGGGCAGATTCAAGGCAAACTGCTTTCATTCTTTGCCAACTTATTACGGAAAATGTCTTGATTGCTTTTGAAATTAACCACTTTTTGCAATCTAAGACACCAGGCGAAACAGGATTCATGGCTCTCAAAGTTTGATATCAGAGAAAACCTATGACAAAGTAGAATGGCTATTTCTCAAGAAGGTGTTACTTAAGATTAGTTTTCCTAGTTCGTTTGTTCAAATTATTATGCTTTGTGTCACTACCATTTCCTTTTCTTTTATGCTCAACGGCAGCTATTCTGGCCACCTCATCACAAAAATGGGTATTCACCAAGGCGATCCTCTATCCCCTTACAATGCATTAAGATGGCCCTGTTGTCCAGTTAGGAAATAAATCATAGCAAATCGGCAATGGTCGTAGGAAAACAAACATGATCTCTACTTGGGCCTACCTTCAGTGAAAGGCCAGTCTAAGAAAGCTATTTTTGCTGGACTGCAGGATAAGATATGGCGAAAGATCCAAGGCTGCTTCGGGAAAACGCTCACAATGGGGGGTAGGGAAATACTAATCAAAGAATTTTGAGGCTATGATTCGCTGTAATGGTCGCGGGGAATGGAACAAAGGCCACCATTTCAGTTCCATTGCAACGTCGTGGAACGGTAACGGCCATTCTGCATGTTTTAACTTTAATATGTACAGAAAAATTTTAGAAATTTTTGAAAAATACTAAACTTATGTACACAGCAGAATCATTTAAAATTTGATGAATATAAATCACATTTATTACTAATACCAAGATATAATGATTAGGGAATACAAAATCATCATTATCTATCTAGTTACACAAATTATTCAGTTCAAGAGCCCACAATCTTCTCTATGGGCACAAAATTTTGTATATAAAAAAAAAAAGAAAAAGAAATGGTTGCTCAAAGTTAAGGCCTCTCTTGGGCCATTGCTAAACAACAACAATTGAGAAATTTTAAATTCCTATGATTTTTTTCTTGGCCCCATACTTTAATAAAAATTAAATTAAGTGGGCTCAATTTACATTAACATTAGTCCATCACCATTACAATTGAGAAATTTTAAATTCCAACGAATTTTTTCTTGGCCCATAATTTTATAAAATTTAAATTAAGTGGGTTCAATTTATATTAACATTACCCCATCACCATAATTAGGATTGTAGATTTGCGTCTTCTTTATCTTCTTCACCGCCTCCAAACCAGCTCTTCTTCCCCTCTTCTTTGTTTACAGTTTCTTCCTCGCTCATCCACGCCGTTCTCATTCCGGTTACATAAAAGATGCCCATAAATGGTTGGAATGGTCGTCGTAACGCCTCTTCAGGCAATCGCCGTTACAGACTAGAAATCCATTCTGCCCGTTAAAGCGGCATTTTGGCAAACCATGCTTCAGGCCATTCCATCGTATAGCATGGGTTATTTTCACATTCCCGATAGATTTATTCAGGAACTAGAGGGGATGATTGGACGATTTTGGTAGAGTGGCAATGGAGATAGAAAAATAAATTGGGTGGCATGGGAGAGTGTGTGCAAAAGCAAGAAGGATGGAGGCATCACGGTTCGCCATAACAGGCATGGGGAAAGGAACGGAGGCCACTGTTCTGGTTCCATTGCAATATTGCGGAACAATAAGTGTACATTTTTCATCTTTAGCAGAGAATCTCTTAGTCTCTTTTCTTTTGTTTCTTTCCATGGTTAGTCAAGTGCTAATCTTTTTCTTTTGTTCTTTTCTATTCAATAATTAGGTCCGACCATATCTTGTTTATCTATTTTTCGACCGTTTCAAGCATCTCAACATTTCGTTCTAGCCGTTCTGCTGTCATGACGATGCAAAAACATGGTGGAACGGATGTTATAATATCGTGACACCTCCGTTGCGACAAAAATTGGAACAACGGAATGGAGGCCGGCATTCTGTTCCATTCCGGCCGCTATCGAGGCATTCTGGCAAACTATGGAAGGTATGGGGTTTCGTAACCTATGCGCTCTTAAAACTGTACTACTAGCCAAGCAGGCATGGTCTTTGGTAACAGAACCGGATAGCCTAGTTAGCCAAGTTCTAAAAATTTGATAGTTCCCTAATGGGGATTCATGGCGGGTAAATTGCGCTACAGACTGTCGTTCACTTGGCGGAGTATATGGGGTATGCAGAAAATCATAAAGCTAGGTGGCAGATTGGTAAAGGGCAGAAAGTGAAGGTGTGGGTGGATGCTTGGTGCCGATGCCAAGAACATATAAGCCTTATACCCCACGGCCTTCGGAATGCCATATCATTAGGATAAAGTGATAGAGACATCATTGGCTCGATTTTTTGGAAAGAGGATATGCGAGAAATACTGAAGATTCCATTAGGAAAGGGCAACAATCCGGATAAACTATTATGGCATCTGACACAGAATGGCAATTTCAAGTAAAGAGTGCCTGTTACTTAGCACTTGAGGAGTTAAATGTTAAAGGAACTTCGTCGAATGTGAGTTCCAGAGTAGGGCAATGCTTGAAGGTATGCAATTGTGGGGTACCACCAAAAATCCGCATTTTTACATGGAGGTTATGCCGAGATGCTCTTTCTACAAGCCAAAATCTCAAAAGCCAACACCTCACACTTGACGTTCAATGTCCGTTTTGTGCATGCACATCGGAGGACGCTAGGCATGCAATTATTGGGTGTACGTTTTCAAGACAGATTTTGGTTTCGTAGTGGGAGACGAGCGTGGCGCAATGGCTAGATCATACACTTGAATGGTTGAGCAAATGCGAGTTTGGAAATTTGGTTACGATCGCATGGGCTATTTGGTGGAATCGTAATCGTGCTGTCATGGGACAAAATTCACTCAACCCAGGCGATTTGATGGAATTTGCAAAACAATACTTTCTGGCAAAGGAGCAGACGGTCACTACCAATTCAAGTACTGTTCATCAACCGGGCTTGAATTCATGGCGCCCACCCATGGATGGTCGGCTGAAGTTAAACTTTGATGGCACTGTATTTCCAAATAGCAGTGAGATAGACGTGAGAGTGGTGATACGAGATAGCTCTTCGACGCATGGTTCACCGTAATGGTCACGGGGATCCGAACGAAGGCTACTATTCTAGTTCCATTGCAACGTTGGAGAACGGTCGTTGCCATTCCGCACATTTTAAAGTTTAATATGTATGAAAAAACTTTTAAAAATTTTGAAAAATAATGGAATTATATATACAATACAGTCATTCAAAATTTATTAAATACAAATCAAATTTATTATTAATACCACGTAGAATAACGAGGGAGTACAAAATCATCAATATCTATCTGATCATACAACCATTCCAGCCGTTCCAAGGTTCCGTTCCAACCGTTCTATTTGCCGCGACGAAACAAAAAACTAGTGGAATGGGTGTTAAAATGCCGTGACACCTCCACCTATGACAAACACCGGAATAGTGGAATGGAGGCCGGTGTTCTAGTCTTGTTCTGACCATTATTGCAACATTCCGGCGAACCATACTTGGACGTTGTTAGATATGTCTTGAATTCCAGCTCAAGATTTGCTGCTGCAAAATCTTGCAGTTACGGCTGCATTTAACAAGGTTGAAAATGTGCACACAAGTTGTCACTTTTGTGTGTTGAAAATTGATTATAAAAGGAGGTATTTGGCTATTGGAGAAGTGTACCGAAAACCAACGAAGAGAGCAAGTTAGAGAGAGTGAGAGATAGATCAAAATAATTGTAATATTATTTTGATGTTATAGAGAGTTGGGAAACGCTTGAGAGATAATTCTTTGTGAGTAAGTTGTGGTATTATCTTCCTGCGGTGTTGGGTTTAATTATAAAATAATTTCTCTAATTGTTGTAACTCTCTGTGAAATTCAATATAGTGGAATCGCTTCCCTTTATTCATGGATGTAGGTTTGTTATTAGCCGATCCATGTAAATATTTGTCTCATTTTATTTTCGTTAGTTTATTATCAAATTTTATTGTCGTCTATTTAAAAATAAGTGTATCACTCGATCTGATCGCTAGCCTAAAAAATTGGTATCAGAACGTTGGTTAGTGGTACATTTATTTTGTTATGTACTTTAAAGTTAGGATGTTGGCAACTAAATTTGATGTTGAGAAGTTTGATAGAAAATCAACTTCAAGTTATGGCAAGTAAGAATGTGAACTTTTAACCCAATATGAAATTATTATGAGTTTTACCAAAACTCTTATAATTATGTAAATTATTCTGATAACCCGAAGAACGAATTTATTCATGGGTTTTTGTCAAAATCTCCACAAACCTGTTATCAAATAATGTTATTCTATATGTCTATGGCTGGCAATTAATCAATAACGCATTAAGTTCTCTCATTGGGTTACACATGGTTTGCAGGTATTTATCTATCCTACAAACTAATCGACTTTTGACAAGTATAAAATCGAACATGCGTTGCTTAGTTTATTTTTTCAGTTCCTAAATTTCTTTTGTCAAGTCTTAGAGAGGATTCTTAACATACAATTAGTGGCCACACAATTGTAAACAAATAATTCAAACTAAACAATCAGAATAAATACACAAAATTATAAGAACATGACAAAACTCATAAAAATTTCATATTGGGTTCAGTCATAATCCTAGAGCAAAATATTTAGCTACTCATGTCAACAAAATTCAAAAGAAAATAAAAACTATTCATCAATACAACTAGAATGAAAAAGATTAAAAAAAGAGAAAACTCCAATTCAATGTTGAATCTTCATTTCCTTCACGTTCAATCTTGTATTGCTTGATGGACCTTTGAAAGAAAATTATAATCTAAACTAAAAACTATATAAAAATTGAAAGAGAGAATAAAAGTATGAATGATTTGAGGTTGCTAAAGTTTTCCTCTATTCATAAGCCCTTAAAAATCCTAATTTGATGTAGAATCCTAATTAGGACAAGAGTGAAAAGTTGCCAAAATTCACAGCTTGCGCACAATCGCAGATTTTGTGTGCAGGATAGCAGCCTATTTTGTCCAATATCTTTGTTTTGCACAGATTCACAATTTCTTGTGCATGATCGCACCTCTTTGCTAACGTTTTGCCCTTTTTGACTCATTTTTCCAACATTAAACCTCTAAAAATAATTCAAAATACATGGGAAAGCACAATAAATTCATTCAATTAAGTATATAAATATATAGAATTTATGGACTTATCAGCCGTCCTTGTTCCAAACAGAGTTCAAAAGGCCTTAACAGGTAAAAAACCAAAAGATATGACTAATGATAAATGGGAGGAGATTGGCGGAAAGCCTGTTCGGCTATTCAGTTGTCTTTGGCAAATGATATGTTTTGCACGAGGTTATCTCTGAAAAGACAATGTGGGACACATTTGAGTCTCTCTACTTAAAAAAGACGCTCATGAATAAGCTATACAAGTAACGATACTTGTATTCACTGTGAATGAGTGAAGGTACCTCTCTCAGTTCTCATATTGATGAATTTGAGTTCATGTTTATGTATTTACATAATCTAGATATTACTATTGATGATAAATATAAAGCCTTGTTATTGTTGTGTTCATTACCCCTTTCATATAGACATTTTAGAGAAACTATGTTATATGAAAAAGATACAATTTGTCTAAAAGATGTTAAAACTACTTTGGAAACAAAAGAAAAAATTGACTATGATATCACTGGGCAACCAAGTGATAGTCAGGCACAAGGTTTATATGCAAGGGGTAGATCCATATAAAGAAGGTCCAACAAACTAAAATCTATATCTAAATCCATAAATAGAACAATTTTCTGTTGGAGTTGCAAAGAACTAGGGCATATTCACAGGAACTATCCAAAGCTACGCAAGAAAGGACGTGCTCCGCAGGAAAAAAATGATGACTCTACCGAGGCTAGTAGTGATGAAGTTACAAGTACAAATAATGTGCTTTTTGTTACAGAGAAGCATGCCAAATAGGATTATGGATACGAATTGTTCCTATCATATGTGTCTTAGTCGGGACTGGTTCTCAATCTATAAGTCCATTGGTGGAGGAATTGTTTTGATGGGCAATAATGTTGCCTGCAAAACCGTCGGTATAGGAACAATTCGAATCCAGATGCATGATGGCATTCTCAAAACATTAATCAATGTCAGACACGTTCCTGATTTGAATAAGAATCACATTTCATTGGGCACCCTTGATGCCAACATGTGCAAGTGTTTAATTGAAGGTGGAGTATTAAAAGTAACCAAAGGTGCAAGTTTTGATGGGCAATAATGCTGCCTGCAAAACCATCGGTGTAGGAACAATTCGAATCCAGATGTATGATGGCATTCTCAGAACATTAATCAATGTTAGACACGTTCCTGATCTGAATAAGAATCTTATTTCATGCGAGTTTTCAGCTGAAGGTGGAGTAATAAAAGTAACCAAAGGTGCACTGGTTGTAATGAAAGCCAAAAAAGTTGGTAGCCTATATATGTTACAAGGTTCTGCTGTTATAGGTTCTGCGGTAGTTTCTTCAACATCTATGTTAGATTCTGATGTTACTAAACTTTGGCATATGAGCGAAATAGGGTTTGACTCTTTCAAGCAAGCGAGCTTTGCTTTGTGGTCAAAGTACTAGAAAGATGGATTTCTATGAACATTGTGTATTTGAAAATTTGAAAAGACCCAGCTTTAGGATTGGGATGCATAGAACCAAAGGTTCTTTTGGATTACATTCACTCTGATCTATAGGGACCATCACCAAGTCCATCGAAAAGAGGAGCACGATATCTACTCACCTTTATCGATGACTTCTCAATGAAGCTATTGGTTTATTTTCTAAAGTATAAAAATAATGTGTTTGATACTTTCAGGAAATGGAAAGTATTGATCGAGAAGTAGACAGGAAAGTAGATTAAAAGACTCCAAACCGATAATGGTTTGGAATTCTGCAATGGTGATTTTAACAGGTTTTGTGAAGCTGAAGGTGTTGTCTGACATCGTACTGTTGTTAAAACCCCACAACAAAATGGCATCGCATAGTGTATAAATCGAACACTTTTGGAAAGTGCTTGATGCATGCTTTCGTATACTGGATTGTCCAAGGATTTTTAGGCTGAAGCAGTTTCCACAACTTGTTTTCTTGTAAATCGATCACTGTCTACCGCGATTGGGTTCGAAACCCCTGAAGAGGTATGGTCCGAGAAACCCGCTGATTATTCAAGTTTGAGAATATTTGGATGTTCTGCTTATATGCATGTTAGTGAAGGAAAATTAGAGCCTAGAGTTAAAAAATGTATTTTTCTTGGTTATGTATCTAGGGTGAAAAGATATAAGTTGTGGTGCCTTGATCCTATGTCGCCTAAATTTGTTATTAGGAGAGATGTTATATTTGATGAATCTGCTTTGTTAACCCTCATAAAAGAGTATGTAGTTTCTTCTGATATAGATAAGATAGGTAGTACATTGGAACAGGTGGAGCTTAAAGTTGTTGGTCCACCAGTGATGTCAGAAGAACCTAATGCTCCTGAAGATGACCCTAATGCTGTTGAAGATACAGTCTTTCGGGAGAAAGGGAGTATTGCCAGAGATAGACCAAGAAGAGAAATCAAACTACCACAGCGATATACTGATTTTGTCGCATATGCCTTGTCAGCTGGAGAATAAATAGATTCTATTGACGAGCCATCTTCATATTCAGCAGTGGTTTCTTCTGCTAATTCTGCAAAGTGGTTGATTTCCATGCAAGAAGAAATTGAGTCTCTTTACAAGAATAATTCTTGGATATTTGTGAAGCCACCAGCTAAACAAAGGATTGTCGGGTGCAAATAGGTCTTCAAATGAAAAGGCAAGATAAAAGGCAAGGTTGGTAGCTAAAGGCTACAGTCAGTTATTGGGTATAGATTGTAGTGATAGTTTCTCACCTGTTATAAAACATAGTTCTATTCATGCCTTACTTGCATTAGTTGTCATGCATGATTTGGAGTTAGAACAACTTGGCGTTAAAGCTGCATTATTGCATGGTGAACTGGAAGAACAAATTTTTATGCAACAATCAGAGGTTTTTGTTGTTGAAGGAAAAGAAGATCATGTTTTCTTGTTAAAAAAATAATTGTACGGTTTAAAGCAGTCTCTGAGGTAGTGGTATAAACGTTCTGATTCTTTTATGGTCAAGAGTGGATATTCATGAAGCAACTATGATAGTTGTGTCTATTTTAAAAGGACTCATGATGGCTCATTTGTCTATTTGTTCTTTATGTTGATGATATGTTGATTGCAACTAAGAATATGTCATATATTGATGAATTAAAGAAGAAATTGAAGAAAGAGATTAAGGTGAAGGAACTTGGTGCAGCAAAAAAGGTTCTTGGCATGGAGATCAAAAGAAATCGACAAAGTGGCAAACTTTATTTAACTTATAAGAGTTATATCGAAAAAGTCTTGAAGAGATTTGGCATGAAATATGCTAAACCAGTATCTACTCCATTAGCTGCACATTTCAAATTGTCGGTTGTATTATCACCAAAGTCAAATGATGAACATAGGTACATGTCTCGAGTTCCCTATTCTAGTGTAGTTGGTAGTATTATGTATGCTATGGTTTGTACTTGTCCAAATATTTCACAAGCTGTTAGTGTGGTGAGTGAATATATATCTTGTCCCGGGAAATCACATCGGTATGCAATGAAGTGGATTTTGAGATATTTGTAGGGAACTTTAGAAGCTTGTATGGAGTTTGGGCAGAATAGTGGTTCTTTTATTGGATATGTTGACTCTGGTTATGCATGTGATCTTGACAAAAGGAGACCACTCACAAGCTATGTATTTACACTTGGTGAAGCTACAATTAGTTGGAAAGCTTCTTTGCAACCCATGGTTGCATTATCAACGACAGAAGCAGAATACATTGCAATGACAGAGGTGATAAAAGAAGGGATTTGGCTTCGAGGTTTGCTGGGTGAACTTAGTACTTAGTCTGATGCAACTGTTATTTTCTATGATAGTCAAAGTGCAATTTATTTGACTAAAGATTAGATGTTTCATGAAGGAACTAATCACATTGATCTCAAGTTTCACTTTGTTCGTGATATTATTGCTAGGGGTGGTATCTCAGTAAAGAAAATTTCAACTCACAAGAATCCTGCAGACATGTTGACTAAGCCACTTCCAAATGTCAAGTTCAAGCATTGCTTGGACTTGATTGCTGTTGCAGACAATTGAGCTATTTTGATGAAGGTGGAGCGAGATTACTATTTTGAATTTGAAGAAATTCAAGCCAAGATGGAGATTTGTTAGATATGTCTTGAATTTCCAGCGCAAGATTTGCTGCTGCAAAATCTTGCAATCACAGCTGCATTTAACAAGGTTGAAAATGTGCACACAAGTTGTCACTTTTGTGTGCTGAAAATTAATTATAAAACGAGGCATTTGGCTATTGGAGAAGTGTACCAAAAACCAATGACGAGAACAACTTAGAGAGAGTGAGAGAGAGATCAAAATAATTGCCATATTATTTTGATGTTTGGGAAACACTTGAGAGATAATTCTTTGTGAGTGAATTATGAGATTATCCTCTTGGGGTGTTGAGTTTAATTAGAGAATAATTTCTCTAATTATTGTAACTCTCTGTAAAATTCAATATAGTCGAATCGCTCACTTTATCCATGTATGTAGGCTTGTTATTAGTCAAACTACGTAAATATTTGTGACATTTTATTTCCCTTCGTTTATTATCAAATTCTATTTTCGTTTATTTAAAATAAATATATCACTCGATGCGATCGCTAGCCTAATAGATGTGTTTGGGATGGCACACTAACAAATTTTTGGAAGCACTAAATCCAGAGATGGCTGAAGCGCTAGGAGCAAGGGAAGTAGCCAGGTTTGCTTGCCGGCATAACTGGTCCAATTTTGATTTTGAAGGTGATAGCCTCAATGTGATCAATTCCTAGCGGAACTCAGTGATGGAGAATTGAAAAGGGGTATTTTTTTTCCATGTTCGTAGAAATGGCAATAAAATTACTCATAAGCTAGCTGGGAACGCGAGCTCTTTCTCCAAAGGTCTTCCGCGTATTCCTGATATTATAGAGCCTATTCTATCTGTAGACATTCACGCTTATGATTGCTTGCAATAAAGTTTTCTGTTTCAAAAAAAAACTATATATATATATAGAGAGAGAGAGAGAGAACAAATAATAATGAAATTAGAGTCAATTATAATTAGTGTTCCTGATGTGTTCCTGATGTTTGCCCAAATTACAACTTAATCCAATATTTTGTAAAAATTACAATAACCCCTTGGGGTTTGTAATAATTAGGAGTGATGGACAGGAAATATATAATGTTCATTTTGCCCTTCTCACTTCCAGTTAAATAATATGTAGATGATGTAGGAATGCCAATAAAAAATAGAAAATCAACTGTGTTGAGCAAAAAAAGAGTATTAACATTCTACTACGAGATCTCGAAAAGTTGAAGACTTTCAACATATATGATATTTGAGACACACAAGAAATAAAGTTGTCCTAAAATAAGTAGCTAAGTAGTTTTTGTAATACAATTTACTTGATTTAAACTAACTAAGCTCTCTGCGAAAATGAGAGCTCGGAATGAGTCATGAAACCCATAATATGGTAACTTCCTGACATCATTATCATGTATCGCATAGTATGCCAATTGGCTATCCTTGGCTTCCACAATTAGCAACTTATTCCTCCAACACACAAGATGGCGTTTGAAGAGACAAGGTCCTATTGTCAACTCTTTTGTCCAGGATTCCGTAACGCCATATTCCTTCATTATCCAAATGTCAATGAGGTGCAACTCATCCATCCATCTTGCGTAGCGGACTAAGGCAAGGCATTGGTTTAAGATCACAAGACCCGGATACCTTTCATCATTCAAGGAATCATCAGGAAATTGAAACTTTCGGAAAACCTCAGTGCTTACATCAAAAGAAAGAATAGTGCCCATAGCAGGTGGACCTTCAAGGAATTCACGTGCGTGCCAATGACAAGCGCCATTGAAGAATAGTTCAAATCCTGGATCAAAGAAAACATCCGGCACAATTACATCAATTAGCTGCCAAGAACTGGTGCTTAGATTGTACACATCGATCCTGATGTACCTATCTTCAACATAATCATCACGGTTATCGACTATGCGCCACATTTGGATTACTTTATAATCATTATTATTGGCATCAAAGCCGAATCCCGATCCAGATTCATATGCACCATGACACTCTGGGAACGCAAAAGGGGTTGGATCAATCAGCTTGAATTCCTGCAATGCAGGGTTGCACAAGATATTGATACCTCTTAATTGCAAGCAAACAATCCCATTACAAGGTCCAAAAAGATTCATTTGATAACGACCATATGTATCATCAAGAAATGGGACAAGAAGATTTGGTGATACCAATAAATCCAGACAATCTGGATTGTGAAAAGATAAGACATCATCTCCACCCCACAAATGTTCTTGGATATTTTCTGGAGACAAATGCCGCTTTAGCAACAAGCGTTTCTTAGAATCATATTTAAGATGCTTAGCAAGAAAATTCGGGCTTTTAATCAATAGACACCAATACCTCGAAACACTCCTGAATCGCAATAGTGATTTAACTGAGAGATAGAGCAAAATGTTAATTAGCATATCATCTGACAGTGACACTCTGCTCTCCATTTTTACCCTAATAATTTTTTCTGATTCATCTTGGTATCTGCTTTACCTACCATATTGATTAATTTTACACCTATATATATGTGTGTATATATAGGCATTTGAAAGGAAAGTTAGAATTCAACAAATTTGATTTAAAGCATGTGTTATTATTGGTATATGTTTCTAAGTGTGTACTTGAGTGGTATTGAAATGTTAGAGCCGTTTATGGGGGAACAAGCGAAAAGATTGGAACTTTGGCGGAAAAGAACAGAAAATAATCAGAGAGGAAAATGAATGACCCAATACTGCGGAAGAAAAGAGAAACGAAAAACTGGAGAAATCAAAAAGGCCATGAATTGAGAGGAAAAGAAAATAAGAATTAAAAAATTGATATTTTATTTAAGTACTTTTACTTGTTGGTGATTTTTCAACCAAAAAATCAATTTCACTAATTAGAAATGGATCAATTGCTACACTTTCATTACTGGTAAGTAAATAGTCTTTTAAGCATCACTTTTCCAATTGGGTTAAATGGGGAAATCACTCCATTCTTTGAAATGATTTGCACGTTCATACCCATTTTTTGGAGGAGTGCACCAGTGGCTCTCAATCTATTAGAAATGTGCAAAAATGTATTACATTTTCAATGGTTTAGTACTATTGATATGCACTCGCAAAGATTAGGTATTAAAGTGCAAATCATCCTTAAAATTGGAAATTTTTTTGCATTTAATCTCTTTCAATTTATCAACTTCCTTAATAATTAGTATTTA
Organism: Petrea volubilis; assembly: GCA_026212405.1. Taxonomy (NCBI): domain Eukaryota; kingdom Viridiplantae; phylum Streptophyta; class Magnoliopsida; order Lamiales; family Verbenaceae; genus Petrea; species Petrea volubilis. Next base: position 12,437,978 of record CM047875.1, read on the forward strand.
ACAAATATGTTATTAAGTTGACATCTTGTAAACTTGGTTTTGAGCTAGCTGGTTACATTTCTGTTCTAAATATATTTTAATTACTTAACTAACTAAATTTTATTATTTGTTTAGTGGATGATTAAATCAATTTCGACATATAACTAATAACATGTTAAGGTGATGGGTGTCGAATGCACTAACAATAAATAATACTCCTCTAACTATAAAATTACCTTGTAGACAGGGCGAGAAGGGTCGATCCCACATGTTATAACTGATAGATAGGATGTGTCTAAGAGGGGGGGGGGTTGAATTAGGCCTTAAAATATTTTTTAAGATTTTTGTTAAACGCAGCAAAAACTTTAAGGTTTTAAATATCAATGCTTTGCTTAAAAGATAGTTACTGTTTGGAAGGATCAACAATAGTACCTATGCACCCCTCTCGCCAGGGAATACCTGAACGATTGGAGCCCACTGGTGATCATACTAAATACTCGTCTTCCGACTAATATTTAGTACAATCACCTCAAATACACACAAATAACTCATTCTAAAATTAACGCGGAAGCGATACATAAAACCAAAATAACAATACGAGTTTCAGTCAGGTACGAGGCCAAAACAACATGATTGTACCAACTACTATACATCTAGAAGATTACATAGCAAAAGTTATACACTACTTGTGTCCATTGCTCGTACCAGTCCTCACTCAAGCAAGTGACCTTATTCTGAGACAAAGAACAGAAAGAATAGGGGAGGTAAGTCCAATTGACTTAGTGAGGCCACATATACATATATACAAGAGAGGTACAATGATTAAACGAAATACTTAAATCTCATAAACATGATTTTCTTATGTGCAGCAAAAACAGTTCTAATTATGAGCCAAGAAATTTAGTTGTAAGCATGAAATACGTATCTTATCATAAAACATATTCGGATAATGCAATGGTGAGCTGTGCAGACATCTCCAACCTTGTAACTACCCAAAACGGATAAAACGTAATAGAAATCCTTATGCCTCCCTCGTCGAGAAGCCACCTCGACATCAGACAGACGGATGGTGTACCACGTGCCCGTGCCATACACCGATCCAATCCTACTACAGCCAATCTCCAACTGTACGTAGAATTGAATCCTACGGAATGGTATCGTACAAAAAGTTTCTATCGTCGGTCCGTTCCGCCCAATAGTCCCTTTTTGTACGTACCTGGGCCCGACTCTCCCAAGGGCGTCCCCAAGGGTGTCAACAGATCATATCGAAACAGATACAGCTCACATTTCAGAAACTTAATAATTTCGAATAAAGCTTAACTTATAATTCGGAAAAATATTTCATTAGAAATATAAAGAGTAAAATAAAATTCCAAAATAATAGCCTATAATGCAAATATAACTAATTGGTGAAATAAATGAATAACATAAATCAGATATGGTAGGCTTTACGATGATATTTACGGCATATAGTTCGATGTCCTAGAAAGAAAGATGAAAGGCACTCACCGAACTTAGTTATAGTTCACTAGTAGCTCAAGATGCGTCAAAAGTACCAATATGTTCTTCGCCTATAATAAGTGACACACTAAAATTAGCATCCTATAAATATACCTACTAAAATAATTAGTCCCATAAACTAGAATTAATATACATTAGGGTTCGTATTCAAATTTCAATTTCTATCGGCTCAAAGCACAAATAATAATCTCCCTAATTACAAATGTAAAGACACTATGTTATATACTAAAATTTAGCTTATTCATAAAATTTAGCTTATTCATATATATATATATATATATATGTATATACACACACGCATATCTAAGTCACCCACACATATATATACGAATTGAATATAGATTATATATATATATATATATATATTTGCACTTATGTACATGTGTGTGCTCGAACCACAAATCAGAAAAGTCATACAACTATTATATATTAAATATTGAAATGATTCTTTAATTACCACAATTTACCATTACAATAATTTATTATCACTAATCCCTTGATTAGATTACTCACAAGAATATAAACATATATATATAATCCAAAAACATGAATATATGCATATATAAACCAAAACATGTATATATATATACGAACCCAAAATATATAATTATATCTATATATATATATATGTATATATATGTAACATATATGTATATACGGCATATATGTGTCTGTTTATTTATACATATACATACGGACCATATATATTAATACATATACATACGTCTATGAATATAAATAAACCACCAAATTCTTGAAGTCAAGCATGGAAATACACTAAACTATTGAAAAGGGAGATAAATGGTTTAAGAGCCGTACCTGTTGCAGGAAAACAAGAAGATGAGATTGTGCTATATTTTCATACATTTAATATGTTTAATACATTTAATATGTATATAATAAAGAGATATATACATATATGAACAAGTGGCAACGAAAGAAGCTAGAGTGGCAAGAATGATGGGAAAGGTGGAACCCCCTAGAAGATATTCATCACATATTTTCCTCAAATTGCAATTTAGTCTCCTAAGTTTCTATATTTATACTCTAGACATCATAACTAATTCTAATAATAAATAACTTCTAACTAAAGTGGTATCTAATTAGAACCTATTAATTCATCAAAATAGCGTTCGTACTAGGTTTCCTGATATCACTTTATCCCCAAATTAATAAATAAAAATTGGGGTGTCACAACTCTCCTCCTCTTAAAAGAAATCTGGTCCCCAGATTCTAACCTGATTCTGAAAAGAGCTCCGGATGATGCTTGCGCATAGCTTCCTCTAATTCCCATGTTGCCTCTTCCACTTGATGGTTTCGCCATAACACTTTTACGAGTGAAATCTTTCGATTCCTCAATTCTTGGAACTTTCGATCTAGAATGCGAACTGGTTTCTCCTCATAAGAAAGGTTAGCTTCGAGAGGCAAATCATCATGCGAGATAATGTGACTCTTATCGGGATAGTACTTCCGCAGTTGTGAGACGTGAAACACATTGTGAATGCCCGTGAGGTTGGGTGGTAGGTCCAACCGATATGCAACTTTGCCTATTCGGTCAATGATCTCGAAAGGTCCAACATATCTGGGACTCAACTTGCCTCCTTTTCCAATTCTTTTGAATCCTTTCCTTGGTGATGTTTTAAGGAATACTCGATCACCAACCTCAAATTCTAACTCTCTTCTCCTTTTATCAGCATAACTTTTCTGTCTATCTTGAGCCGCTTTCATTCTCTGTTTTATAATCTGCACTTTATCAATTGCTTCTTGAATGAATTCTGGTCATACTGCTCGATGAACTCCATCTTTTGTCCATCGCCAATCTTCCAAATCCCAATATAATGGCGATCGACATTTTCTCCCATACAGAGCTTCATAAGGGGCCATTTGGATAGATGTCTGATAACTGTTGTTATAAGCGAATTCAATCAGGGGTAATTGTTTATTCCAACTAAGGTTGAAGTCCAGCACACACGATCTTAACATATCCTCTAGATATCCTATCAATCGTTCGGATTGTCCATCGGTTTGAGGATGTGCAGCTGTACTAAATCTTAGCTTTGTCCCCATGTGTTCTTGCAGGCTTCGCCATAATCTAGATGTAAACTTAGGGTCCCTATCAGATACGATGCATGTTGGGATACCATGAAGTTTAATGATTTCTCGATAATAAAGCTCAGCTAGAGTGTCTACTCTATCATTAGCCTTAACAAGCAAGAAGTGTGCTGATTTAGTCAACCTATCCACAATTACCCAAATACTATCGTACCCACCTCTCACTTTTGGCAGACCAGTTAAAAAGTCCATAGTGACTTGGTCCCATTTCCAAGCTGGGATAGGTAATGGTTGTAATGTACCACCCGGCTTTTAGTGCTCCCCTTTGACCCGCTGACAAGTTAGACACCTCTTTACAAAATCTGCAATATCTCTCTTCATGCCGTTCCACCAATAATATCTTTTAAGATCATGATACATCTTGGTTCCTCCAGGATGGACTACATATGGCGCCTTGTGAGCTTCTTCTAAAATTTCTTTCTTAAGTTTATTAGGCACACATATTCTCTCTTTGTATCGTAAAATTCCCATGTTGTCGAGTTGATATTTTGGGCTGGCATTCCCTCTCATCTTGGCTATTTGCTTTTGACTCCATTCATCATTCATTTGAGCCTCACGAATTCTGAACACTAGCTCTGATTGGATGGCTAAATTTGAAAGTCGAACACACGAGCTGATACAGATACTGTCTCGTGGAGGTTTCGATGTCTCAATTCTGCTTTTCAATTGTGCTAACCCTGCTTGTCTACTAAGGGCATCAACTACGACATTAGCTTTTCCAGAATGGTATTGAATCTTGCAATCATAGTCCTCTAGAAATTCCATCCATCTTCTTTGTCGTATATTGAGTTCCTTCTGCGTGAATAGGTACTTTAGGCTTTTATGATCCGTGTACACCTCAAAGGTTGTCCCATATAAATAATGCCTCCATTTAGCCAAAGCAAATATTATTGCTGCTAATTCAAGGTCATGAGTTGGATAGTTTTGTTCGTGGGGTCGAAGCTTTCGAGATGCATATGCTATAACCTTACCATTTTGCATTAACACACAACCCAAACCTTCTCGAGATGCATCAGTGTAGATGATGAAGTTCTCTGTTACTTCCGGTAGAACTAATATTGAAGCCATAGTTAACCGTTTCTTCAACTCATGAAAGCTAGCTTCACACTTTTCAGTCCATTGATAGGGGGAGCTTTTGCGGGTTAGCTGGGTTAAAGGTTCTGCAATTTTTGAGAAATCTCGCACAAACCGTCGATAGTAACCGGCTAAACCCAAAAATCTTCTAACTTCAGTTGGAGTTTCTGGTTGCTTCCAACAACTGATAGCTTCAACTTTGGATGGGTCGACTTCTATTCCATTTTTGAAAATTATATGACCCAAAAAGGTAACTCTTTCTAACCAAAACTCACATTTACTGAACTTTGCGTATAATTTGTTTTCCTTCAGTGTTTGTAACACAATGCGCAAGTGCTCCACATGTTGTTCTGGTGTCTTTGAGTATACTAATATGTCGTCAATGAAAATAACCACAAATTGATCCAAGTATGGCCGAAAAACCCTATGCATCATATCCATAAAAGCTGCTGGTGCATTGGTCAAACCAAAAGGCATAACAACAAATTCAAAATGTCCATATCGAGTGTTGAATGCAGTCTTACAAATATCTTCTTCCTTGACCCGTAGCTGGTAATACCCCTGTCTCAAATCTAACTTAGAATACACTTGTGACCCTTGAAGTAGGTCAAACAATTCTTCTATATGAGGCAATGGATATTTGTTCTTGATAGTCATCCGGTTCAACTCTCGATAATCAATACACATTCGGAGTGTCCCATCCTTCTTTTTGACAAAGAGCACGGGCGCTCCCCAAGGTGAGGTACTTGGTCGTATATATCCACTCTTAATCAGCTCTTCGAGTTGATTCTTCAATTCTTTTAACTCAGTTGGGGCCATACGGTAAGGAGTCTTTGAGAAAGGTTCAGCTCCCGGTATAGTATCAATCACAAACTCAATATCCCGAGTGGGAGGCAATGAATTTAAACTTTCAGGAAACACCTCCAGGAACTCATTCACTACAGGCACCTTTTCAATTTTCACTGGATCTTTCGGTTTATTCAGTAAGTATGCAACAAATCCCATTGCTCCTTCCTTGATACACTTCTTAGCCTCAACCAATGAGATGAGCGGTATAGCCCCTGCTAAGCTATATGAGGTTTCAAACTTGGACGAGTTTCCACTATCCAAAATGATCTCCTTAGTGTAGCAATTTAACTGTGCCTGATGCCGGTATAACCAATCCATTCCTAGGATTATGTCGTAACCTTGAATGGGTAATTCTATTAGGTCGGCAAGATAATCTTTTTCATTGATTCTCACCGGGCAATCCCTTAAAATTTGATCAGTGATATAGCTAGTGTGACATCCCGATTTTTGGTCTAAAAACTATATAAACCGGTTCTTATAATATACACGCATGCTTACTAATATTTCATGTTTTGTATGATCCTTCTTTTATATATGAATTATGTGAGGTGATAATTACATGATTTTCCAAATTTTAAACGAATTTGATATTCTAACACAATTTTCGAAATCTTATGTCCTAAATTGCAATTTTCGAAAATATAACTAAAACATTTTTAATTTCTGGAAAATATACATATAATTTCAGATTTATAAACATTAAATTTCATAATTTTGGAATTTTTCTAAATTAATTATGAATTTTCGGATTTTATGCCCAAAAACCCTAATTTTATGCCCTAAAACCCTAATTTTCAGTTTTTACAAAAATAAATAAATACAAATTCGAATTTTTAATAAATAAAGATATGATTTCAGATTTTATAAGATGAGGACAATCAAAATCAGATTTTATTAGATTTTATTTGATTTTATTTGATTTTGTGTTAATATTTTATTAAAATATCCTACACTAATACAAGATGAATTTCTTCTAGAAATTGTGCATTTGTGTGGTCTTCCATTCATCTAGATTCATGACTCATGGATTAGGGTTACACCAAGGCTAGAATAGAGGAGGGAGGTGGAAGATTTCATTTAATTTGGCATTTAATTCTATGCCTAGTTGGGAGATTTGCATTAAATGGAAAGATTTGCATTTATTAAACCTTGGTCCCCAAGTCTTGCCTTCTACCCTCATTCTCCACTATAAATAGGACCTCCCACACACTTCCCCATCCCCAAAAACGTCCTCACACATACACACACTATACTCTCTCTATTTTCTTCCACAAACACACAAATCCCGCCTAAAAACACACCCCCTCACTTACTCTACTCTCAACACCCAAAACACTTCCTATTTATAGCCTATCTTCCACCCACATATATGTACACACAAGCCCTTCTATTTTCATCCATATATACCTAATAACCTTCCATATACTCCCTTATTTCCCTCACATACTCTTGAAGGAGGAAGTCAAGTTGATCTAGCCGAAACAAATCTATAAACTTGATAAACTCCTAAGGTGAGTGCTTTGTTAATTCCTTTCTGGGGCTTTGAACTATATGATATAAATATTATTCGTATAGCCTACCGTATTAAATTTATGCCATCAAATCTTTCGAAAAATGTTTTTCATACATATAAGACAAGTTATTTTCGAAAATATTGCATTCTCTGATATTGCCAGTTGTATCTGTCCCGAAATGATTTTTGACACCTTTGGGATATCATATTTTAATTATATTTCTATGTATCCCGGGTGTAAAAAAAAAAATAAGTTATTGCTTTGTTGACAAGTTGTGAGCCATATCTGTTCCGTTATATTTCCGTTTACCCTTGGGGACGCCCTTGGGAAGTTTGGGCCCAGGTACTTATAAGAGGAATTTTATCGGGCGGAACGGACCGTCGATGGAACCTTTTATATGATACCATTCCGTGAAACCAATTTCTACGTACAGCCGGAGGATGACTGTAGTAGGGATTGGAGCGATGTATTGCACGGACGCGTGATACATCTCCGTCTTGTTTAGCGTCGAGGTGGCTTCTCGACAAGGGAGGCATAAGGGTTTCTATTATGATTTATCTGTTTTGGGTAGTCATAAGGTTGGAGACTCTGTCTTGGGCTCACTGTCCGTATTACTCAGTTCAGTTATTATTATCAAGTTACATTTCACACTACGTGCACTTTATTATGATTTAACCGTTTTGAGTCTCATTTTCAGTCAATTATATATCTATCTATATGTGGCCTCACTAAGTCATTTGGACTTAACCACTCGTTTCTTTTTGTTCATTGCCTCAGAATCAAAATAATGGGCGTGCATAGGATGGTTGTCGCTCCTCTAGTTGTTATATTAAAACTTCATTTCACTTTGTCTTGCTATATAATATGTAGTTTGCTACTTGATGCCACTAGTTGGCTATTTTGATGTTGTACTCGATTGCGCTACTTGGTTGTACTAAATATAGTTATATATATTATCCATATTGCATATTTTACTCTACCTCCACTGCGTATTGTTAAGTTAGGCGTTCGTACTGGGTATGAATTTCAAATTTTGTACTCAATGCGATCGTCGGTGGTCTCCAACCGTATAGGAAGATCCTAGCGGGAGGGGTGCCACAGCGGTGGTATCAGAGCCTAGGTTTAGGTTATAACCATGTGTTATATATAGGTAAGCATGCATATATCTAGTCTTTCTTCTGACCGAATCACTATGTGTATATGTGCTCTATTTGTGATTATCGAATATGCTATCCTATATTATATACATGATGTAGTGAAGTTTTGTGTATAACTTCATGAGATAATCATGTTTTGATAATTATTCCCTAGATTCGAATCCGTAACACTTAACTTTGATGGCGCCTCGAAAAGGAGCTACACGTACCCGCTTACACTCCCAACCGACCCCAGAACCAACTCACCCTACTGTAACACAACCCCAAGGAAACCGTCATCAAGGACCCACGACGAGGTTGGACCCAGAAGAAAATCATGTTCCAAACCAAGGAAATAATAATGATATTCTGAGCCAAATGGTTGGAGTTTGGAGAGAAATTACCCAACAAAATCAAAATCACCAGTCGGATGATAGGATGCTAGATCGCTTCCTGCGCTTCAACCCACCAAAATTCTATGGGGAGCCTAACGATCAAAAGGCTGAATCCTGGGTAGCGGCAATTACCAAGATCTTTAAGGTTTTGCGATGTAATGAAAAGGAACAAGTGGAGTTCACCGTATTCTTGATGGAAGGAGCAGCCCACAACTGGTGGAAGCTCGTGGAACAAAGATGGAATGCCAATCAAACACCTGTAACTTGGGAAAATTTTCTAAAGGAGTTTTTAGATAAATTTATACCCCAAGTAGTTCGAGATGCAAGAGAAAAAGAATTTATGGATTTGATTCAAGGGATCCTTACTGTTGCAGAATATGAGGCCAAATTCGCTCGTTTGGTACAGTATGCGCCACATATAATGAATGATGAAAGGAGAAAAACCAAACGATTCATCCAAGGTTTGCGGCCTGAAGTCCGATGGGCGTTAATGGCGACCGACATTGAGGAATATACACAGGCTGTCAGTAAGTCCATGGTTGTTGAGGCAGAAATTCGGGAAATCAAACAAATAACTAACAAAGTGAGCAAGAATAAGGTATCTAGTCCAGAGGGTGGAGGACAACTCAGACAAACCCATACAAGGAACAATAAGCGCCCTCGCATTGAAGGAAATCAAAATGTTAACCAACTTGGAGGCAGGGAAAGAATTGGATGCAACTACTGTGGACATCCTAGCCACGTAGAGGCAAACTGTTGGAAAAAGAATGGAAAATGTGTAGCATGCGGTAGTGATCAACACATGATTAAAGAGTGCCCGAAAGCCCGAAACCCTAATATCCTTGGCCCAACTCAAGAAGGAAGGACCCAAGTTCCACCTGTCGGAAGGCCAAAAGTAAAAGCTAGAGCTTACGCTCTAGAGGCGGATGAAGGACCCGATCCAACTGCAGTAGTGGAAGGTACAACTCAAATTTTAAACACTTCTATGAAAATACTATATGATCCTGGAGCTACTCATTCTTTCATATCTGTGGAATCTGTGAATCGATTGGGGTTATTGCTAGAATCTTTATCTTATAACTTTGAAGTCAGCACCCCCTTAGGATCTAGTTATCTTACTGATCGGGTTCTGAAAGGATGTCCAATAAGAATTGAAGGAAAAACATATCCCGCTGACTTAATAGAGCTTCCTATTCACAACTACGATATAATCCTTGGGATGGATTGGTTGTATCAACATCAGGCCCAACTAGATTGTTTTGCTAAGAGGATTATTTTAGGAAAGGATAACTCACCTGGGCCAATAATCCCCATTAGTTCATCCAAAACCATTTCTCTTATCTCCTTCGTTGAAGCAAAGGAGTGTATCAAGGAGGGAGCATTAGGATTCATTGCCTATTTGCTCAACAAACCGAAGGACCAAATAAAGATAGAGGAAGTTCCCGTTGTAAATGAATTCCAAGATGCGTTTCCAGAAAAATTGAATTCATTACCCCCTCAGAGAGAAATAGAATTTGTGATCGACACCATACCAGCAGCTGAACCTTATTCAAAAACACCATACCGAATGGCCCCAGCTGAATTGAAGGAGTTGAAGAAGCAACTTGAAGAATTAATAGAAAGCGGATATATTCGGCCAAGTACATCACCATGGGGAGCGCCAGTGCTGTTTGTTAAAAAGAAGGATGGGTCACTTCGGATGTGTATTGATTATCGGGAGTTAAATCGAATGACTGTCAAGAATAAATATCCACTCCCACACATAGAAGAACTATTTGATCTTCTACAAGGATCACAAGTATATTCTAAATTGGATTTGAGACAAGGATATTATCAGCTTAGAGTTAAAGAGGAAGATATTCCTAAAACATCATTTAATACTCGATATGGGCACTTTGAATTTGTTGTTATGCCTTTTGGATTGACCAATGCACCAGCAGCTTTTATGGATATGATGCACCGGATCTTCCGACCATATTTGGATCAATTTGTGGTTATTTTCATTGATGACATCCTGGTATACTCAAGGACTCCAGAACTGCATGCGGAACATTTGCGAATTGTTCTACAGACGTTACGAGAAAACAAATTATATGCGAAATTTAGTAAGTGTGACTTTTGGTAGAAAAAGTTACATTTTTAGGGCATATAATTTCCAAGACCGGAATTGAAGTCGATCCCTCCAAGGTGGAAGCTGTTAATAATTGGAAGCGCCCAAAGACTCCAACTGAAGTAAGAAGTTTTTGGGTTTAGCAGGTTACTATCGGCGATTCATACAAAATTTTTCAAAAATTGCAGAGCCCTTAACTCAACTTACTCGCAAGAATTCTCCTTGCCAATGGAATAAAAAGTGTGAAGCTAGTTTTCAAGAATTAAAAAGACGTTTAACCACCGCCCCAGTGCTGACACTACCTGAAGGAAATGAAAATTTTGTTGTCTACACTGATGCATCTAGAGAAGGTTTGGGGTGTGTGTTAATGCAAAATGGGAAAGTGGTTGCTTACGCATCAAGAAAGCTTCGTTCTCATGAGTGTAATTATCCGACCCATGATTTGGAGTTAGCAGCAATTATATTTGCTTTGGCCAAGTGGAGACATTATCTGTATGGGACAACCTTTGAGGTGTATACAGATCACAAAAGCTTAAAGTACTTACCCACTCAGAAGGACCTCAACATGAGACAAAGAAGATGGCTGGAATTCTTGGAGGACTATGATTGTAAGATCCAATATCACCCCGGGAAAGCCAACTTAGTTGCCGATGCTCTTAGTAGAAAAGCCGGATTAGCACGATTAAGCAGTGGAATTGGGGTCTCTAAAAGTAACTTTATCATAAAGACTCATGCTCAAATAGCAGATCTAACTGTTCAATCAGAACTAGTCACCAAGATTCGGGAAAAGCAAGCAAAGGATAAGTGGAGTCAGAAGCAAATTGCCCAGGTAGGGGAAAGTACAAATGAGAAATATGGGATTGATGATATGGGGATTTTACGTTACAAGGGCAGAATATGTATAACTGAAGAAATGAAGAAACAGATTTTAGAAGAAGCTCATAAGACACCATATACCGTTCATCCAGGAGGAACAAAAATGTACCGAGATCTTAAACAGTATTATTGGTGGAATGGTATGAAGAGAGACATCTCAGACTTTGTAAGAAGATGTTGACGTGTCAAAAGATCAAAGGAGAACACCAAAAGCCGGGAGGAATGTTACAACCCATTACCGATTCCAACATGGAAATGGGATCAAGTTACTATGGATTTTCTAGTAGGATTACCTAAGGTAAGAGGTGGATATGATAGCATATGGGTAATCGTGGATAGGTTAACCAAGTCAGCACATTTTCTGCCTGTTAAAACAACTGATCGAGTGGAAACTTTAGCAGAACTTTACCACCGTGAGATCACGAGACTCCACGGCATTCCTACATGTATCATCTCAGACAGGGATCCTAAGTTCACATCTAGATTATGGCAAAGCATACAAAGGCATATGGGCACTAAATTGCAATTCAGTACAGCTTCACATCCACAAACGATGGGCAGACAGAAAGATTGATAGCCTATTTGGAGGACATGTTGAGAATGTGCGTATTGGAATTTGGTGATAGCTGGAATAAGCACTTGCCCTGATTGAATTTGCTTATAACAATAGCTATCAAGCTTCAATACAGATGGCACCATATGAAGCTTTGTATGGAAGAAAGTGTCGATCACCGCTATATTGGGACTTAGATGAATGGAGATGGACAAAGGATGGAATACATAGAGCAGTACGACCTGAACTCATCCAAGATGCAATTGACAAAGTGCAAATTATCAAACAAAAGATGAAGGCTGCCCAAGATCGACAAAAGAGTTATGCAGACAAGCGACGAAGAAAACTGGAGTTTGAAGTCGGGGATCGAGTATTCCTTAAAGTCTCTCCAAGGAAGGGATTTACAAGGATTGGTAAAGGAGGAAATTGAATCCCAGGTATGTTGGACCATTTGAGATCATAGAGCGAATAGGAGAAGTCGCATATCGACTAGACTTACCACCTAGCCTAACAGGAATCCATAACTATTTCACGTATCTCAGCTCCGAAAATACTACCCTGATGAACCCATATCCTTCCACCTGAAAACATACCCCTTGAACCCTAACCTTACCTATACAGAAAACCTATTCGCATTTTAGATCGAAAGTTCCAAGAGTTAAGAAATCGTAAAATTCCACTCGTCAAGGTACTATGGCAAAACCATCAAATCGAAGAGGCAACTTGGGAACCTGAAGAGAAAATACGTAAATGTTTATCCGGAGCTATTCAATCAGTAAGAATCTGGGGACCAGATTCTTTTAAGGGGGGAGAGTTGTGACATCCCGATTTTTGGTCTAAAAACTATATAAACCGGTTCTTATAATATACACTCATGCTTACTAATATTTTCATGTTTTGTATGATGCCTTCTTTATATATGAAGTATGTGAGTGATAATTACATGATTTTCCAAATTTTAAACGAATTTGATATTCTAACACAATTTTCGAAATCTTATGTCCTAAATTGCAATTTTTCGAAAATATAACTAAAACATTTTTAATTGTCTGGAAATATACATATAATTTCAGATTTATAAACATTAAATTTCATAATTTTTGGAATTTTTCTAAATTAATTATGAATTTTTCGGATTTTATGCCCAAAAACCCTAATTTTATTGCCCTAAAACCCTAATTTCAGTTTTTAACAAAAATAAATAAATACAAATTCGAATGTTTAATAAAATAAGATATATTTCAGATTTTATAAGATGAGGACAATCAAAATCAGATTTTATTAGATTTTATTTGATTTTATTTGATTTTGTGTTAATATTTTATTAAAATATCCTACACTAATACAAGATGAATTTCTTCTAGAAATTGTGCATTTGTGTGGTCTTCCATTCATCTAGATTCATGACTCATGATTAGGGTTACACCAATGCTAGAATAGAGGATGGAGGTGGAAGATTCTTTAATTTGGCATTTAATTCTATGCCTAGTTGGGAGATTTGCATTAAAGGAAAGATTTGCATTTATTAAAACCTTGTCCCCAAGTCTTGCCTTCTAACCCTCATTTCTCCACTATAAATAGGACCTCCCACACACTTTCCCCATCCCCAAAAACGTCCTCACACATACATCAACACTATCGCTCTCTATTTCTTCCACAACAAACCACAAATCCCGCCGAAAACCAACCCCTCACTTACTCTAACTCTCAAACCCCAAACACTTCCTATTTATATAGCCTATCTTCACCCACATATATGGACACACACCCTTCTATTTCATCCATAATGACCTAATAACTTCATATACTCCCTATTTTCCCTCACATACTCTTGAAGGAGGAAGTCAGTTGATCTAGCCGAAACAAATCTATAAACTTGATAAACTCCTAGGTGAGTGCTTTGTTAATTCCTTCTGGGGCGTTGAACTAATGATATAAATAGTATTCGTATAGCCTACCGTATTAAATTTATGCCATCAAATCTTTCGAAAAAATGTTTTTCATACATATAAGACAAGTTATTTTCGAAAATATTGCATTCTCTGATATGCCAGTTGTATCTGTCCCGAAATGATTTTGACAACCTGTTGGGATATCATATTTTAATTATATTCTATGTATCCCGGTTGTAAAAAAAAAATAAGTTATTGCTTTGTTGACAAGTTGTGAGCCATATCTGTTCCGTTATATTTTCCGTTTACCCTTGGGGAAGCCCTTGGGAAGTTTGGGGCCCAGGTACTTATAAGAGGAATTTTATCGGGCGGAACGGACCGTCGATGGAACCTTTTATATGATACCTTTCCGTGAAACCAATTTCTACTACAGCCGGAGGATGAACTGTAGTAGGATTGGAGCGATGTATTGCACTGACTGCGTGATACATCTCCGTCTTGGTTTAGCGTCGAGGTGGCTTCTCGACAAGGGAGCATAAGGGTTTTCTATTATGATTTATCGGTTTTGGTAGTCATAAGTTGGAGACTCTGTCTGGGGCTCACTGTTCCGTATTACTCAGTTCAGTTATTATTATCAAGTTACATTTCACACTACGTGCACTTTATTATGATTTAACCGTTTGAGTCTCATTTTCAGTCAATTATATATCTATCTATATGTGGCCTCACTAAGACTTAACACCTCGTGTTCTTTTGGTTCATTGCCTCAGAATCAAATAATGGGCGTGCATAGGATGGTTGTCGCTCCTCTAGTTGTTATATTTAAAACTTCATTTTACTTTGTCTTGCTATATTAATAATGTAAGTTTGCTACTTGATGCACTAGTTGGCTATTTTGATGTTGCCTACGGTTGCGCTACTTGGTTGTACTAAATATATTTATATATATTATCCATATTGCATATTTTACTCTACCTCCACTGCGTATTGTTAAGTTAGGCGCGTTCGGACTGGGTATGAATTTCACATTTTGTACTCAATCATGCGACGTCGGTGGTCTCCAACCGTATAGGAAGAGCCTAGCGGGAGGGGTGCCACACTATAGCCTTTGGGTAGTAAATCTCAAAATTATATACGCAATTGCTTCTCACAACCACTTGTGTGATCGATCTATAATGCATCCAGATATAAAAGAATTTGTTGCCCAGGATCATACAAACTTTTACAGGAGTATTAA
>CM047875.1:12453725-12475428 GCA_026212405.1 Petrea volubilis
CCCTTTGGGGACGCCCTGGGAAGTTTGGGCCCAGGTACTTATAAGGGAATTTATTTCGGGTCGGAACGGACCGTCGATGGAACCTTTTATATGATACCATTCCGTGAAACCAATTCTACGTACAGCCGGAGGATGACTGTAGTAGGCTTGGAGCGATGTATTGCACGGACGCGTGATACATCTCCGTCTTGTTTAGCGTCGAGGTGGCTTCTCGACAAGGGAGGCATAAGGGTTTCTATTATGATTATCTGTTTTGGGTAGTCATAAGGTTGGAGACTCTGTCTTGGGCTCACTGTCCGTATTACTCAGTTCAGTTTATTATTATCAAGTTACATTTCACACTACGTGCACTTTTATTATGATTTAACCGTTTTGAGTCTCATTTTCAGTCAATTATATATCTATCTATATGTGGCCTCACTAAGTCATTGGACTTAACCACTCGTTTCTTTTTGTTCATTGCCTCAGAATCAAATAATGGGCGTGCATAGGATGTTGTCGCTCCTCTAGTTGTTATATTAAAACTTCATTTCACTTTGTCTTGCTATATAATATGTAGTTTGCTACTTGATGCCACTAGTTGGCTATTTTGATGTTGTACTCGATTGCGCTACTTGGTTGTACTAAATATAGTTATATATATTATCCATATTGCATATTTTACTCTACCTCCACTGCGTATTGTTAAGTTAGGGTTCGTACTGGGTATGAATTTCAAATTTTGTACTCAATGCGATCGGTCGTGGGTCTCCAACCGTATAGGAAGATCCTAGCGGGAGGGGTGCCACAGCGGTGGTATCAGAGCCTAGGTTTAGGTTATAACCATGTGTATATATAGGTAAGCATGCATATATCTAGTCTTTCTTCTGACCGAATCACTATGTGTATATGTGCTCTATTTGTGATTATCGAATATGCTATCCTATATTATATACATGATGTAGTGAAGTTTTGTGTATAACTTCATGAGATAATCATGTTTTGATAATTATTCCCTAGATTCGAATCCGTAACACTTAACTTTGATGGCGCCTCGAAAAGGAGCTACACGTACCCGCTTACACTCCCAACCGACCCCAGAACCAACTCACCCTACTGTAACACAACCCCAAGGAAACCGTCATCAAGGACCCACGACGAGGTTGGACCCAGAAGAAAATCATGTTCCCAACCAAGGGAAATAATAATGATATTCTGAGCCAAATGGTTGGAGTTTGGAGAGAAATTACCCAACAAAATCAAAATCACCAGTCGGATGATAGGATGCTAGATCGCTTCCTGCGCTTCAACCCACCAAAATTCTATGGGGAGCCTAACGATCAAAGGCTGAATCCTGGGTAGCGGCAATTACCAAGATCTTTAAGGTTTTGCGATGTAATGAAAAGGAACAAGTGGAGTTCACCGTATTCTTGATGGAAGGAGCAGCCCACAACTGGTGGAAGCTCGTGGAACAAAGATGGAATGCCAATCAAACACCTGTAACTTGGGAAAATTTTCTAAAGGAGTTTTTAGATAAATTTATACCCCAAGTAGTTCGAGATGCAAGAGAAAAGAATTTATGGATTTGATTCAAGGGATCCTTACTGTTGCAGAATATGAGGCCAAATTCGCTCGTTTGGTACAGTATGCGCCACATATAATGAATGATGAAAGGAGAAAAACCAAACGATTCATCCAAGGTTTGCGGCCTGAAGTCCGATGGGCGTTAATGGCGACCGACATTGAGGAATATACACAGGCTGTCAGTAAGTCCATGGTTGTTGAGGCAGAAATTCGGGAAATCAAACAAATAACTAACAAAGTGAGCAAGAATAAGGTATCTAGTCCAGAGGGTGGAGGACAACTCAGACAAACCCATACAAGGAACAATAAGCGCCCTCGCATTGAAGGAAATCAAAATGTTAACCAACTTGGAGGCAGGGAAGAATTGGATGCAACTACTGTGGACATCCTAGCCACGTAGAGGCAAACTGTTGGAAAAAGAATGGAAAATGTGTAGCATGCGGTAGTGATCAACACATGATTAAAGAGTGCCCGAAAGCCCGAAACCCTAATATCCTTGGCCCAACTCAAGAAGGAAGGACCCAAGTTCCACCTGTCGGAAGGCCAAAAGTAAAAGCTAGAGCTTACGCTCTAGAGGCGGATGAAGGACCCGATCCAACTGCAGTAGTGGAAGGTACAACTCAAATTTTAAACACTTCTATGAAAATACTATATGATCCTGGAGCTACTCATTCTTTCATATCTGTGGAATCTGTGAATCGATTGGGGTTATTGCTAGAATCTTTATCTTATAACTTTGAAGTCAGCACCCCCTTAGGATCTAGTTATCTTACTGATCGGGTTCTGAAAGGATGTCCAATAAGAATTGAAGGAAAAACATATCCCGCTGACTTAATAGAGCTTCCTATTCACAACTACGATATAATCCTTGGGATGGATTGGTTGTATCAACATCAGGCCCAACTAGATTGTTTTGCTAAGAGGATTATTTTAGGAAAGGATAACTCACCTGGGCCAATAATCCCCATTAGTTCATCCAAAAC
This sequence comes from Petrea volubilis, assembly GCA_026212405.1. Classification (NCBI taxonomy): domain Eukaryota; kingdom Viridiplantae; phylum Streptophyta; class Magnoliopsida; order Lamiales; family Verbenaceae; genus Petrea; species Petrea volubilis. Next base: position 12,456,272 of record CM047875.1, read on the forward strand.
CATTTCTCTTATCTCCTTCGTTGAAGCAAAGGAGTGTATCAAGGAGGGAGCATTAGGATTCATTGCCTATTTGCTCAACAAACCGAAGGACCAAATAAAGATAGAGGAAGTTCCCGTTGTAAATGAATTCCAAGATGCGTTTCCAGAAAAATTGAATTCATTACCCCCTCAGAGAGAAATAGAATTTGTGATCGACACCATACCAGCAGCTGAACCTTATTCAAAAACACCATACCGAATGGCCCCAGCTGAATTGAAGGAGTTGAAGAAGCAACTTGAAGAATTAATAGAAAGCGGATATATTCGGCCAAGTACATCACCATGGGGAGCGCCAGTGCTGTTTGTTAAAAAGAAGGATGGGTCACTTCGGATGTGTATTGATTATCGGGAGTTAAATCGAATGACTGTCAAGAATAAATATCCACTCCCACACATAGAAGAACTATTTGATCTTCTACAAGGATCACAAGTATATTCTAAATTGGATTTGAGACAAGGATATTATCAGCTTAGAGTTAAAGAGGAAGATATTCCTAAAACATCATTTAATACTCGATATGGGCACTTTGAATTTGTTGTTATGCCTTTTGGATTGACCAATGCACCAGCAGCTTTTATGGATATGATGCACCGGATCTTCCGACCATATTTGGATCAATTTGTGGTTATTTTCATTGATGACATCCTGGTATACTCAAGGACTCCAGAACTGCATGCGGAACATTTGCGAATTGTTCTACAGACGTTACGAGAAAACAAATTATATGCGAAATTTAGTAAGTGTGACTTTTGGTAGAAAAAGTTACATTTTTAGGGCATATAATTTCCAAGACCGGAATTGAAGTCGATCCCTCCAAGGTGGAAGCTGTTAATAATTGGAAGCGCCCAAAGACTCCAACTGAAGTAAGAAGTTTTTGGGTTTAGCAGGTTACTATCGGCGATTCATACAAAATTTTTCAAAAATTGCAGAGCCCTTAACTCAACTTACTCGCAAGAATTCTCCTTGCCAATGGAATAAAAGTGTGAAGCTAGTTTTCAAGAATTAAAAAGACGTTTAACCACCGCCCCAGTGCTGACACTACCTGAAGGAAATGAAAATTTTGTTGTCTACACTGATGCATCTAGAGAAGGTTTGGGGTGTGTGTTAATGCAAAATGGGAAAGTGGTTGCTTACGCATCAAGAAAGCTTCGTTCTCATGAGTGTAATTATCCGACCCATGATTTGGAGTTAGCAGCAATTATATTTGCTTTGGCCAAGTGGAGACATTATCTGTATGGGACAACCTTTGAGGTGTATACAGATCACAAAAGCTTAAAGTACTTACCCACTCAGAAGGACCTCAACATGAGACAAAGAAGATGGCTGGAATTCTTGGAGGACTATGATTGTAAGATCCAATATCACCCCGGGAAAGCCAACTTAGTTGCCGATGCTCTTAGTAGAAAAGCCGGATTAGCACGATTAAGCAGTGGAATTGGGGTCTCTAAAAGTAACTTTATCATAAAGACTCATGCTCAAATAGCAGATCTAACTGTTCAATCAGAACTAGTCACCAAGATTCGGGAAAAGCAAGCAAAGGATAAGTGGAGTCAGAAGCAAATTGCCCAGGTAGGGGAAAGTACAAATGAGAAATATGGGATTGATGATATGGGGATTTTACGTTACAAGGGCAGAATATGTATAACTGAAGAAATGAAGAAACAGATTTTAGAAGAAGCTCATAAGACACCATATACCGTTCATCCAGGAGGAACAAAATGTACCGAGATCTTAAACAGTATTATTGGTGGAATGGTATGAAGAGAGACATCTCAGACTTTGTAAGAAGATGTTTGACGTGTCAAAAGATCAAAGGAGAACACCAAAAGCCGGGAGGAATGTTACAACCATTACCGATTCCAACATGGAAATGGGATCAAGTTACTATGGATTTTCTAGTAGGATTACCTAAGGTAAGAGGTGGATATGATAGCATATGGGTAATCGTGGATAGGTTAACCAAGTCAGCACATTTTCTGCCTGTTAAAACAACTGATCGAGTGGAAACTTTAGCAGAACTTTACCACCGTGAGATCACGAGACTCCACGGCATTCCTACATGTATCATCTCAGACAGGGATCCTAAGTTCACATCTAGATTATGGCAAAGCATACAAAGGCATATGGGCACTAAATTGCAATTCAGTACAGCTTCACATCCACAAACGGATGGGCAGACAGAAAGATTGATAGCCTATTTGGAGGACATGTTGAGAATGTGCGTATTGGAATTTGGTGATAGCTGGAATAAGCACTTGCCCTTGATTGAATTTGCTTATAACAATAGCTATCAAGCTTCAATACAGATGGCACCATATGAAGCTTTGTATGGAAGAAAGTGTCGATCACCGCTATATTGGGACTTAGATGAATGGAGATGGACAAAGGATGGAATACATAGAGCAGTACGACCTGAACTCATCCAAGATGCAATTGACAAAGTGCAAATTATCAAACAAAAGATGAAGGCTGCCCAAGATCGACAAAAGAGTTATGCAGACAAGCGACGAAGAAAACTGGAGTTTGAAGTCGGGGATCGAGTATTCCTTAAAGTCTCTCCAAGGAAGGGATTTACAAGGATTGGTAAAGGAGGAAAATTGAATCCCAGGTATGTTGGACCATTTGAGATCATAGAGCGAATAGGAGAAGTCGCATATCGACTAGACTTACCACCTAGCCTAACAGGAATCCATAACGTATTTCACGTATCTCAGCTCCGAAAATACTACCCTGATGAAACCCATATCCTTCCACCTGAAAACATACCCCTTGAACCTAACCTTACCTATACAGAAAAACCTATTCGCATTTTAGATCGAAAGTTCCAAGAGTTAAGAAATCGGAAAATTCCACTCGTCAAGGTACTATGGCAAAACCATCAAATCGAAGAGGCAACTTGGGAACCTGAAGAGAAAATACGTAAATGTTATCCGGAGCTATTCAATCAGGTAAGAATCTGGGGACCAGATTCTTTTAAGGGGGGGAGAGTTGTGACATCCCGATTTTTGGTCTAAAAACTATATAAACCGGTTCTTATAATATACACGCATGCTTACTAATATTTCATGTTTTGTATGATCCTTCTTTTATATATGAATTATGTGAGGTGATAATTACATGATTTTCCAAATTTTAAACGAATTTGATATTCTAACACAATTTTCGAAATCTTATGTCCTAAATTGCAATTTTCGAAAATATAACTAAAACATTTTTAATTTCTGGAAAATATACATATAATTTCAGATTTATAAACATTAAATTTCATAATTTTGGAATTTTTCTAAATTAATTATGAATTTTCGGATTTTATGCCCAAAAACCCTAATTTTATGCCCTAAAACCCTAATTTTCAGTTTTTACAAAAATAAATAAATACAAATTCGAATTTTTAATAAAATAAAGATATGATTTCAGATTTTATAAGATGAGGACAATCAAAATCAGATTTTATTAGATTTTATTTGATTTTATTTGATTTTGTGTTAATATTTTATTAAAATATCCTACACTAATACAAGATGAATTTCTTCTAGAAATTGTGCATTTGTGTGGTCTTCCATTCATCTAGATTCATGACTCATGGATTAGGGTTACACCAAGGCTAGAATAGAGGAGGGAGGTGGAAGATTTCATTTAATTTGGCATTTAATTCTATGCCTAGTTGGGAGATTTGCATTAAATGGAAAGATTTGCATTTATTAAACCTTGGTCCCCAAGTCTTGCCTTCTACCCTCATTCTCCACTATAAATAGGACCTCCCACACACTTCCCCATCCCCAAAAACGTCCTCACACATACACACACTATACTCTCTCTATTTTCTTCCACAAACACACAAATCCCGCCTAAAAACACACCCCCTCACTTACTCTACTCTCAACACCCAAAACACTTCCTATTTATAGCCTATCTTCCACCCACATATATGTACACACAAGCCCTTCTATTTTCATCCATATATACCTAATAACCTTCCATATACTCCCTTATTTCCCTCACATACTCTTGAAGGAGGAAGTCAAGTTGATCTAGCCGAAACAAATCTATAAACTTGATAAACTCCTAAGGTGAGTGCTTTGTTAATTCCTTTCTGGGGCTTTGAACTATATGATATAAATATTATTCGTATAGCCTACCGTATTAAATTTATGCCATCAAATCTTTCGAAAAATGTTTTTCATACATATAAGACAAGTTATTTTCGAAAATATTGCATTCTCTGATATTGCCAGTTGTATCTGTCCCGAAATGATTTTTGACACCTTTGGGATATCATATTTTAATTATATTTCTATGTATCCCGGGTGTAAAAAAAAAAATAAGTTATTGCTTTGTTGACAAGTTGTGAGCCATATCTGTTCCGTTATATTTCCGTTTACCCTTGGGGACGCCCTTGGGAAGTTTGGGCCCAGGTACTTATAAGAGGAATTTTATCGGGCGGAACGGACCGTCGATGGAACCTTTTATATGATACCATTCCGTGAAACCAATTTCTACGTACAGCCGGAGGATGACTGTAGTAGGGATTGGAGCGATGTATTGCACGGACGCGTGATACATCTCCGTCTTGTTTAGCGTCGAGGTGGCTTCTCGACAAGGGAGGCATAAGGGTTTCTATTATGATTTATCTGTTTTGGGTAGTCATAAGGTTGGAGACTCTGTCTTGGGCTCACTGTCCGTATTACTCAGTTCAGTTATTATTATCAAGTTACATTTCACACTACGTGCACTTTATTATGATTTAACCGTTTTGAGTCTCATTTTCAGTCAATTATATATCTATCTATATGTGGCCTCACTAAGTCATTTGGACTTAACCACTCGTTTCTTTTGTTCATTGCCTCAGAATCAAAATAATGGGCGTGCATAGGATGGTTGTCGCTCCTCTAGTTGTTATATTAAAACTTCATTTCACTTTGTCTTGCTATATAATATGTAGTTTGCTACTTGATGCCACTAGTTGGCTATTTTGATGTTGTACTCGGTTGCGCTACTTGGTTGTACTAAATATAGTTATATATATTATCCATATTGCATATTTTACTCTACCTCCACTGCGTATTGTTAAGTTAGGCGTTCGTACTGGGTATGAATTTCAAATTTTGTACTCAATGCGATCGTCGGTGGTCTCCAACCGTATAGGAAGATCCTAGCGGGAGGGGTGCCACAGCTAGAGCCTATTGGGGTAGAAATCTCAAAATTATATAGCAATTGCTCCACAACCACTTTTGATCGAGCTATAATGCGATCAGATATAAAGGAATGTGTTGCGCCAGGATCATACAAAACTTTTACAGGAGTATTAAAAATATAGATTATACCTTCGACCACCGCGGTTGGATCAGGTCCTTCTTCTCCTTCCAAAGCATATGCTCTCGCCATTACCTTAGGCTTTCCAACAAGTGGGGCTGGAGTCTTTCCTTTGTGGACTCCTATGTTCTGTATAGGGTTCCGTGCTTTGGGACAGTCTTTAAGCATATGTTGATCACTTCCACAAGCCATACACTTCCCACTCTTTCTCCAACAATTGGCCTCCGTGTGGTTAGGGTGACCATAATACGAACATCCGCTCCCTTTAGTGCTTTTGTCTCCTTCAAAGCGAGGACGCTTGTTATTCGGTGGGTCAAATTTCTTAAGTTGTCCTCCCAAGTTGGTTGCCTTGTTCCTCATGGCTTTGTTTGTGATTTGCCTAATATCCCGTATTTCTGCCTCTACAGCCAATGACTTGCCTATGGCCCTCGTGTAGTCATCAATATCTATTGTCATTAGAGCCCAACAAATTTCAGGCTTCAGCCCTTGGATAAACTGTTTTGTCCTGCGTCTTTCGTCTTTCATTATATGAGGTACATATGGTAATAGTCGAGCAAAGTTTGCCTCATACTCCGCAACATTGTTGTTCCCCTGAATCAAGTCCATAAATTCTTTTTCTCTAGCATCACTTACCACCTGAGGCACAAACTTATCTGTAAATTCTTTCGTAAAGTTCTCCCAAGTGGGCGGCGTGTGATTTGCAGTCCAATGTTGCTCAACAAGCTTCCACCAACTACTGGCAGCTCCTTCCATAAGAAAGACTGCAAATTCCACCTGTTCCTCATCACTACAATGCAGGATTTTAAAATTTTTAAGTATCGCCTCGATCCAAGCATCTGCTTTCTGGTCATTAGGTTCACCGAAGAACCTGGGCGGATTGAAACGTAAAAAACGATCCAACATTCTATCCTTATCCTTTCCTTCCAAGGCTTCATTTTGATTTGGTTGTTGGTGATCTTGTACAAACTGTCTCAAGACGTCAATTAACTGACTCACAACTTCGTTGTTATTTTGTTGGTTTAGTGGGGGGTTTCTTTCAGGTTCTACCATAGCAGGTTGCCTTTGACTAAAACTTCCTCCTTGCTGCCTTCCCATAGAACCATCTTGTTCTCCATCCAAATGAGAAAGAGAGCGTGTACGATGAGGTTCTTTGCGTGGTTTCATCTATCACCAATCAAATCAATTGATTAGTAAAATAGAAAAACCTCACATCTCGTTTATATGTCTATTGCCGTCACAATCGCCCTAGGTTAACTAGCTAATCAAGATACTATATTTCCGCAAACATGGTTTATCCTTAAAACCATGCTCTGATACCACCTCTGTGGCACCCCTCTCGCCAGGGAATACCTGAACGATTGGAGCCCATTGGTGATCATACTAAATACTCATCTTCCGACTAATATTTAGTACAGCCACCTCAAATACACACAAATACCTCATTCTAAAATTAACGCGGAAGCGATACATAAAACCAAAATAACAATACGAGTTTCAGTCAGGTACGAGGCCAAAACAACATGATTGTACCAACTACTATACATCTAGAAGATTACATAGCAAAAGTTATACACTACTTGTGTCCATTGCTCGTACCAGTCCTCACTCAAGCAAGTGACCTTATTCTGAGACAAAGAACAGAAAGAATAGGGGAGGTAAGTCCAATTGACTTAGTGAGGCCACATATACATATATACAAGAGAGGTACAATGATTAAACGAAATACTTAAATCTCATAAACATGATTTTCTTATGTGCAGCAAAAACAGTTCTAATTATGAGCCAAGAAATTTAGTTGTAAGCATGAAATACGTATCTTATCATAAAACATATTCGGATAATGCAATGGTGAGCTGTGCAGACATCTCCAACCTTGTAACTACCCAAAACGGATAAAACGTAATAGAAATCCTTATGCCTCCCTCGTCGAGAAGCCACCTCGACATCAGACAGACGGATGGTGTACCACGTGCCCGTGCCATACACCGATCCAATCCTACTACAGCCAATCTCCAACTGTACGTAGAATTGAATCCTACGGAATGGTATCGTACAAAACGTTTCTATCGTCGGTTCGTTCCGCCCAATAGTCCCTTTTTGTACGTACATGGGCCCGACTCTCCCAAGGGCGTCCCAAAGGGTGTCAACAGATCATATCGAAACAGATACAGCTCATATTTCAGAAACTTAGTAATTTCGAATAAAGCTTAACTTATAATTCGGAAAAATATTTCATTAGAAATATAAAGAGTAAAATAAAATTCCAAAATAATAGCCTATAATGCAAATATAACCAATTGGTGAAATAAATGAATAACATAAATCAGATATGGTAGGCTTTACGATGATATTTACGGCATATAGTTCGATGTCCCAGAAAGAAAGATGAAAGGCACTCATCGAACTTAGTTATAGTTCACTAGTAGCTCAAGATGCGTCAAAAGTACCAATATGTTCTTCGCCTATAATAAGTGACACACTAAAATTAGCATCCTATAAATATACCTACTAAAATACATTAGTCCCATAAACTAGAATTAATATACATTAGGGTTCGTATTCAAATTTCAATTTCTATCGGCTCAAAGCACAAATAATAATCTCCCTAATTACAAATGTAAAGACACTATGTTATATACTAAAATTTAGCTTATTCATATATATATATATATATATATGTATATACACACACACGCATATCTAAGTCACCCACACATATATATACGAATTGAATATAGATTATATATATATATATATATATATATGCACTTATGTACATGTGTGTGCTCGAACCACAAATCAGAAAAGTCATACAGCTATTATATATTAAATATTGAAATGATTCTTTAATTACCACAATTTACCATTACAATAATTTATTATCACTAATCCCTTGATTAGATTACTCACAAGAATATAAACATATATATATAATCCAAAAACATGAATATATGCATATATAAACCAAAACATGTATATATATATACGAACCCAAAATATATAATTATATCTATATATATATATGTATATATATGTAACATATATGTATATACGGCATATATGTGTGTGTTTATTTATACATATACATACGGACCATATATATTAATACATATACATACGTCTATGAATATAAATAAACCACCAAATTCTTGAAGTCAAGCATGGAAATACACTAAACTATTGAAAAGGGAGATAAATTGTGACGACCTGGTAATCTTTAATATTTAAATAATTGATATAATGTCTTATGTTCTTGAAAATGTCATTTTCACATTTTAGTCAAATTTTAGATCAATTTATAATTTGAACGGTAAAGTGCCAATTTTTGAATTTCGATTACCACTCTTGGAAAAATTCATCTATTAAATACTTATGAGTTTCAAAAATAATATAACTAAGTATTCTAGACTTTTATGCATGGAGAAAATCAATTTTGAATGAATTACATGATTTTCCAAATTTTAGAGGAATTTGACATTCGAACACAATTTTCGAACTTTCTATGTCCTAAATTGCAATTTTCGAAAACTTAACTAAAACATTTGTAATTTCTGGGAAGTATACATATAATTCTTGATTTATAAAGATTAAATTTCATAATTTTTGAATTTTTCTAAATTAATTATGAATTTTCGGATTTTATGCTCCAAAACCCTAATTTTATGCCCTAAAACCCTAATTTTAGGTTTTTAACAATAAAATAAAGGCAAATTCGAATTTTATCTAAAACAAGTAGATAATTTCAGATCTTATACAATTATGGCAATAAAATAAAATCAGATTTTGGTTGATTTTCTTTAGTATTTTATTAAAATATCCTACACTAATAGAAGATGAATTTCTTCTAGAATTTATACACTTGTGTGGTCTTCTATCATTTAGATTCATGACTCATGGATTAGGGTTACACCAAGGCTAGAAATAGATGAGGGAGGTGGAAGATTTCATTTAATTAGGCATTTAATTTTAAGCCTAGTTGGGAGATTTGCATTAAATAGGGAGATTTGCATTTATTAAAACTTGGTCCTCAGGTCTTGGCTTCTATCCTCATTCTCCACTATAAATAGGACCTCCCACACACTTCCCCACCCCCAAAAACGTCCTCACACCTTCACACACTATACTCTCTCAAGTTTCTTCCACAAACATCATCCTTTCACTCTTCTTTATACCCCTTTCAAGTATAAACTAAGGTAGAAACCTACTTTGATTTCATAAGTGTTTTCTTTCCTTCTTTTGAGTAGGATCTTCCTACAAGGCAAGCTTCCATACTCTTGTGCCAAGCTATGTAAAATACACAAGCTTGATTGGCCTTGAGTGATAGCTTTTGCCAAACATGCCCTCCAATTTTTGGGCTTAGAGATATTTGCTCCATGTTTATATGCTTTATTCATGATGAAATGATTGTCTTGTTATTGTGCTCATAAAGTGTGATTAGTTCTTAGGATTCTCTCTTGATTTACTCTTTGATAGGTATTTTGTGTTTGTGATGTGCTTAGGAAGGTTTATTAGATATGTTATGGTTAACTTGTTAGCTAGCAAATCTATGCAAATATGTTAGATCACAAATCTTACTATCTTTATGTATATGAAGTAGTTGTTTTTAAGTATGTAAACTAATTTTCTTGCAAAAATGGTATTTTTGAGAAGAAAACATATTGATCTTAAAAAGTGTTTAAAAGTAAGTTCGTAGTTACATAAGTATACTAATTTTCTTATTAAACATATCAAACTTATACACATATTTGTTTTTCTTAAAAGAAATGAGATTTGTTATACATATACCAATTTTTTCATAAACTTCCATGATTATGTGATTATGTGATATTATGTGAATGGGCCCAAATGTGCCGGAGTGGTTTGGGTGTGTTCCGCCGGGACATACTATTGAGTAGCCGGTTTTAAGAGTTCACACTCCCTCCATCTCCTAATCCCCCCCTTGGGTAGACGGAGTGTTCTACTCAAGAGAGAGGGTCGTAGGAAAATATTCGGCGTATGCCCGGGATACGACCACCGGAGGATAAGGCAGGCGGGAGAAATGTGCTGGTTGTATATTCGGCATGGGTAGTCATAAGGGTCACTGTTAGGTGACGAAAGGTAGAAAAGTGTAAAATGTGTGCTTTATGTGTGCTTTATGTGCAACTATCACCCGAGCACCTTATGTAATTGAAGTATGTGTTTCTACTCAACATGTGTTGATGTTGAATATGTATTATGTTTTAGATGAGACCGAAATTGTGGAAGAAGAAGAACCGTTCGAGGCATTTTATTAGAAAGAAAGATGTTAGATTCCGCTGCGTACTCGCCTTTGGTTTTTACTTGTCGTTGCAAGTTGTTTAGTGATACGATGTAACTTGTATTGATTTTGGCGTTTCATATGTACTGAGTTTAAATAGACTCTTGTATGTACATAGTAATAATATTAATAAAGCATGGATTACCTGGGTCGTCACATAAATGGTTTAAGAGCTGTACCTGTTGCAGGAAAACAAGAAGATGAGATTGTGCTATATTTTCATACATTTAATATGTTTAATACATTTAATATGTATATAATAAAGAGATATATAAATATATGAACAAGTGGCAACGAAAGAAGCTACAGTGGCAAGAATGATGGGAAAGGTGGAACCCCCTAGAAGATATTCATCACATATTTTTCTCAAATTGCAATTTAGTCTCCTAAGTTTCTATATTTATACTCTAGACATCATAACTAATTCTAATAATAAATAACTTCTAACTAAAGTGGTATCTAATTAGAACCTATTAATTCATCAAATAGCGTTCGTACTAGGTTTCCTGATATCACTTTATCCCCAAATTAATAAATAAAAATTGGGGTGTCACAGTACCAGAGCAAGTAAATTACTGGTTCTGGAAGTACTAGTGAAAGTAATGATATAAAATATGCAAAGTAATAAAACGACACAGATATTTGTCTTGGTTCACCCCTTTGGACTACGTCCAGTTTCCAAGTTTCACTTAGGATAATCTGTTAACAACAAACGGTATTAGTTCAGTTACAATATAAGTTTCAGTGTAACAAGTAAATACCAATTATGAGTTAAAAACTCTTGATAAAAAGAGAAAAAATAAACAATTAAACAATAAAAAAGAGTTAACATGTGGTAATTGATATTAAGGAAAAAAAATTAATCAATTCAATCTTATTCTTTCCAAACAAATGAAAACATTAATAAATAAATGAACAAAATAATATTTTTTAGGAAATCATTTGAATTCAAAAATCAAGCATACATCAAATATCTTGAAAATATCAAAACATACCTTAGTTGTACCACAGAAGTCAACAATAACTATTGATAAATTTCAAGATAACCAAGAGTACAAATAAAGTAAAAATGAAGGGGTTTTGAATGACAAATTAATAAAAGTAACAAAGAAATCAAAAGGAAATCTATAAAAATAAAGACTCAATCAAGGGTAATTCTTTGCACAACATTTTCATAGATTGATCATTGATTCAAAAATAACTTTAAATTCATACAATAGATTGGTTATAGCCTTTAAAAAACTCGTCCAACCTAATCTTTCCTTAATAACAGACTACACATGCGAATGCTATGAATAATCCCTAATTAACAAACAACCCTAGTCAAACGATAGGATTTAACCCTTTAACAACATTGAAAACTAGAAAGACTCAAATCCTAGCCAACAAACATACAAACATGGTTGCTTGAAACTAGATTGTGTATTTTCCGTAGTATAACGAGTTATATTACTTTCCACTTGTGTTGATTCAATCAAATAATTACAAATTGATCTTACCAACTGGAACTATGAAGTTAAATTAATTGAACAACTGCCCGAAATTGCACAACCAACAAAACAACAATAAGAGATGGGGTTTTTCCAAAAAGCATAGGAAAATACACAAATACTGCAAATAAAATCAATTAAATCTCACAATCCTTGAAGAAAACGTTGGCTCGAATTACTCCTTGATTGAACAAAGTGGTTTAGCCACATATGGCCATAATAACAACAAAGATAGAAATATAGAAGCTGGAAATTTTAAAGAGAAAACCTAAGAATTAGAATAAAAGATTGAAATCCAACATGTTTAGACAATACTATACAATCGGGTATATATAGGGCTTTAACCCGAGAAAAAATTTCTAAAAGGGCTAGGATAATTCTTTGGAAAATCCTAGGAATCGTAGGCAAGTTAGAAGTTTGTTTCCAAGTTGAACTCTTGCCAAAATGATATTTCTTCTTTTCCAGCTTCCTTGTACAACATCCCTTTGCACTTTTTACTGCCTTTAGGCCTCTTTTTAGCTCTTTTTCATCAATTATGACCTATGGCAAGTAAGATTTAACTTATATGAAATTTTAACCAATTTAAAATCCAAAGTTAATCCAAACAAGCACAATTCTGGCCTAAAACTATGTCAAAATAACACATTATCACAAGGAATTTAACTTTAGTTGTCAATCTATCAATTTAGAATTTACTAATTAACTATTCATAGAAATAATTACTGGAAGACTAATTACTCTTGCTGAAGTACTATTACTTTAAGGATTTCATTTTAGTAAATAATTATATATTTTTATTATTCACTTAATCTTATTTAAGGATACGAAATTAGAAAATATGCTATGTTATTTTGATAAAATGTAATTTCTATCAAGTTTTAAGCCATGTTTACACTTATTTTGATTAAATTTGGGTTTTAAATTGGTTATAATTTCACCAAATTGACTTATTATTCATCATAGGTAAAAAATGGTGAAAAGTAGATCAAAAGAGGGCCTAAAGGTAGTTAAAAGTGCAGAGGGATGTAATACAAAGAAGTTGGGAGGCTAAACATGGCAACAATTATGCTCGTGGCATAAGGCATGGTCAAGCCTTATGGCTAGCTCTTCCTATGGGGGAACTGAAGGCAAAAGGCTACTTATGGCAAGAGTTTTACTTAGAAACAAACTCACTTCTTGCCTACAATCTTTTGGGTCTTCCAAATAATTCTCCGAGCCTTTTTAGGAATTAGATCGATGTTTAGAATGCTATATATATACTTGTTCTAAAGCCTTGTCTACACACCTTAAATTCTAGCTTTCTTATTATTTTTGCTTTGAAATTTCCAACTTTTATATTTTTGTTTGAAGTTATTATTATGGTCACGCGTAGCTAAACTTCTTTATTCACTCAAGGAGTAATTCAAGCCAATGTTTTATTTAAGGATTGTGAGATCTAATCGATCTGCTTGTCTTTTAATTTTGTGTAGTATTTGTGTAGTTTTTGTCCTTTTTCGGGAAAAATCCATCCCTTAATATTGTTTTGTTAGTTATGCAATTAGGGCCCATTGTTTAATTAATTTAACTTCATAATTCCAGTTGATGAAATCGAACCCATAATTTTTTGATTCAATCAACACAAGTGAAAAGCAGTAAAATTCAATTGGGTTGAAGCTTTGAATTATACTATGGAAAATACACAATTTAGTTTCGAAAAATCACATTTTTAGGTTTGTTGGTTATGATTGGGTCTTTCTAGTTTTTAATGTTGTTAAAGAGTGAAATCCTATCATTTAACTAGGGTTATTCGTTAATTAGGGATTATTCATCGCGTTCGTGGGCTTAGTCTATTATTAAGGAGAAATAAGGTTGAACGAGTTCTCTAAATGCTATAACCAATCTATTACATAAGTTAAAAATTGTCTTTGAATTAATGATCAATCCCTTAAAACTTTGTGCGAGAATTACCCTTGGCTGAGCTTTTCATTACATTGATTCATTCTCTATTCAATTTTCTGTTTTTCTTTTATTTTATTATTTTCCAATAAAACCCCCAATATTTATTTTTACATTTTACTCACTAGGTTATCTTTGAAATTTATCATTAGTTATTCTCTGTGGGATCGATGCTACCATATTTACAATTAATTTTTTTTTCTTTAGAGTAGTAGGATTTATTTTTAGTAGATTCGACACCCATTAAATTTGCTGCTCTCAGGGAATTACTAACTTGATTTATTTTTTTTTGATGACCAGGAATAACAAGATCTAGAAATTGATAAGACAGCTTGTAGATTGAAGAATGAAGCTAAATTGAAGAGGATAACCCTAGGACAATACCCATTTGTAATTCCTTTAGTGTTAGGCTCTTCTTTCAAGTCCAACAAAGAACAAAAAGAGATGGTACAACCACGATGAACCTTCACCAAGTGGCCGCACCACCCGAACATCAACAACCTCTTTGTAGAATCTACCCAAACTTAGAGGCTTTACTAGAACTAAAATCGAGATTAATTCACTTTTTGCTCAAGTTTAGAGATTTGGAAAATGAGAATCCCCACAAACATCTTAAAGATTTCGATGTGGTTTTTTCTTCTATGAAACCATAAGGTGTAGATGAGGACCCAATTAAGTTGAGGGCATTCCCATTCTCTTTAATTGACTATGCAAAGGATTGATTGTTTTACCTACCATCAATTAATGGGTTGACATGCAGTAAGCATTCCTAGAAAAAATTTTCCCTATCTCTCGTGTCACTGCCCTTTGAAGAAATATTAGTGGAATTTGCCAAAGAAATTCAGAGACACTTCATGAATATTGGGAGCGTTTTAAGAGGCTAGGCTCTAGTTGTCCACAACATGGGATCTCAGAACAAGAACTTTTCCAATACTTTTATGAGGGATTGATACCTATGGATAGACGCAGCAAGTGGAGGAGCGCTAGGAATATATATAAAGTTGTGGGAGAGATGTTTAATTATCAAAATATATTTTGGTGGACAGAGTTAATACACATCCCTCTAATAATAATACTAAGAGATTCAAGGTTCCAAGTATTCATCTTTACTACCCCTAATTTTATGAAAGTGACATAAAATGGGTAGATTAATATAAAGAAAGACTTAACTAATAATTATATATATAATTTTGGTTATATATATGTATAAAATAATATAATTATTTTATACATGTTAAATAAATAACTAACTCTAGTAGATATATATTTTATAATTTGAAAATAAATATAAGGATAAAATTAAAGTAAATTTTGAAAAGAATATTCATGATATAAATCTTGAGGGAATATAACAATATATGAATACTTGTCGAGATAATTAAGAAGGAAATACTTACTTATTCATAGGCAATATATAAGTTTAAAATTTCGCTAATAATGAACAAATAATCATGCTTTAAAATGCATGCATATTAATGCGCTCAACCCTAAACTTGTGCATAATAATAAAATGCACATATTCAAAAGAATCCTTACATCGCACATTTCCACATAATATATAATGAAAATAATAAAATTTATGGGGTCATTACACTTCTAGTACTGCAATGGTCCCTGGATATTCCAACTACACTGTAGTTTGATCAATTTAACTCAATAACAACTTCTTGTGAGCGATTACTTTACCAAATTGAAGACGATTTGGGATGAACTCAATAATTTTCGCCCTATATGCTCCTGTGGTGTTTGCACTTGTGCAAGACTCAAGGGGCTTCATGACTAATATCATGCTGAGTATGTCATGGCTTTTTTCATGGGGATGAGCAATTCCTTTTCTCAGATCCATGCTCAGATCCTCATGATCGATTCTCTCCCCCAGATTAACGAAGTGTTCTCTCTAATTTCTCAGGAAGAACACCAGCGATAGATTGATTCCTCTTATCTCTTTGTTGATCCTATCTTACTCTGAAGTCTCATTCCAACACTATGGTTGATTCTCGGAGTGGTTCTCATTTTGTCAAACATGAACGACCGTATTGCACTCATTGGAAACTCCATGGACATACTATTGAGAAGTGCTTCAGGTTGCATAGGTTTCATCTTGGGTACACGCCTCAATCTTGGGCTGCAACACATATTCTTGTGGCACCTATCTCAGTCAATTATGTTCCTAGCAATGCTCTTTATAGTGATTTCTTTAGTTCATTAAATCCAACTCAATACCAGCAGTTGATTTCCATGCTCTCTACTCATCTTGGATCCGCCTCCATGCAGTCTCAAGTGCTACAACTTCCACTTCTACTTCTACAGGTATAGGCTCCTCAATAACTACTCCCATTCAACGTTCTATTCATTTTTCCTACACTTGGATAATCAACTCTGGGGCTACCCACCATATTTCTCCCCATGTTCATCCATTCACTTACTTAACTACTATACATAATTCCACTATCACTTTACTTGAAAAAACTATAGCTAGGTGTCATTTTATGGGGGGGCATTCAGATTTATCATGCCATCACTCTTCAATGTGTTTTATATGTTCCCCAACTTCAATTTAAATTGTTGTCTATTAGTGCTTTATCTCACCAATCTCATTACATAACTACATTTTTTTCCCACTAATTATCTCATTCAGGACCAAAACAAGAGAATGATTGGCAAGGCTAATCACCACGATGGTTTTTACTTCTTTCATTCAGATTCTAGTTCTGTTCATTCTAATACTATTGCAAACAACATTTTTGCCCAAGTATGGCACAATAGGTTGGGCCATCATTCCCATCATAGACTTGTTGTTCTAAAGTTTAGTATTAATTATGATGTAGCTTGTTTCAGTGAAGAACCTTGTTACATCTGTCTTTTCACCAAACAAAAGCGTTTACCATTTGTGTCTCATAATAATGTGTCTTGTTATCCACGTGATCTTATTCATATTGACATATAGCTTCCCTTTCACACTACTTTATATAGTGGCCTTAGATTTTTCTCGCGTTGGTAGATGATTGTGCACGTTTCATATGGGTGTACCTCTTGAAGCACAAATCTGATCTGACTAATGTTGTACCTAGGCTCCACACCATGATTGAGACACAGTTTAATGCTAAGGTCAAGGTCTTTTGATCTGATAATACTAAATCTGATAATACTAAATAATTAGCATTCACTAAGCTTTTTGTACAAAAAGGAATCTCGCATCAATTCTTCTACATTGAAAGGCCACAATAGAATTCAGTAGTTGAATGAAAGCACCAACATCTCTTGAATTTAGTCAGAGCACTCTATTTTCATTTCCAGCCACCTATCCACTTCTGGTCACATTGCATTCTTACTGCAACATACAATATAAATAGAACTCCATCTCCTTTACTATCTCATAATACCCCTTACAATCTTCTTTATAATTCTTTTGTTAATTATTGAATTTTTAAAAGTATTTGGGTGCTTAGCCTTTGCCTCTACTTTGACAGCCCATAGGACTAACTTTGAACCTCGAGCAAGAACTTGTGTTTTTCTTGGCTTTCCACCTGAGGTCAATGGGAATAGATTGTTTGATATATACACTAAACAAATTTTCATTTCTAGAGATGTGGTGTTTCATGAACAAGTCTTCCCATTTCACCATTTATCATCTTACACTACTCTATTAGATCTATATCCTGATCCTGTTACTCCATCTTCCCCTTTCAATACCTATTCTTACTCCTTCTCCCTAATCTCCTTCTTCTTCTACTTGTCCCTCTTTCTCTACTTCTCTTGATAATGTGATCCCTCCATCTCCACTAGCTATTGTTAGAAAATCCACAAGACAAGTCAGGATTCCTTCTTACTTGAGAGACTATCATTGTCATCTCTTATGCCATAATTCCATCCCTCCATATCTATATCTTATCCTTTATCCACCTCAGTCTCTTATGAATCTTTGTCTCATTCATTCAGAAATATGGCTCTCACCATTTCCTGTACCACTCTCTTGAGGTTCTCTACCACTCTCTTACTTCATGGTTTTACTCAATCTCAATCAGATCACTCTTTGTTTACTAGGGGCCAAGGGTCTTCATTTATTGCTTTATTGGTTTATGTGGACGACATTGTCTTGGCTAGTCCTTTTTCTCAAGCTATTGAGTCTATCAAACATTTTCTCATATCCCAGTTTAAGCTCAAGGATCTCAGCTCTCTCAAGTACTTGGGTTGGAAATAGCTCATTCTACATCTAGTCTTGCATTGTCTCAGAGGAAGTACACTTTACAACTCCTTGAGAATATAGGGTTCTGAAGTTGTAAGCCTGTTTGTACACCTATAGACCCCAATCTTCATCTTGCTTCTACAGATGGTGATCCCCTCACTGATATCACCCAATGTCATCGCCTTATTGGTCGATTACTTTAGCTTACTTTAGCTTATAGTTTATAAACTTAGCCAATTTCTTTCTCAATCTCACACTTCTCATCTCAATGTTGCTCATCACTTACTTTGTTACCTCAACAATAGTCCAGACCAGGGTATTCTTTTTTTTTTTTTTTTTTCCAACCTCCCCTCTTGAGTTTAAAGGTTTTTTGGTACGGATTTGGGATCTTGCTTGGGTACCCATAAATCTACCTTTGGTTTCTAAATTTTTTTAGGTGATTCTCTTATCTCTTGGCGGTATAAATGCCAAACTACTATGTCTATATCTTTAGTAGAGGTTAAATATCGTGCCCTTGCAACCACTACTAGTGAATGCACTACCAAAAAAAAAAATTGTAACGAAGTTTTTTGTTACAAAAAGTCTATTTTTTGTTACTATAAATTTTGGTAACGAATATTTGTGTTACCAAAATTCATCCCGTAAAGCCCGACGCTAAAAGTTTTTGTAACGATTTTTAGTTCTTCGTTATAGAACGGTAATTTTTTGTGACCAAATATTTCATTGCAAAAAGGTATTTTTTTTGTGACCAAAAATTTTCATTACAAAAAAACTAATGTGTCAACTCCTGCACCAAACCCATGACCCACTTACCAACTTGGTTGGAATTTCTTGCTTTGTCCCTGGAGTGATTCGAACTCCTGACCTCAGGGGCTGCCGCT
Organism: Petrea volubilis; assembly: GCA_026212405.1. Classification (NCBI taxonomy): domain Eukaryota; kingdom Viridiplantae; phylum Streptophyta; class Magnoliopsida; order Lamiales; family Verbenaceae; genus Petrea; species Petrea volubilis. The sequence continues at coordinate 12,475,413 of CM047875.1, forward strand.
ACACCAAGTGACATTT
>CM047875.1:12475928-12742902 GCA_026212405.1 Petrea volubilis
CCACCATGAATGGCTCTTTGACTTCTCAAAATCAAGATTAATTTCTCATTTCTCAACACTCCCCCCTAAGCTTGATTCTCTTATTCTGAGGCGACTCCTTAACTTCTCAAACACTTCTCGTTTTGAGTGGCTTCGTAAAGATATCAGCAACTTGATTTTCGATTTTGACATACTTTACTTGCACATCTTTCTTGGCAATGTTCTCCTGGGTGAAATGGAAACGCGGACTTTACATCCATTTGATACATCTTCCACTTATTTTGAGCTGCTAACAAGATGAGAAACCTTATAGTTTCCAACCTTGCAACTGGGGCAAAGACTTCATCATAGTCAATTCCGGCTCTCTGCTTGTAGCCTTTTACTATGAGCCTCGCCTTGTCGCGCTCCACTTTGCCCTTTGAATTTCTTTTGATTTTGTAAACCCATTTCACTCTGATGGGCTTATATCCTACTGGTAGCGAGGTAAGCTCCCAAGTATCATTTCGTTTAATGGAATCAATCTCCTCATTCATGGCCTTCCTCCATTTAAGGCTTTCCGTTGCTTCTTTGAAATTAATTGGCTCCATCTCTGCAAAAAAGACAAAATAATGTATTGTTTTGATTCAATTCATTATATATTTCAGCAAGCGATCTCTTCCTTCTAGGTTGACTGCCGGATTCTGCATCTGCCGAAGTAGAATTTGATGTTGATTGTCCAGTCGGAGTGACTGGCTCCTCCATTTCATCTTCTTTTTCATTCCGATTCAGTTCCTCTTCGAATGGGTAAAAGCTGTATTGTTCTTTTTGTTGGGAGCTCCAATCCCACGAGCTCTTCTCATCGAAGTGAACATCATGGCTCACTTTGACCTTATTGTTAGTTGGATCATACAACTTGTAACCTTTAGAGTTTTGATCATACCCAATAAAAATATACCTCTTACTCTTGTCATCCAGCTTACTCCTTTGTTGATCTGGAACATGCATATGGGTAATGCTTCCAAACACCTTCAAATAAGATATATTCGGCTTATATCCGCTCCATGCCTCTTGTGGTGTTTGATTCCACAAACTCCTCGTCGAACTCCTATTTGACAGGTATACAACACACTCTACAGCTTCTGCCCACAACTCTTTAGGCAAGTTCTTGCTCTTCAACATGCATGGGGCATCGAATACTATTGTGACTTGCGCAAGTGCACGCAGTCGAGTGTCGAATCCACAGGGATTGTGATTTGGCCCGTGAAATTTACTCGTGTTGTTTATCTAAATTGATCAAACTGAGCGGTGGTTTTGATTTTCTAAATAAATCCTAATTATCTTAGTAAAAACGACTTGCGAAATACAATAATAACAAATAACCAAAGCGAGAAAAGCAAGTGCAAGGTGGTTTCATTCACGTAATTTGCTATTCTAATCCAATCCATAAGTTGAGTGGTTTCGTGGTTGTGTGAAGCCTAGGAACGAATATATCCACAATCTCTCTCGAACATTGCAGAATTAATTCATAAAATTCCTCTAAGCCTAAGACTAACCAATTCTCATTCAATTAATCCCAACTTTAGAAGTATTTTTATGAATTTTTAAACACTGCCTTAAGGCTCAATCGAAGTTAAATTCATTCTCATGCAACTTTAACCCAATTGATCTCGTCTAATTAGAGCTAATATCGTGAATCGTCTCTCGACCTCATCACGATTCTCAAATTCGATAATTAGGGGTGATCAAACCCTAACCACGTATTAAACTATTAAACAAGAATCACACAACAAAGAAAATATACGAAAACAAATTCAAACTAATGGGATTTTCATAGAATAGCAAAAACGATGAACTACGCCATCCTTACACTTTTGAAATTAGTTCATAATGAGATTCAACATAAAAACGAAATAGGGAAGAGAATTCAAGAAAAGAGAAGAATGAACTTAATTGCTGAAAATTTCAGGCGCAAAACTCCTTTCGTTCGGTTGTTCTTCCCTTCAATCTTGATTTCTCCCTTCTTCCGTTCTTCACAAGGATCCCCCAAAAGATGAAAATTGAACCTAAGAAGAAAAGAGAAAAAATGAAAAAACCAAAAATTGATGAATGTCACAAGCATTCAAGAATTCTAATCTATCTAGATCTGAAAAAAAACATCTCCCCTTGAATTCCGCTTGAATCTGGACTCAAAAGTGGTAGAGAAACGTCTAATAAATCTTTCCAAATCAGCACCTCAGTCAAAAACGGAAAGTTGTTAATTGCTGTCGCAGACGTTGCGTATGTACGCAAAATATTCTGCGTACATACGCAAATTTACAGATTTGTTTTTCTTCAAACTCCCTAGCCTTGGGTAAGTACTCAAGATTTATTGCATACATATATATTTTTACAACCATTTTTCCTCTGAATTACTTGCATTGGGTTGTTACTCGAAAGAGTTTGCGTAACTACGCAGCTTTTGATTCCACTTTTCATGCCCTTTATGGTCTTTTTCCCTTCTTACCTACAAAACAACGATTTAGCTCAAACTTACGCATAATAAGGCTCGAAGTGAGAAAAAAAACGTGATAAGTCCTACAAACACTACAGCAAAAACGGCGTTTTCCGGCGGAAATATTCCGGGGGAATATTCCGCCGGATTTGGACCGTCGGAAATCCTGCGGACAACCGGCGGGCATGGCGGAAAATGAAAAACCGGCGGAAATTTCCCCCGGCTTTTTTACTTTTTTTTTTTAAATATTAACCGGCGGAAAAACCGGGGGAATTATTCCCCCGGTTTTTTTTTAATATTTTTTTATATAATTTTAATTATAATCCGGCGGAAAATCGGGGGAATTATTCCCCCGGTTTTTTTTCGATATTTTTTTATATATTTTTAAATAAAAACCGGCGGAAAATCGGGGGAATAATTCCCCCGGTTTTGTTTTTATATATTTTTAATTATAAACCGACGGAAAAACCAGGGGAATTTGTCCCCCGGTTTTGTTTTTATATTTTTTTATATATTTTTAATTATAAACCTGCGGAAAAACCGGGGGAATTATTCCCCCGGATTTTTTTCAATATTTTTTTATATATTTTTAAATAATTCCGGAGGAAATCCGGGGGAATAATTCCCCTGGTTTGGTTTTTATATTTTTTTATATATTTTTAAACATAAAACCGGCGGAAAACCTGGGGAATTATTCCCCCATTTTTTTTTTTTTTTATTTATTTTTAAATAGAAAACCGTTTTTTTTTATATATTTTTTTATATCCGGTTTTTTTTATATATTTTTTTATATCCGATTTTTTTATGTATTTTTAAATTTAAAATCGGCGGAAAAATCGGAGGAATAATTCCCCTGGTTTTTTTTTGAAATTTTTTTTATGTTAAATCGGTGGAAATTAAATTTTTTTTAAATGGAGTTAATTAATTGTTTGAATTGTTTTAGAGTGTACTTTTATATTTTCTTTTAGTTTACAATAATAACCAAGTAAAATGAAAGACAATTGTACTTTTAAGTATTATGATGTGTTCTTTAACAAATAAATAAGATAGAGAATTTTAAGTTTTGTTATAAGATGTGATATACAAAGTCCAAATCCAAATCCGACAACATAATTTGACAACTGTTCAATCCAATTTGAGAGATCCTATAAAATCACGATCTATAAATACTAAACTCAAATCTATCAAAGATCCGAAAAATCAATTATAATTACGGACTTATCAAATACCCTCTTCCTCACAATATGCCTTGAACTCCCGTGAGGTGAACTCTCCACCTTGATCGGACCGAAGTGACTTTATTTGGTAGCCACTTTGCTTTTCGACAAGCGCATTGAATCTTCTAAAGGCCGAGAATGCTTCTGATTTCTCCTGGAGGAAGTATACCCATGCCTTCCTACTATAATCATCAATGAACAAAATGAAATATTTGTTCTTACCAAGTGACGTTGGAGTGATAGGTCCACATATGTCGGTGTGAACTAACTCCAATGGTTTTCTTGTTCTTGTTTGCGACTCCATAGGAAAACTGTAACGGTGTGGCTTTCCGACAAGACAACCCTCGCACAACTGATCAGGATGGTCAATGGAAGGAAGTCCTTTTACCATCCTCTTCTTCGACATCAACTTAAGGCCTCTAAAACTGAGATGTCCCAACCTTAAATGCCATAACCACGATGTATCTTCTAAACACGCCTTCAAGCATTTCGCCACTTCGTTCTTGATGTTCAGCAAGAACATCCTATTGCTTGTCATAAGCACATGAACTGACAATACTCCTTTGTCATTACGCAAGTACAGGGTCATATCTTTCATGTGTATATCGTAGCCTTTTTCCAAAAGTTGGCCTACACTCAAGATATTTGCCTTCATCCCAGGGACATAGTACACGTTTGAAATGAACTGATGATCTCCATTTTTCAATCGAATTAAAATTTTACCTCGTCCCTTAATAGAAATTTTTTACGAATCTCCAAATGAAATGGTTCCTGTCATTGAATTATCCATCTCGACAAACATGTGTTTGTGACCACACATGTGATTGCTAGCACCTGTGTCAAGGAACCAAGTGCTCTTTTCGCCTTCACTTTGTTGGTTGTGTGCTAACAATAGAGCGGTACCACCATCAGTTTTCTTTTCCTCAGCAAGGTGAGTGTTCCCCTTCTCCTCACTGGATTCACTTCGACACTCATAGGAATAGTGTCCTCGTCGATAACAATTGTAGCATTCAATGTCTCTTCGATTTTGCCACCTTGTTTGAAATCCTCTACCTCGAAATCCACCGCATGTCAGAGTGGATTCACCGTGTTTCTCTTCATTTTGATTGGTACTATAGATACCTAGTCCTCTGCCACGACCTCGTCCACGACCGCAATATGGTGAGCGGCCACTTCGTCGATTGCTTCTGTCAACTTCATCTTTCTTTTCATGAAGGCTTATTTTGGCTTGGAGAGCTTGTTCAATTGGCTCTTTGGCTCTCTTCTTCATTTTCTCTTCGTAGACTTGTAATTTCCCGACTAACTCATCAACTTTCATATGGCAACAACAATATGATCAAACTTCAAATTGAGAGATCGAAGTATCTTTTCAACAACTCGGGCATCTTCTTTCTTTTCACCATTGCTTTTGAGTTGATTTACAACCGAAAGTACTCTTGACATATAGTTAAAAACTATCTCATTTTCCTTCATTTGCAATGACTCAAATTCACCTCGTAAGGCTTGTAACCTTACTTTCTTCACTTTATCAATACCTTTGAAGGTATTGGCTAAAGTGTCCCAAGCCTTTTTTGCAGTATTGACTTGTGCAATCTTCTCAAAAATATTGTCATCCATGGCAAGTTGGATGAACGAGAGTGCCTTTTGATCTCTTACCTTGGCCTCCTTTGCATTTTTCTTTTCTTCTCGACTTGCAGTTGCTAAATCTGCAAGCTCTTCGTATTCCTCTTCGACGGCATCCCAAACACCTTGGCCTCCAAGAAATGCCTTCATTTGGATACTCCATCTTTTATAATTTTCTTTTGTGAGTTTTGGGAATGGGAAAACTCTTGTGGTTTTTAACGTGGCTCTGATACCACTTTGTTGCGGAAGCTCTGATACCACTTTGTTGCGGAAACGTGGTGGGGGTGGTGTAGAAAAAGTATTCAATTTAGGAGAGGGGAAGTGGAGAGGAGAACACACTCTAATTTTTTTTTCTCTACTTAATCAACACTTCTATTTTACTCAAAACTTTACTTAAAAACACTCTTACAACTCTTTTACTCTCCTAACTCTTTGACTCACTCAATCACATTCACTTACTACACACACTCCACACAAAATGCCTAATACTTGATCTCTATTTATACTAGTCTCTTGATAAGCAACATGACTCTTAGAATACTAATTACATAGGTTACAAAACTTAATTATTGAAATTACTTTTGTAACTCCCGACCGTTTTTGCCACCACCATGAATGGCTCTTTGACTTCTCAAAATCAAGATTAATTTCTCATTTCTCAACAGCCTGTGCGCTGTTGCGCAATTGGGCAACCGCGTTAGCCCTTGAACAACCGTGTGCCACGGCATGGGTGTGATGGTGTTGTTGCCCATGCGCATCGACGGGTCAAAGGGGGCACCACCTCGGTGTCGAGACAGCACGCTGCACGCATGAGGAATGTGTACTGCTCGCGCAAAGCCACGCAGCAGCCTTGGGCATGACCCAGCGCTGTGCCGGCGCGTTGTGCGCAACAAGACGCGCACAATTGGTTCACGCGCCTACCGTTCAAACGGCAAAGGGCACGCACCTAGTGTGTGTTTGTCGTGCCATGGATCAAGACACGACCCAATATGTATTTGATTTCTGTTTGATTTGTCTGCTTGGTTTACCCGGCCAAATAAGGAATTTGTTATACGATGTTAGGTTTGGGGGAGCAAGCCTAGCTTTTGTTCAAGAACTTAAGGATAACTATTCAAGAAGTGGAGTTTGGATTACTTAACTAGAGTTAAGTGAACTAGTCGTGTAGTAGATGTATTGTAAGTGGAGTTCTAGTCTACATTATTAGGATTAAGTACCTATGTATCGGATATGTTTGCTATTTCTATAATTTGCCTTACGTGCCAATTTAGTATGAGATATGTGATTTGAGACACTTGGCATGAAATAAACATATTGAATTTTTTGATAGAACATATGTGGTCTATAAGTTAAATATATGAAATTTAGCATGCTTTCACATTTGCAATAACAATTACAAGCTAGATGTTTTTTAGACTTTCTGATGCCAGAAAGCTTTACTTTTGATTCTCTATTCTGGGTTAAGTCAATTCAAGTCTAAAAATTTGTTTTTGTGATTTCTCCTTAAAAGCACTGGTATTTTTTTATTCCAGCCAACCTGATTTCCTGATACTTTTAGTACCAGTCATTTTGAAAAGTTTCAATATATGCCATGGTTATTTAAATTCTGATTCTTTAATTGGAATGATGAATTTAAATGCAGTATCATAATAAGATACTGAACATAATCATACATAGTAAATCGATGTAAAGAATGATCAAGTAAATAAACCTTTTGATCCTATTGAAGGGGTTTTTGAGATACTTGATTTAGTGCGTACAGTTAATTGTGAGTTCAATAGGCTATTGATACAATGTTCATTGGTTATACTATGAGATCGTTGATTTAATCTCTTAAGCAGAGATGTTACCATAATTTTGGACTGAACTTGATGATATGTTCCTTGAAAATGTGTTTCGCGTGTAAATGGGAGTATTTCATAATGTTTCAACATTAGGCCTGCCTCACATTTGGTTTCATTCCCAAATTTGTGGGAAAGATAACTCTTGGGAGTTGAACCCAAATAGTTCCAATTCAATTTTGGATGAAGGACTTAACCTAAATAGAATGAATGAGTTACGATTGTTAAAGATTTTGCAAGTATTTTTTCACTTTCAACATCATGGATGATCCTTCTGTCACGCCCCGAATCTGAGACGCGGCACGGCGATGCCCCTTAGCCCAAAAGGACTTGGAGACACCAAGCCACGGAAGTCAGAACATACCAAAACTATAAAATATCCATTAAAAACCTTAGTCGAACATCGCAACGAAAACGATAATAATTTTAGCTATTACACTCCAACTTAAAACATAAATAAAAAAAACCAGTCTACAATAGTCTCCAAAAATCAAGGTCTTAACAGAAGATGACGTAACTAAATAACATTGACTATAATCACTAGGCAAAGGTGACTTCCATTGAATCACCAATCCCAAAATTGATCCTCATCATCTCTCTCGATACTATCCTCTGCAAAATAGTTATTAGTGGTGTGAGCGCACTCGCCCAGTAAGGGATCTCTTGACCCTCTGTTGGATTTGAGCAAGTTACATACATATACAACAGAAAATCATATTTGTAACCCAGACAAGTTTCAAAATCAAGGCTTTACAATTTCAAATAGCAAAACAGATAACAGAGCAGAATCAAACAAATTCATTTATATATCCATGCTCATGAATATTCGGAATCTCTATTGGCCAACTTGATCAAGCCCTAACTATAACCCCGTTAGGTGGGTTCGGACACTACTATTATTACCCGTAGGAGGGCCTTAACTACAACCCCGTTAAGTGGGTTCAGACACTACTATTATTACCCGTAGGAGGGCCTTAACTATAACCCCGTTAAGTGGGTTCGGAAATTGCTACTGTACCCCGTAGCACGGTCAGAAATTTCGGAACTCGTTCCTTCCGATAGAATTCCAAGTATTCAGAGCATGATCATATATACACATATAGCACAACATAAAATCATTTTTAACTTTACATAGAGAAAATTCATAAAATAGCATGCTCAAATCCACTTTTGTATATAAGAAAGTAACTTTTCCAAACAATACGTAAATTTACGAAAAACATATAATTTTTACAAAACATGTCTTTATAAAAGAAATAGAGGAAAGAAACCACTTACTTGAACAAAACTATAATTTTCATAAAACATATCTTTATAAAAGCAATAGAGGGAGAAGAAACCACTTACTTGAACAAAACTATAATTTTCATAAAACATATCTTTATAAAAGCAATAGAGGGAGAAGAAACCACTTACTTTAATCTTCTCGAGTTTCTATGATTTTCAAGACTTCATGAATCGGGCACTAAGCATGGTCGCATGAATCTCATAATATAAGACTATGAGCATACGCTATCTTACTATTTCGAAAATTAGTATATATATATCAAGATATTAGTATATATATATACGTATGTGTTTGTATTTGTATAAAGAGAAGTTTAAAAGAGAGTAATATATCTCTATCTATGTATATAAGTGTGTGTGTTGATAAAAAATGGGAGCCAAACCCCCCTATTTATACTAGTTGGAGCAAGAAATAGAATTAGTTTATTAAGCTTATCAAGAAGCTTATGTCATGATCTTATCCAATGTAAGATCTTATCCATTTGTCATGCTTATCCGATTTCTCATGCTTATCCAACTTCATTCTTATCCAATTATCATGCTTATCCAACTTCATGCTTATCCAATTCTCATGCTTATCCTTATCCGATTTCATGCTTATCCAATTATCATTCTTATCCTTATCTAATTGTTATGCTTATCCTTATCCACGAGTCATTGATCTTATCCGCATTTCAAGCATGTCCATTCAAGAATCTTATCCATATGTGTGTCATCGATCTTATCCGATGTAATGATCTTATCCACTTGTCATGCTTATTCAATTTTTCATGCAAATCTTCTACAATCTTATCCAACTTAATAATAGTAATAATAATAAATGATCATAATAATAAGGTGCCTCTTGAAAGGGTCAGGGTACCACACCTTCATCCTTGTGCTTTAAGATATACTATGGCTTCATCCAACGGTAAGCATTGGAAAGTTGTTGCTAAACACGGAGTAGATTTTTTTTTTTTTTTGTTTTGTCTCTAATCAGACTTGAAACTAGTTCACTTGCTAGCTCCATGATGTACTACATTTCGGAGTTTTAATGAATCTAAGAAGAAAAATGAGGTTGGTGAAATCTTTGTCAAGTTTAAGACTCGAACTTGTTGGCAAAAGTGTTAAGACAAAAAAGGGGAATAGAATATTCTAGTACTTAGAGAGTGTTTGGCTAAACTTATTTTAGAGAGCTTAAAGCTCATAGAGCTTATAAGATGTTTTTGGAGCTGATAAGCTCCTACATCTTATTTGGATAAAATAAGACGATATAGTTTATAAGATGTTTTTGGAACTGATAAGCTATAATATTTTTTGGTAAAAACTAAAGTTTATATATTTTTTTTAAGTATAATGATGATTCAAAAAAATAAAATTAAACTAATTTCATGTAAAAAATATTTTTTGTGATAGGAGAAATGTAATCTTGAAAAAAGAATAAATATATTTATATTATCTTATCTTTTATCATTAGACAACTTATAAGTTATTTGAAAAAAAAATTGGGGGGAACTTAGTTTTTTTTTTTCGGAGCTTATAAGCTCCTGACAACTTATTTTTGGAGCTTATAAGCTCCTTTGCTAAAATATTTACTAAACACTTTTAAAAAGCTTATAAGCTCTCAAACAGCTTATAAGATATTTTTAAGAGCTTATAAGCTGAGCCAAACACTCTCTTATTCTATTTGCTTGGTTAACTCCAATTTGTGTGCTTATAGCATTGAATTAAAAATCTTGTATGGAACTAGAGGGATTTCGTAAGCTATCAAGTTTATGGATTTGTTAAATATTTTTGTAGATTGGAACAAGCGTCTATGTGGGACAAAATCGTAAAATTGGTCCTTTAACTTTACCTGTTTGGGGTTTTAGTCCTCTAACTTTTGATTTTGTAAAAATACCCAGTATCTTTTGGTCATCGGGCAATTTTAGTCTTGGGCAACCTGGACTTCGCTCTTTCCGATTAAAATGCCTATGTGGCGAGTGATGTGCATGGCAAATTTGAAAAATTGGTCCTTTAACTTTGCCCGTTTGGGATTTTTAGTCCTGTAACTTTTGATTTTGCAAAAATACCTCGTATCTTTTGGTAGTCTAACAATTTTAGTCCTAGGCAACCTGGATTTTCCTGTTTCCGATTAGATCTTGCAATCCTTGTTTAAATGTTGGCTTGAATTAACCTTTAACTAAAGAAAGAAGTTTAGCCACGCATGGCCATAATAACAATAAAAACTAGAATAAAAGATGTTTAGACAACGCTAGACAATCGTGTATATATAGGGCTCTAACCCTTTTGATTAAATTCCTAATAGACCTAGGATATTTTTTTAGAAAGTCCTAGGAGTCGTAGGCTAGATGAGAATTCGTTTCCAAGTTGAACCCTTGCCAATCAATAGGGTTGCCTTCTATTCCTGTGTAGAAACATCCGACCCTAAGGCATGATCATGCCTTTTGCGACAAACACAATTATTTTCATATTTAGCCTTCCAGCTTTCTTGGCGAGGGGGAAATATTGGACTAATTTTTACATAGAAGTTGATTGCATTGCTCTCATATCCATGCTACAATAGATTGAAGATTGTTCTTCCATAAAAAATATAATTGCTGATATTAGAGTTGTTCATAGTTTGCGTGTGGTCTAGTGCATGTCATACCTTAAATCGAAAACAGGAAAATCTAGGTTGTCTAGGACTAAAATTGCTAGAGGACCAAAAGATATGGGGTATTTTTGCAAAATTAAAAGTTAGAGGACTAAAAATCCCAAACGGGTAAAGTTAAAGGATGAATTTTTCAAATTTTCCATGCACATTACTCACCACATAAGCATTTTAACCGAAAACAGGGAAATCCAGGTTGCTTAGGACTAAAATTGCCAGACGACCAAAAGATATGAGATATTTTTGCAAAATCAAAAGTTATAGGACTAAAAATCTAAACGGGTAAAGTTAAAGGATCAATTTTGCAATTTCGACATCTACGTTGTCGCATGAGTGGTTTGTTATTATATGAAGTTTTGGCTTAATTGCTAAATGATAAGTGCTATTTACTGCAAATTAAGTTAAAGGTGATACATTTGTTGTTTTATGCTTATATGTGAATGTTATACTATTGGTCGATACTGATGATGTGATTAATAAGAGAGTTTGAAACAAAGGATGTTAGTGAAGCTAACGGGATTCCTAGAATCTAGTTGCTTCAGTCAATTGACGACACAACAATTTTTTTGTCTCATTATGTTGAGAAAATAATTAAGACATTGGGTTATATGATTTATAGAATCATTAAAGTATTATATGATCCTTCGAGAACTCGCTTTAAGGATTAAAGTGGTGGATTTACAGTATTTTAAAGTTGTCGGAAGCTTGCATCTTCTCAATGACATGAGACAAACATCTCGTTTGTTGTCCTTAAGTTTGTCATATGTACAAGATGTCCTAAATAAACTCATTGAGATATTTTGTATTGGTTATTGTGGTATCTGGTAGTTACTAGTTCCCTTGTACATCTTGCTCTATGATAAATTTCAAGAAGTACTTGATATCTACATCAACTGAAAGTACTTGAGGTATTTTGTGATGCGAGTTGAAATCGCTAAATCAAGAAGCAATGAGTGTACAACATATGTGTTTACCTTTGTGTGTGTGTGGGGGGGGGGGGGGGGGGGGGCACTGTCTCATGAAAGTCAACAAATAGATTTTGATAACTTAGTTTAGGAAAAGTTATAATTTTCGGACACTAACATTGCCCAATTGCGCATTAACTGTAGGCAAAATTTGGCGTGGTAAATGCGGTATATAAAATTCCACAAAAAAATTGCATTGTTAGGACTTTGGAGGACGTGGGTTAGTCTTTTTCACAACAAAAAGTAACCTAATTTAAGCTAATTAGGCTCTCTGAGAAAATCACTGCTCGCAATGTGTCTTTAAGCTCATGATTATTAGCTCTTTGGTCCATGAATCCTTAACGCCATATTCATGCATTACCCAAATGTTAATGACATGTGGCTCATTCATCCATCTCCCATGGCGAACTAAAGCAAGGCAATTGTTTAAGATCACAAGACTTGGAAACTTATCATCTTTAAAATCCGAGAATTAAACTGTTGGAAAATCTCATTGTTCGCATTGAAAGACAAAATGATGCCTAGAGACGCATTACTGTGTCTGCCAATGATAAGCACCATTGAAAAAAAGATCAAATCCAGGATTGTACCAAATGTGTGGTACCTCTACATCAGTTAACCTCCACGATCTAGCGCTTGAAGTATAAAAATCAATCCTGGTGTAGGAGTCCTCTGGATGGTCATAATAGAACTCGTCGTCCTGGTAGCGATTGGCCACATTTTCAATTATATCCCGTATTTGGACAAGCTTGTAACTTTTACTATTAATATCAAAGCCAAATCCTGATCCTCGAATATGATCAACATAACCCTCTGGGTGGACAAATACGCTTGGACCAATCAACTCAAATTCTCGCAATGCAGGATTGCGCAAAATAATAATATCATTAAACACTGAACAACGAGGCCATTGCAAGGACCAAAAAGATGTACAAATTCGTGAGAGACTGTATCACCAAAAATGGGATTGAAAGGTTCGGTGATACAAAAAGTTTGGGAAATGTGGGTCATGGAAAGAAAAGATGTTTTCTCCACCTTGGCGGCAATTTTTTGGAGATAAATAACGCTTCAACAACACACTTTTCTTGCAATCACGTTTGTGATATCTAGTAATAAAAGTAGGACTTCTAATATACACATGTACACTCTCATATACACCATAATATAAATATTCGAATGAATCATAATTCACAAATGTAGAAAATTCAATTTAATACCTGGAATTTGTTTTTGACAAGAATAAGAATAGATTATTAAAAAGAACAACGTTTTTGAAGGATAGGAATACACATACATATATATAAGGGACAGTTTTCACTTAAAAAAATAGTTAGTGATACAACGTAAACAGGACCGCACTTTTTTTCGGTAGACCATTGAAGTTTAGGGAACTTGGACCATAGAAAGTATTGTCTCACGTCTCTTTTGTACGAGGTTTCTTCTACCTCTCTCGTTAGAGGTTCATAATGATTTACATAATTTTTTAAACTAAATGCCATCAAGATTTTTAATGTACATCATATTAGACTATTTGACAATGCATGTCGACACTCTTCATCCGAATTCATGAGGATTCTTCTCCTTTGGCTGATCAATTTCGTATGCAGATCTAAAGGATATGAAGTTTAACCAAAACTACGGGAAAACTTTACTCAATTTTCATCCTTTTATTTTTACGTTTTTAGTACACAGAATAATTCTCTCGGGTCTTAGGAATCTTAATCACATATAATAGACACGGAACTCTCTATTGAGTGTTTCATAGCGAGAGATAAAAGAGAAGCTATACGGCAAAGAACAACTACAACCACAGATGGGATAAGAGCATGGTTTGCCGTAACGGTCGCGGGGAGCGGAATGGAGGCCACCGTTTCAGTTCCATTACAACGTCGCAGAATGGTCGCGTTTATTCCGTACATTTTAAAGTTTACTATGTATAGAAAAACTTTTAAAAATTCTAAAAAATAATCGAATTATATATAAAATGCTGTGATTCAAAATTTATTAAATACAAATTATATTTATTATTAGTACCATGTAGAATGACAAGGGATAACAAAATTATCAATATATATCTGATCATACCACCATTCCAAAGTTCCGTTCCGGCCATTACAACCGTTCCATTGCTGCGATGAAACAAAAAAACGGTGGAACGGATGTTATAATGCCGCGACACCTCTACCAATGATAAACACTGGAATAGTTGAACGAAGGCCGGCATTCCGGTTCCGTTCCGACCGTTATCGCAGTGTCGAGGGAGAGAGAGACCAAAGCAGAGACAATAGGGTTTGTCGATAATTAAGCAGCAAATGTAGCGGTTTAATGTAAGTACCCGTTCTCTGAAAGTACATTTTAACAATTCCCAAGTTCAAAATGACCTAGTACTAAATGTGATGATTATAATTAGGGATGAAAATACATAACCCTCAAACTATAGTACTCTTTACGTATTGTCATATGAACTTTAAGAATTACACTTTACTATTTGAATTTTATATTTTTCACACTTAACTCCCTACGATCATTTTCTAACAATAAAAGTGAACAAAAAGTAGGACCCACCCCCCCTCCCCCCACACACACACACAAAAGAACATGTGCCTTATTTCCGTTTACTTTTATTACCAGAAAATGATGGAAAGAGGTTAAATGTGAAATATATAAAATTCAAATAATAAAGTACAACTCGTAAAACTTATATGGAAATGTGTAAAAATCATAGTTTGGAGGGATAAATATAGTTAACCCTTGTAATTAAGTGCTACTTGTTACAAGGATGCATTCATTACTTTACGAAAAGCAAGTTGAAGAAACGCCGAGTTTAATTTTCATAATAAAACGTTCAACTATGCATCTTTAATGTATTAAATTTAACCTTTTTTGCTATATGATAATGCTAGAGTAGTGCCCGTCAAGCCAATGAGATTGACGATACTTTTAAATACTCATTGTAACAAAAGTTTTTTCGACTAATAATAGAAATAAAAGTTTATACATTTTTGGGCACCTTCATTATAATGTGTAAGTTATACACATATTGTTGAAGCTCCTATATTACATAAGGCTATGGGGTTTGGCCTCGCATAGAGATGTAGGTCTTGAAACAAATATTTAAGGTGTGATCTAAATCACTCAAAGTCAAAGAATCTAACAAATACTAGGGGCATTAACATGAATCAGATTAAGACTTGTACTTATGACATATCTCAAATGGGAGGATGTCTTGTTTAATAGACATCGAATGTGGAGACATTTATATGCATAAGTAGGTGTTCATTAGAGAATGAGTTCACTGAGGATCCCACCGAGAAATACCTAAATGGGAGCGCTAGCTGCACATCAAAGTTAGGATTGTTTCTTAGCTTCTAGTGTGCATTAATTAGTTCTTAGACTTGAGGCTCCATAGTAATTTTGTACGTGTGAATTTATACATTGATATAGGCACCAATCCCATGGCAGGTCTTATGTTGCCTATGTTGGGCATATATTAACCATGTGTGAAAGTTTGTGAGAGTCAATAAAAAATCCATTTGCTCACCTTGTAGAGTGAGTGAATCTCCTATGTGTTCTATTTTAACTAGTCTACGAAAATTCGTGGCCACGGTAGAGACAATGATTAGAAATGAGTTTTCTAGATCGATTGTCGAAAAGACTAATTATAAATAAAAACCATAGAATTGAGGTTAAAAGGTTTTTTGATAAATCCCATATCATGTACCTCAATCGGGAGATTAGATAATGGAAGAAATGTACTTGCACGGTAATCATAAGCAGACAGGTTCACGCATTACACTTCACCTATTGACAAGGCGTCGTGAATTTGTTGTTGGACATCGACCACGATAGATGGGCACTATGAATTAGAATGAGTTCTAATTCATAAGTGATTAATTAAATAAATTTTAATTAATCGATTGATGAATTTATCATTTAAAATATCGCAATGAGCTGCGAGCCCATTTCTAATCGATTGGTGAACCTAAGGGGTCGCACACAAATAAATGAATAAACTCCTAAATGTATATGAAACATTTAATTGGATTAAATCAAAATGTTGATTTAATCGATTGAGATGCAATATATTCGATTGATTAAATTAATTAATTAATTGATGGATTTAATTGAATCAATAAGTTGATTTAATTTAATTAAATTAAAGAGCTAATTTAGTTGGGCTTGAGAGCCCAATTCATTAATTTATTAGATATTAATTAATCAATAGAATATATTAAGTTAATTGATGGGTTCAATT
Source organism: Petrea volubilis (assembly GCA_026212405.1). NCBI lineage: Eukaryota > Viridiplantae > Streptophyta > Magnoliopsida > Lamiales > Verbenaceae > Petrea > Petrea volubilis. Next base: position 12,492,195 of record CM047875.1, read on the forward strand.
AAATTAAATAATTAATTTAATTGAATAAAGTTAAATGGTTAATTGGACCTTAAGGTCCAAGCCCATAAATTGATTTGGTGGATAAAATCAATTTAGTGAAATTGATGGAAGAATCAATTAATTTAGAATTAATTGACTAAATCAATTAAATAGAAATTTAATTGATTTATGATTAATATAGGAATAGGAATTCTTATCATCAACAAACTAGAAATCAAGTGGGGGCCTATTTTCAAAAAAATTGAAATAGATTAGAGGAATTTTAGACATATAAATATAAATATATATATATATGTATGGATATATCATATTTATGATATTATATATATATATATACACACACACGTGTAAGTGGGCGTTGAGAAAAAAGAGAGATATGATTTATCTTATAATATATAGATATACGTACATATATCTACATATGATATATATATATATATATGTGGATATATATAATATAAACACACACATACGTACAAAGAAAAAGATGGAAAAGTAATAGATACACATTAGAAAAAACGAGTTTTTCAACTCTTGTCTCGTTTTATTGATAGTATGTATGTATCACATGTACGGCAATGATGATGGTGGGACAAGAAAACTTATAAACCGAGGCATGATTTAAAAGATGAGAAAAGAGTTTTCTCAATTTTCATGCACACTATAGCACACAATACGTTTGTCTTCCCCCTTCTTGATTAATTAATACATTCTTAGTTCTTGATCAATCGATGATCATAGGATTAAGATACAATTTGAAATATATCCACCCTTCTCAATTATTCCTAAAGGGTTTAGGAATTATTCTAAAAGTTAGAATAGATACAGTTTTATATACGTCATTACGGTTCTTGGTTCGATTCCAACATAGAATCGAGAACTTGAGGAGATCCGTTCGTGTGGACACTACAGAAAAAATGTCGGATTCTGACAGAAATATTCTGGGGGAATATTCCGTCGAAGTCAAACCGGGGGAAATCCAGCGGAATTTCCCCTGGATTTTTGTTTAATTTTTTTAATTAAAAACCGGAGGAAATCCGAGGGAAAAATTTTCCCATTTTTTTTGAATTTTTTTAATTAAAAATCGAGGGAAATATGGGAAAAACTTTTCCCTAATTTGTTTTTAATTTTTGAAATTAAAAATCGGGAGAAAATTTTCCCTGATTTGTTTTTGAATTTTTTAAATTAAAAATTGGGAAAATTCAGGGGAAAATTTCCACCATTTTTTTTTAAATTTTTTTATTTAAAAATCGGAAAAAATCCGGGGGAAAATTTTCTCGGATTTTTTTAAAATTTTTTTTAAGTAAAAACGTAATATTACTATATATTTAGGCAAAACAATAAGTAAGCTTAGAAGTAGATAAATGGCAAAATATTAGATTTGTATCTAAGATGTCCTAAGTTCGAATCCATGCAAGAGCAGAATTTATTTAAATTTTTTGATAGCAAACCGAGGGAAATTTTTTCCTGATTTTTTTTGAATTTTTTTAATTAAAAACTGGGAGAAAATTTCCCCCAGTTTTTTTAAATTTTTTAATTAAAAATGTAATATTATTATATATTTAGGCAAACTAATAAACAAGCTTAGAAGTTGCTCAATGGCAAGGTATTAGATTTGTATCCAAGAAGCCCCTAGTTGGAATCCATGTAAGAGTAGAATTTATTTAAATTTTTTGAGGACAAACCGGGGGAAAATTTTTCCTGTTTTTTTTTTTTTTTTTGAATTTTTTAAATTAAAAATCGAGAAAAATTTGGGAAAAAATTTTCACCAATTTTTTTTAAATTTTTTAATTAAAAATGTAATATTACTATATATTTAAGCAAAACAATAAACAAGCTTAGAAGTAGCTCAATGGAAAGGTATTAGATTTGTATCCTAGAGGCCCCAAGTTGGAATGCATGCAAGAGCAAAATTTATTTAAATTTTTTGAGAGCAAACCTAATACCAGACTATCTTTAGAGGGAGAAAGTTTGGGCTCCTATACCCGTGAATTCATACGGTACGGTTCAATTGATCGAGCGAGAATTCAAGGAGGACTTGTATTTGAATACGATAATTTTCTACATCAAACGAATAGCTTAATAGTATAATTTCATTTGTTCTTTATTAAACATCATTGTTGTTTGTATAAGATCCGTATCGCAATAGCAACGGGATGAGTTTTTACATAATTGTTATGTGTTAAATTTTTATATTTTCACTGCGTTAACATCCCGGGGCCTATGCGAAATGAATAGATAATATATAGTGTATTAAGTGAGTAAATAATGTGAAGAGATGTAATCTCAATCTCTTTTTCCCCTCTCTCTCTCTCTCTCTCTCTCTCCCCCCCCCTCCCCTCTCTCCTTTCCTTTCTGTACGTCATTACTACCGTCAAATTTGTCGCCCCATTCCTCTCCGCCTCTCTCTCGATTTCTTTCTTTCTTTCTCTCGATCTCTTTTGTCACGGTCACCATCACCACCGCCAACCACTATTGTCACAACTCTCTGTTTCTTTCTGTCTATTAATATCTATATATATATGTGATTTGTAATATATATATATATATATATGTATATGTATAAATCTATATTTGTTTTTAAGGGAATAATTTAACTCTGATACTATCTTACCATGTTACAAGTTTGGTGTTCCTCTATTCCTCTCTATTGCGATTGCGATGGAAAAAGATAAATCTTCAAGAGATCATATCACATAGATGTGTGTACAAATTGGTGAAAAATGGTTACACTCCCAAGATGACAAGTCAGAGTGCTCGCTGGAGAGTTTTAACGTCAATCAATCAAGCGGTTACTAGCATTCTATGCAACTAGATGGCCGTTTTCATGGACGATTAAGTTTAGGAAAGAAAGTTTTCAAGTTCTAACGGGCAGCTACATATTACGTACCATAGAATTATCCAATTTGAACTGTCGCGGAAAAGGCCAACTTTTGTGTTGCCGCGAGTCATTGAGCATGATGATGGTTTTACTGGTGTGGTCTTGATTAATTTGATGAGAAGACGGTTGCCTTATTCTCTCTCCGCTGTAGGATTTCTGTCACGCCCCAATTCCTGCAGAGCATGGCTACCGGTTTAGCTAGCACAATTCCCTTGCTATTCGGCTTGAGAATAGGAAGCTTTGGAATGCAGAACAACACTACTTACCAAAATGAACATTTCTATCATGCCTTGGATCCAGGACGTGGCACGGCGATGCCCTAAGCCCAAAGGACTCAGAGATACCAAGCCATGAAAATCAAAACATACTAAAAATCATAAAATATTTATTGACACACCTTAGTCGAACATCGCAGCAGAAAAGATAAAAATCCTAACTATTACATCTCTAATTCAAACATTAATAGAAACTAATCTATAATAGGCTTAATAAATAGAGTCATATAAGGAAACAACTGAACTAAATAGCGATCACTAAATTCTCTAGACAAAGATGACTTTCATTGGATCACCAACCCCAAAATTGACCCCGTCGCTCTCGTCGGTACTATCCTCTGCAAAATAGTTATTAGTGGTGTGAGCGCACTCACCCAGCAAGGGATTTCTTGACCCTCTCTCGGATTCAAGTAAGTTACACACACACACACACATACATATATACATATATAGCATAAAAATAATACTTAGCAAACATAGACAAGTTTCAAAAATTAACATTTTCCACTTTCAAGTAACAGAACAAATAATAAAACAGAATCAAACAAATTCATTTACATATCCATGCTCTTGAACACTTGGAATTTTTATTGGTCCACTTGATCAAGCCCTAACTATAACCCTGTTAGATGGGTTTGGACACTACTATTATTACCCGTAGGAGGGCCTTAACTACAACCCCGTTAAGTGCGGTCAGAAACTACTATTATTATTCGTACGAGGGCCTTAACTATAATCCCATTAAGTGGGTTCGGAAACTACTATTATTAATTGTAGGAAGACCTTAACTATAATCCCGTTAAGTGGGTTCGGAAGTTGCTACTGTACCCCGTAGCACGGTCGGAAATTTTGAAACTCGTTCCTACCAAGATTATTTCAAGTACTCAAAGTATGATCAGATATACACATATAACATGTCACAAAATAATTTTAGTTTTTCATATAGAAAATTCGTAAAATAGCATACTCAAATCCACTTTTTATCTACGAAAATAACTTTTTAAACAAAGACATAACTTTAAGAAAAACTTATTTTTATAAAATAAATAGAGGGAAGAAATCACTTACCTTAAGCTATACAAATCTCTATGATAATGAGCCTTCACCAACCATATTCTAGTAGCGACTGATCGAAATCTAATAATGTAAATATAGACTTAATAGTCAATATATATGACCTAAAATACTAAAGGTATATATATAGTTAATACGTACATGCATAGTTAATCAACTAGTTGCCCTCAACCTTACCTAGAACAGCACAGACCCGTGAATTGTGCAAACCTGAGATCATATGCCATTAAAGGTTATATAATCTTACTAGCCCACTCACGTGCTGTCATGATTTGCCTATATATATATATACCTATATTTATATCTATCCATATGTTCACTATAGTATGTTTATTTATCTCTAAAGTTTACATAAATCTATAAGAATATAATATATATAAGTGCATGAAACCATATAAACTTGCACGTTCATGAGCAAATTGAATCGTAAATGGTGAATTAGTATTGCGTAATCCCAATATTTCAATAGTTTTGAAAGATGAAGTCATGATACAAAAGATTAGTTGAAAGCTTACAAACGATGAATCTGCAAGGACTTACAAGAATTACTGCACCAAAATCCAATGCCAATGCCAAAGTCTATTCGGTCCCATCTCTACTCACTCTCTTGGTGTGTGTATATATATATATATATATATATATATTTAGTTTGTGTGTAAAACCCTAAGTGACCAATTAATATAATGCTAAATCCTAATTTGATACACTATAAGATTTGTAGGTCATGAAGGATTCCTAGACCTAATAGAATGGCCCAATAGTCCTAAGTCTAATAGGATTGGCCAAATAATCTTAAGCCCAATAGAATTTGGTTAATAATCATAATAATTATAGAAATAATTATAATAACAAAATTTGTAATTATAATGGCAATCAATTTGAGTATTTATAATGGCAATATTAATAATAGAATATTAGTCTTAATAATAATAAGACTCATAAAAGGGTTAGGGTATCAAATTTTACAGCAGTGAAACATTAAAAGAATAATTACAACTATTCTTTCTCGTATTCTAAAAAAATCTGAAATTAAATCAAATTCTAACACTTGTAAAAATCCTATTCCAATCTTCGTATTTCACTAGCCCCAATACTAGTTGTCAACTCCCTCTTTGGAACTAACATCCGCAAAGCATTGAAATTATATTGTATGGGTGATACTTCGCTTAGTAAACAATTCCACTTCCCTTAATAATACAGACTTGCATCTTTTATTCACAGCAAGAAAAAATGAGATTTTTGGCGGATTTATTTTGGCAGAATTTTGATGGAATTTGAGTGGAATTTTGGCCAAAATTTAAAAATTGTTTTTTTTTTTTTGATTTTTGGGAGAATTTCATGTGGAAAATTTAAAAAGAATAAAAATTTTTATTTTTTAAATTTTTGGAAAAATTTCCACTGAAATTTAAAAAAAATACAAAATTCTTAATTTTTTAATTTTTGGTAAATTTGCGTGGAAAATTCCACCAAATATTTAAAGAAAAATTAAAAAATATTAATTTTTTAATTTTTCTGCAAAAAATTCCATTAAAATTTTGAAAAAATAGAAAAATTAATTTTTAATTCTTGGTTGAATTTTTATAGTAATTATACCTTATATTGTATGCTACATACTACTATTTTTTGAATGTAACAATACTATAGAAATTATACTTGATTAAAATAAATGACTTGATAATTTAATCTTAAATCTAATGCAACTCATGACATATTTACATAAATAATGCAATTCATGACATATTTAAATACCATTACGATCCTTGGCAAAAACTTAAACGGCAACTTGATTAAGCCTTAATTTTTAACGATGATCAAAAAGATCTTAGTGCTACGTAACTTATTAGTGGGTGTAATCTTTAACCCGATTAGCAGGATCGACTAACATTTAATCCCTATTGGGTGGATTTTTGTCGGAATTGTTCTATTTCGCAAAGTGTCACCTAATCTAGTCCTAGTCTTTAACCCCAATTAGGACAACTACATAACCCCATAGCAAGACTAATCTATAACCCCAATTAGAAGGATCTAGCAATGTTTTACCCCTGTTTGGTGGGTCTTAACCGGAACAATTTCAAATCGTGTCATTGCCAAGTTTCATAACAGGTCATGTTATATTTTTGGTTTTCTTGCTGCATACTTGCTTACATGCTTAAGAATCCTTGTTTACACACCTATCCTTGTTTGCTCACACGTTTCAATTCACTTTATCTGAATTCTTATTCAATAACTTGTTACTTATGATTGTTATAGGTGGCGTATATGACATGCCTTTCATGTAATGCATGATACGATAATTTATAAGATGGCGTAACAAAATTCACAAAACTCATTATTTCTTAAGCTTACACAAAGTCGACCAATTATCACATTTCAATTCTTGGCACTTCATTTGAGAGAGATTTATAAATTAGTTCGTATTCAAAGTTGTTTTTTCCCCCTAATTTTTCATATGGCTACCTATACTATATATTCATATAGGGATTATTATATTTTTTATCCTATAAGTTTTGGGTGATTGAGTGTTAGTCCTTTACATTTACCTTTTCCAATTTTCGTCCTTTATATTACAAAAATTTCAATTTTAGTCCGATTTTGGACTATTTTGATAGCTAGAGTTGACGTGTCAACAAAAATTGGGACTTTTGTAATTTCGGCGGCATTTTGGCTGATGTGGCAATAATGTAAGCACCATGTTGTGTTTTTATTTTATCACATGGATAAAAAAAATCAAAAAAAACCCACACATACACACTTATTCCACATAGATTAACATATATACACATAATTATAACATATATATACACACGCATATATATGTACACACATACATACACATATATACATATATACATATATACAAAGGGAGAACGAGAGAGAGAGAGAGAGAGAGATGGGGGGAAATTAGGGTGAGGGGAGGGAGTGGGTGCTAGGGGAAGGGGGAAATTGAGGAGGGGGCGGTGGCTAGAGGGGTGGGGGAAATTGGGGATAGGGGCAGTATTGGATGGAAGGGGGAAGTTGGGGTGTTGGGGGGGGGGGGGGGGGGGAGGGGTCCTAGGGTAGAAGGTAGGGGGGATTGGGCAAGCTGGGGTCAGGGTTTGGGTGGGTGGTTGGGTGGATGAAGATGAAGAAGAGGGGTTAGGTTTTTTTTTTTCTTGTTTTTTTTTTAGTTTTATTAAGGGATAATTGCAATTTATATCCTTTAGGTCTACCGTATTTTCGATTTTACCCATTTCGTTTTAAATTTTTCAATTTTGTTCTCTTCAATTATCAATATTTCGATTGTCGTCAGACTTTTGACATAACTTCTCACCGGTGATGACGTGTCGATTTTCTGGCCGTAAATTGTGATTTTCCGGTCATCACCATAAATGGCCAGAAAATCGCCACGTCATCACCGGTGAGAAGTTATGTCCAAAATCGGACGACAATCGAAACATTGATAAACAGAGAGGGCAAAATTGATAAAATTGAAACGAAAATGGCAAAATCAAAAATACCCTAAATATAGAGGACAAAACAAGCAATTATCCCTTTTATTAATTATGTAATTAATTCATTTTTTTAAGATATTCCATATATATAAATTAGATTTTTTTTAGAAGAAGAAAGGTATGAAATATTTAGATTTTAATTTTTAATTTTTAGTTTTATACTTTACAATATGTAATTTTATTAAATTTATATAACATTTTTATACAATAATAATAATAATATTTAAATTAAAAATTTATAATATTTATATAAATTAAATAATTTTAAATACATATGCGTGTATATATATGTTGTATGTATATGTGTGTATATGATTTTTGGGCTTTTTTTAATCTATGTGGAATATAAGTGTATATGTGGTTTTTTTGATTTTTTTTTTTATAAATCAACATGTCACCCATGTGTCGCCATATCAACCAAAATGGCGCCAAAATTAAAAAAACCCCAATTTTTGTTGACATGTTAGCTCCAATTGTCAAAATAGTTCAAAAATGAACTAAAATTGAATGTTTTGTAATATAAAGGACATTAATTGAAAAAGTCATGCAAACATAAAGGATTAAAACTCAATCACCCCAAACTTATAGGACAAAAAAATGTAATAATCCCTATACATTTAGTTTGTATGCACTATAATAAATCACCCCTTTACTAAGTCTACTAAAAATTTTGTAACAGAGAGATTTTTATATTTTGTCACAGTTTTAGAGTATCATCACATTATTTGATGATTAATGACAGAATTCAATGTAAATAGAACAAAATAAATAATTAGTAACATGATATTTACTAAAATAAATTTATAAATGAAATCTAGCATAGAAAACTAAATTTGTAATTGGTTCATCTATAAAAGGTATAAATTCTTGTAGCGATGGTCGGCTACGTAAAAAATATATGTTTGGAATTTATATTAGAAATTAATGAGTTCATTTCCTACTCTAGTTTATTTAAATTTTATTTATAATATACTGTAAAAATGTTTGATGAAAAATTCCATTCAATATTAAAATAAATCAATATAAAATGTCAATGAATGCAAATAAAGAATTAAAGGAAGAAGATATATTGTTTTAGAAGGAAGAAGAAGATGATAACTAAATAATTATAGTTTTTCATTCAAATTGAATTTTCACTTATTTAAAACATTTAACAATCTCTTATCTTTAAATATCTAAATGTTTTTATGTGTTTAATAATTAAAAACATTCCCTATTCTCTTTTTTATAATTTTTCCTATATTATATTATAAATGATTAATTATAACCCATCAAAATGTTATGATTTATAATTTATACATAACATATTTATCTCTAAACGAGAGGAAAAGAAGAAGAAAAAAAAAGATTTGGGATGGGGTTGATTTGGGTTGTCAGTTAACCTATAAAAGGATTGGGGTTGTCTGGGTAACCTAAACCCAACCTATATTTTTCAGGTCACTTTCGGGTTCGATCCATTTTCAGTCCAATTCATGAACTGTCAACTCTAACCTACTATTTTCGTGTTGGGTTGTCATGTTGGGTCAAAAAATACCACCCCTAGTTTTTACATTTGCATTTAAATTCGAGCAAAGGTGCCGTAGGCAAAATCGATGGAATCCTAGAGGCTCTTTAAATACCACTAGTTGTTCCATTGCCAAAGTTATGTCTCCATGTTTGTTTGAAATGAGGCATATGCCTTGGTTTTGTCTGATAACATGCAGGCTCAGTATTGATAGGAACCATAACTAGGATAAGCGTGTTTCCTTGTCAACCAATGCGTATGCAAGAGGCAACATATTTTGGTTACCATCCATTGTGCATACAATAAGCAATTTGTGCTTTTACTTTGTATACAAATGAATTTCTTCAACTCTAATCACCCTACGGCAGTATTGGAACACAGTTACACAAGGCTTAAATGCCTTGAACACGTAGCCTATCATTGTTGTTGATGTGTCTTGAGTGTCGAGGTTAAGCCATTGTATGACCATTCCATGATTCGATTTCTGCAGTGCAAGAAAATAATGTGGTAGTTTTTTAGTAGAAGATTCCTAGTTACCGTACAACAAGAAATGTGCACGGATCAAACCCTGCCAAGCTTTTTGGTATAGCTTATCCAGTACTCTAGTTGTGTATGAATTTGTGGTCTTTCGTCTTCAGCTTTGTACATGTAGTTATCATGGATTTGGGTCACCATAATTCCTCCAATAACATTCATATCCAAGTTTGAGTGATTTTCGTCAACATTCATTACAATGCACGTATGTGGTCTAGTGTAACTCATTATTTGCTAGACTCCACACCTCTCTTTGGGAACCGTGCGGACTCTCCAATGACAATTTTGCTCGTCTTTCAATATGCAAAGCACGTATACAAATTCGGATTATTATTATTTTTTTTCACTTTCTTCGGACATGCTATGTTCATCCTTCTTAGGACATGCAATTTTCACCTTTTTCATTATTATTATTATTTTTGAAAGCAATACGGTTGAAGCCCAGCGGCGCTGGCCGGCCGAATTCTTATTAAATTTTCTTTTTAACTACTAAGTGCAGCCGACAATTATGTTTTCGGCGATGGCGACCGCCTAAAAGTCACCAAAATTATTATTATTATTTTTTCTTAATAGCGGTTAGAAATGAGCTTGTTAATGATGGCATTCACAAGAGTTATTTTAGGATTAAATTATTTCTAGTAAAAATTCATAAATAGAGCCTAGAGAGTTCCGGATGGCAATCCCCATCAGGGGTAGGTTTTTATACCCCAAATCAGGTTTAGGTAGGTCCCAAATTTTCATTTCAAAACCTGGACCCGCTCAAATCCACCCCACTAGAATGTTATATTTTTTTTATTTGTTATTCTATATAAATTTATATGACATATATCTACATTTTATATATGCTATTCTCATACATAAAAATAATTATCTAACACTAGTAGTTAAGTTATAATTTCAAAATACGTGCAAATAAATATGCGATAAAGATATTTAACCTTTCAAAATTTAAAATATCTTCATACAAATTTGTAAATAATTAGTACTTTGGCAATATTATTATTATTTTTTTATAGTTAGAAAGTTATGATAATATAACTTTTCCTTAAAAAAGTTTGTCAATTATTTTTTAAAAAAATAACCTGGTCTATCGGGTCCAACCCAGACCCTTTCGGGTTTGAAAATTTCCTGGTCAGGCGGATCTCGGGTTTGGTCAGACCCTCCCCATTGCCGTCCCTATAGAGAGTGTTGTCTGTGTATTAAAATGCTAAGTGTAAATGTCCCACATTGGATATCTAACCTTGAAAATTTAAATATAAATATGGTTAAGTGTGAAGTTAGAAGTTAGTATAAACTAATTCACACGCGTGTGCTGCCCGCTCGCCCAACCCGACCCGGCCCCAGCCACGGGCTCAGGCTTATCTTTTAGTGAAATAGCCCTACACTAACTATTACAATCTAAATTCAAATTTTAAATTAAACACACATTTCTAGGTTGTTGCCACTTTTGCGTCCAGGCACTACAAAAAAAAAAAGAAGCATTTTAAATAACAAAGTAATGATAATAAATGTATATTTTGTCACTAAAATTAGACTTTTGGTGACAAAATATGATTTTGTTACCAAAAAGTTACTTTTTAGTGATGATAATGATAATTCGTTACAAAAGGCAATATTTTGTTACCAAAAGTCAAACTTTAGTAACAATTACGTATATTTGTTATGGAAAATAAGGTATTTCCACCAAAAATTTAATTTTTAGTAACAAATGGGAGTATTAATTACGAAAATTGTAGTGTTGTCACTAAAAGTAGTTTTTATTTGTGATAATTTTGAAATTTGTTATAATATTTTAAACATGATTTATATAATATATACTCTGTTATAAAGTATTACGGTTTTCTAACATCCGCTTTATGTTTTGCTGTCGATGAACTATTGAAACCCATTTGGATATGCTTTTTTTTAGAGAAGAAGCATTTATATGATATTCAATTTATAATTATCATAAATTTTGGATGTGCTTTGATGTTCAAAAGATTTTTAAATAATCGTTTTGAGTCTTTGATATCAATATACTATTAAAACCCATTTGGATGTGCTTTGATATTTAAAATTTTTTTAAATAATCGTTTTGTGTCTTTGATATCAATGTACTATTGAAACCCATTTAGATGTGCTTATTTTAGAGAAAAACATTTATTTTTTAAAAAAAATAGCACTTCAGTGCAAAAAAAAATTGGTTGGATGTGTATTAAAATTTCATGTGTAATTTTCATTTTTAGCCAAGCTTTTTTATAGTGGCTAAAAAAAAATAAGAATTAATGAATTAAAAAGTATAAAAATTAGTAAGATTAATAAAATTTGTTCACATAATATAACGACCCCGGTAACCAAGTTTATTAAAAATTTACATTCAAAAGCAAGTAATAGAAAACATGCTTAAATATATGACAAAATGTCAAGATAATACAACCAGTTCAAAACGCCGGACATAAAAGTATGTTCCCAGCATACATAAAGTCAACAATTACAAAATAATAAGTACGCAGCGGAATTTAGTCGCTCTCTTTCTAATAAAACGGTTCAAAGGTTCTTCCTCCTCTCCTTTATTTAAGCTAGTATCGGGCTCATCTAAAAAAATATCATATGAACACGATCAACATACAGTTGAGTAGAAACATTACTTAAGCACATAAGGTGCTCGTGTGTGATTTGCACATAGGTACATATGGTTACTTTACACAAAAAAAAAAACGTAGGTTTTTATTCAAACCTTTCTCGTCACCTATCAGTGACCCTTATGACTCCCCGGTCGAAATAACAACCAGCACATTACTCCCGCCTGCCTTATCCTCCAATGGTCGTACCCCGAATGTTACGCCAAATTTTTCCTACGACCCGCTCTCTTATATAGATCACTCCGTCTACATAAGGGGGGATTAGGAGATGGAGGGAGTGAGAACTCTTACAGCCGGCTACCCCATTGGTATGTCCCGGCGGAACTCACCCAAACCACTCCGATATATTTCGGGCCCATTTTATAATCACAATTTGTGCACATAGCATAATCTTAGAAGTTTTGCTTCCATATTTCAACATGTTATTCCAACATCTTAGAAAAGAATATCATCAATATAAAATGAAATTAATGAAGATAATATTTCATAAACTATATACGTATATATACATCAAGTATGAAAGTTAAACCAAAATATAATCAAAACATAATAGCATGTATATGGCATCACATACATATATATATACCTATATATATATATGTTGACTAAAACTATAAGTAAACATCAATATATGAATATAGGTATATATACGTAACATATATATATTTAGACTAAACATATAATTAAAATAGAAATTTAGACTAAACATATAATTAAACCTTAAATCTAGATTAACCATTTAATTACCTATAAAGATATTTATATACATATACGTACATCATGTATATATATCTATATAATATCAACTATCCCAATATGATAATATGTTAGCCCTCATAAAATCTTTTGATGATGATATGACTTTGGCTACTTTGATACTGGTATCTTTTGTGATCCCCTAAGGTAAGGAAGCACGGCTGGCTGGTTGGAAAGTGCTGATACTATATCCCTCATGGACCTTTAAATGAGGAGCTATCTTTGGGAAAGACTTGAATGATTCCTATTATGAATCCTTGACAATAACTGCCTACCTTGTCAAGACGGATCCACTTGCCTTTGCTAACCAAAACCAAAGAAGGAAGAATATTATTTTACCATATTGTTGGGCACGCTGCTGCAAGTATAAATAGACGTCTGTGTAGTACCAGAGAAGTATCTTATTCACTTTGCTTGCCTCTGCTTGATTTTGAATAAGTCTTATTGTGTATTGATAGGCTAAATACGTGTACAAGTTAGAGTGCTAAGGACCAGACACCTCTGTGTTGGTACCAGGCATCTACCAGTTACACGTTAACTATGGAAGTGGTTTTTGCCACTCTGTATCGTTTCATTTTTTCTGTATTCCAGTGTGTTCAAAACAGTAAACTAATAAAATATTTTTACAGGTTTAAAAGCCTAGGGTGAAATATACCTAGGTAGTGGATTCAGCTTCGGCCCAACCACTATACATAACTGCGTCTTTTTATTAAGCTTTTTGTCTCTTTAATTTATGTCATAATATATACACGTACGTATTATATATATATATATATATCTATACATATATATAACTATATATACGTATGATATATATAACCAAATATCAAAAATATAGTTTGGTAACTTTAAGAAATATATTTTTATGAATATAGTATATCTTTTCAAAACTCATACTTTTCCTAGAAACATATTAAATTTTCCAAATAGGATGAACATGATGTCAAATATACTATATTACCCTGGACTTGTAATATAGTAAATTTTCATGAACATCTAAGCACATATATAATGATCATATAATATTTCATAAAATGAAATAATATTTGTAAGACCATATTCTAGCACATAATTCTAAATAAGAATGCACAAAGTAGTGAAACTAATTTCATGACTTCATGTAACCTCCTTCAAGAGACAAGAAAAAACCTCTACTTATATGATTAAGTAACGTTTCTACCTTTGTTTTTTTTCTTTTGTTTTGAGGGTAAAGATAGGAAATTAGTGAATTTTGGAAGAAAACAAAGAAAGTGTGAGGGTGTGTGGAGTGACCGGTTGAGAATGAGGAAAAAATGGTCTTATTTATAGGATGAGAAAGCAATTATTTTATTATTAGGTCTTTTTCTTCATAATTACAATTTTTCCACCTATATTAATACCGTTAATGAATTCTTCCATGTGGAAGACTAATTAGGCTTGGGTGTACATGCTATGATATGATTCATAGGCTAAGTAAATGTGAGCCATGCAACAATATTTATTTATGGTATAGTAGAGAAGATTTTTCTTGTAAAATATCATGAAATAGATTAATATCTAGCATTTGGAATTTTCCTTTAATTAAAATCCGAAAATTAGGTTTTAATTTGTTAAAAATCGAAATTTACACTTATAGTTTTAGGAAATATATTATGGTAATTAAAAATTCGAAATATATATTTTTATTTGGAAGTTTATAATTTTATTGGAAATTTATGCTTTAATTTGAGCAAAATTCAAAAATTAAGGAAATTAAATTCTAATTTTTAAAAATATATTTTTCCAAGTCATAATAGTCTAAGATATGTAATTATTAATAAAATACAATTTTGAAAAAATATTATGTGTAGAGAAAGTAAATTTATAAATATTTATAAATAAGAAAACAATTTAAAAAAACTTAATAATTTTAGGAGATTATTTTTCCTCAATATATATATATATAGATAATGGTAGGAGAGATAGCCAATATGCAATTGTATATGAATGGTAAAGATTAAGACACATTTTGGTAGTTGAAATACTAAGAGATAAAATTTACATGTAGCCTTCTTTTTTACCACATTTTACATGAAAGTGACATAAATAGATAATTAAACTAATAGAAAACATATTTATCTAATTTTATGTATTATTCTTTTTAGGGTATTTTCGGATTTTATATAAATATATACATATTTTGATAACATTATTTCAAAAGTGTCAAAATTGTGAAGTAAATAATTAATTCTAATAAATGTATAGTTTCTAAAATAATTTTTACTATTAATTTTGAATTTTAGGGAGGAAAATGCAAATTAAATTTCATGATATGGAACCAATTGTACCAATAATAAAATTAAAACCGATAGTTTAGGTTTGTGGATAGTTTTCGAAAAAATTAAGGAGAAATTCGCAGGTTTCAATTTCACTAAGAACAAGTCACATTTTTAATAAATACACGTAATGCAATGCACATATATTCACAATAAAAGGATTTTCTCATAAAATAGTAAAAACATTTCATAATTCCAAATTTAAAATAATGTGGTTTACCGGGTCGTCACACATAATTATATATATATATATATATGGTCACACATAATCCTAGTTATAGTTAAATATCAGACAGGTAAAATGTTTGACATTCAACACATACGTACATATTACAAAAATATTTTTCAAAAGTTATGGTGATATTGGCTAAATATTATGCAAACGACTATTATACAATTTATTAAAAGTATGAACACAATACGGAAGTGAAAAGATACTCGAGATTAAAAAAATACGACTTATTTTGATATTATGTTCACATATATTATGTTTTTTATGTAATATATATAATAAAAAAAGATTATTTAAATCTATTCAATAAATTATTTAATTTATAATCATCATATAAATTATATATATAACTATTTATATAGTTACTAATATTTTTATGAAGTATTACAAATTTGTTATTTATGTGATATTCAATTTATAATTATCATAAATTTTGATACCAATAAATATTTTTATATATTGTAAATTTTGAAACCAATTAAATAAATTTTCATAAAATAAAAATATTGTTTTATAAAATATTATACAGAGTATGGCATATTAAACATTGTTATATTAAAAGCTATGAATATTATTCGTTAAGTTCAGAATATGTATGAATAACAAAAGTATTTTTTTAATTATTTCTATGTATGAGTACTACATAAGTAGTATAGTATGTGTTTTTAACTAATAAAGCTCTTATAATTATCTAAATTTATTTAACTAATACATAATTAATTAATTAATTAATACATAATAAAATTAATTAAGGGGGGTAGAAAACAAATAAGAATAATAAAACGTCAAAACTATCAACAAAATAGCACTTGACACAGCAGCAACCCTTGGAGAAATTATACACGAGGTTGGGAGTTTGAATCTCTCTAGCAACAAAGGAAAAATATTCTAATCGGCTCGGCGCGTGGGTTGGGTCTTCGCTTGGATTTTTTGTGACAAAAATCTTTTGTCACAAAAATACCTTTTTTGTAACAAAAAATGTAATTCGTTACAAAAACATTTGTTGTTTTTGTAACGAAAACAAAAAAATCATTACAAGAACTTTTAGCGACATGCTTTATGGGACGAACTTTGGTAACGAAAATATTTGTTACCAAAAGTTATAGTGACAAAAAATAGATTTCTTGTAACGAAATCTTTCGTTACAAAATGTCATTTTTTTTTGTAATGAGGATTATTGTTTGCCCGTTGCCAACAAAAAAGGTTTTAGTAGGTGTTAATATCCAGCATTTATGGTTGTCTCCTCGCCCCTATAAATAGCAAGTTGATATTCAAACAATGACACATAATATTCAGAATTGCAAGTTGATAAGATTTTTCTCTCTTTGAGTAGATCAGTATAGTGCGTCGTTGGTCATATGAGAGAAAAAGTTATCATTCGAGTACTTCTATTTTGAGTGTGCTTGCTTGCATACGATAAATATTGAGTTGATTAGCTTTCAAAGGTAAGGTTCGAAGTAGAAGTGCAGCTTGAAACGAATTTCTAAACTGTCTTATCTTGAAAGAAATATCGCTAGCCCACCGTACCGATTAGGGGGACAAATATTTCTGTAAGGCTATCCAGTTTATCCCGGTGATTCAATCGTTGCAATACAATTCAAAATACCTATAAAATTACCAAGTTTTCTTGTTATTTATTTGTATTCGGTGTTGTTTGATTGCTTGTGACTATTGTATTGTATTTAAACTATTGTTGCAATTCTATTTATATTTTTGAATAAGCCACCCCTATGAATATATTATTTTGTTGATATTCAAAGCCATTGCTCCAACAATAGCTAATGCAAAAAGTTGCATTTTTGATAGTCACACAAATCAAAATTCTACGGGTGGAAATTTTTGACATGACATGACAATGTAACACAAACCCAACACAAAACTATAGTTAGACTTGGGGATTTATGGGTTTGGTTGTAAGTAGATCGAACTCGAAAGCAACCCTAGAAAACTGAATTGCATTGGGTTGACTTGTGGGTTACTCGAACAATCCAATTTTTTTCCCGAACCAATTCAATTCAACCCGATTTGAATCATATATATATATATATATATATACACACATTTTATGAAAAACATATTATATATATAAAATTACAAGTTGTATGCTTTTAAAGGCTATAGACTTATAATTGGCCGTTGACAGTATAATATAGGAAACTTTATTACGAAAAAAAAGATAAATTTTAAATAATTAAAATATGAAATGTTTTAAATATTTAAAGAGAAAAGATTGTTAAATTTTTTGAATAAGTGAAAAATCAATTTCTATGCAAAATTATGCATGTGTTAGTTAAAGTCATCTCCAATTGTTTTATTTGCAAACTAAGATGTTTTGTATTGATTTACCTTAATATTAGATGAATTTTTTCATTATAAGATTTTTTTGTGTATTGGCCTATGGATAACATTTACACAAATTACAGAGAAAGAAATGAACTCAATAACTTTTAATGTAAATTTCAAGCATGTAGGTTGTACGTGGCCGACCATACAAAATAAGTGTATATATATATATATATAGTCATATATATTTAAAAAAATATGAGAAATAAAGTTTTAAAAAACAAAATGTGATTTTTTCAATCTTTTCACTAATTGAAATTTTTATTTATTTTAGGTGAGCGGGTGAAATTCATTTGAGTTTGCCATGCAAACAAAAAACTATGACACTCTCAATTTAAGCATATTAATCATAACCTTAACCACTTGTTGATAGAACTGAATTTTAGTTTAAACTTCACAAGCCTCATAAGAATATGATTTTTTTTATTATTATTGCATAATCATATATTATTTCTAATGTTTTGTGATTATTAAGCCTTCATAAGAAATTTAGCATGAAAATATCTAGTGAAATCGGAAAAAAGAAAAGTTAACTAAGCAAAATGGGTTGGGTTGTGGGTATGATCAAGTCAACCTAGATTAACATAAACCCAATCAGGTTGGGTTAGAGTTAAGGCTTTGTGGGTGGGTAGATCATGAATTGGGTTAGGGTAGAGAGATTTTGTCTTATAGCCCTATCCCAACCCAACCCAACCCATCTGAATTGCTACTCCAACAAAATTCAACCAAAATTTAGAATGTATTCTGTCCGCCGTCTTGTTCAATGGAAATTCTTCTTCTTCTTTTTCTTCTTCTTCTTCTTCTTCTTCTTCTTCTTCTTATTATTATTATTATTATTATTAGTAGTAGTAGTAGTAGTAGTATTTTCGATTTTGTGCCTATCCCTACAATATTAATTTTGAATATCAAAATTATTAGAATGCAAACCACCAATTCAAATAATTAATATTCAAATGTAAATCCATATCAATATTTCAATCAAAAATACAATAGTAGAAATCATTTGACTTCTCCTGAGGAAAAGGAAGAAAGGCAGAAGAGAGGATGTGGCAATAAAATTGGATATGTCAGAGGTGTACGATCGCATCGCATGGTTATTTCTGTTTGCAATTGTCGAAAAACGAACTTTCACAGTAGATGGATTGAACGGATTCGCGTATGCCTGTAGTCAGTTACATTTAGGCGCGTATTAATGGGGAGCTGTATTAATGGGGAACTATCTTCTGAATTTAGACCGACAAGAAGATTGAGACAAGGGGATCCATTGTCCCCTTATTTGTTTTTGATATGCTCCGAGGGTCTCTCAGTGCTTATCAGACACGCACACGATATTAGATTATTGAATGGACTGAGGTTATGAACGGGGTAGCCAAGCTGTCACACTTATTTTTCGCAGGCAATTCTGTACTTTTTGTACGGGCCAGAACATAGGAAGTCCAACAATTGTGGAAAATTTTAAGCAAATATGAGAAGTACTTGAAACAAAAAAATTATTTTGGGGAAGACCTCACTGTTTTTCAGCCATAATACTAGGCCAGAAACCAGAGACGAAATTTCCAGGCAACTTGAGTGTTCGGATAACCATATGGAGTTCTACCTTGGCCATCCACTCTGTGTTGATAGGTCCAAGAGGCTATGTTTCCAATACTTACGAGACCGGGTATGGAAAAGTTTCCAAGGTTGAAAAGCAAAGAGTTATCTCTTTGGGAGGAAAGGAGATCTTATCGAAATCGGTGGTACAAACGATGCCATCATACGCTGGGTATTTTCAAGTTCCCTACGGGCTTTTGCAAAGAACTAAAAAGCTAGCTAGCCAATTTTGGTGAGGGAAGACGGATGAAAAACGAAGAATGCTATGGCAGGCATGGAATCGGCTGTGCCTTCCAAAAGTGGGTGGGGACCTTAGCTTTTTGGGACCTTGCATCTTTCAATATTGTGCTACTGGCAAAACGGAATATTGTTTCAAAACAAGTTGATCTTTCTAGTAAGGTCTTGTAGGGATGGCAACGAGTCGGGTCTGGTACGGGTTTGGCCAAACCCGAGACCCGACCCGAACCGAACCCGGCGGGTTGGACCCGTTGAACCCGCCGGGTTCCGAAACCCCTCCCAACCTGCCCCACATACCCACCAAACCCGACCCGCAAACCCGCTTCAATAATTGAAATTTTTAATTTTTAATTTTTTTTTTTTTGAAACAATAATTTTTAATTGTACAAGAAACTTAATAATTGAAAATATTCAAATTGTACATAAAACCTAATAAAACATATTCAAGTGAAATAATAATAACCAACTTTAAATGTTCAACCATAAAGAAAAATTACCATAATCATAACTATAAAGCCTAATAAAATATGTTCAAGTGAAACATTTATATATTATAAATATATATAATATATAGTATATATAAATTAATTTCTTTAATTTTATTTATTTATATATTATAAATATATATAATATATAATACATATATATATATATATATATGGGTCGGGTTCGGGCCGGGTCTCAATGGACCCGAGACCCGACCCGAACCCGGGCGGGTCCAAAATTTTGGACCCACGACCCGCCCCAAGACCCTTTTAAACGGGTCTAAACCCGTCCTAGCGGGTCGGGTCCGGGCCAAACCCGGACCCATTGCCATCCCTAAGGTCATGTTGGGACATTATTGCACTAAGGAGCATTGACTTAGAGTAAACATTGGAAGATTTTTATTTTAGTAGTACTTTATTAGGATTCCTATGACTAGTATATTTCTTTCCTTTTTTAGGTTTTAAATTTTTGTTCAAGTTAGGCTTTTCCTTTTAAGTCTTAGATTCCTATTTAAGTTAGGATTTTTCCAGTTAGTCTATATAATGGACTTCTATTATTCTTACCATCACTTAATATTACAATTTATTAGAATTTTTCGTATGTTTCTGAGTTCAAACTTTTCTTAAGAATTATTGTAATATAATTCTTACATATTAATACTTATTTGCTGCGTCAGTTGGCAATTGGAGCATGGCTAACCGATTAGATGGGAAAAGCGGCGATTCCCACAATGATTCCCACAAATGTGTTCATAACACATGTCAACACAACTGTTGAGTAGAAATTTTACTTAATCACATAAGGTGAAGGTGTGTGTTTAGGTGAACATAATCATATAATTTCACATAAAAATCACAATTTTATATTTTAGGAGAGCATATACTTGACATGATAAGGCATGAACATAAACTAGAACATATAAATTACACTTAAGGAGTATTTTAAATATAGATGCAAGCATAAACAAGTAGACTTATGGAATCAAGCAAAATTCCTACCTTCAAATATTTTTAGGAAAAAGTGGGTATATAAATGGCTATATGGAAGGCTAATAGGTATATATGGATAAAAATAGAAGGATTTGTGTATATATATATAGGTGGGTGGAAGATAGACAATAAAAAGGAAGTGTTTTGGGTGTTAAAAGTAGAAGTAGAGTGGGGGTGTGTTTTTAGGCGGGATTTTTATGGGAGAGAAGGGTGGGATTTTTGAGATGAAAATGGGGTTGGAGTTGTGATCTATTTATAGAGGAGAAAAGTAGAAATAACTAATATTATAACCAAATAAATATATAAACCATTCATTCTATATGATTATTTATATGTACACATTACTATATTAATAACCTAGTATATATATATATATTTATGTATGTGGACATGTAGGTGTATATGTAGATATATAAATCACCACTAGTCTATAAATGTGGATGTGTGTATGGATATGTAGATATAGATATCACCACTAGTATGTGTATGGATGTGGGTGTGTATATGTAGATATAGAATTTACCACTAATATATGTATTAGAGGAGATATTCTTGTAAAACAATTATAAAATATACTAAAATTCTAGACTTTATATTTATCATTTAATTAAAATCCGAAAATTAGGTTTATAAATAATTAAATTTCGAAAATTATGTTTATAAATAATTAAAATTTGAAAATTATACATATAAAGTGAGAAAATATATTATTGTATTTATAAACTTCGAAAATTACATATTTTCATATAAAATCCGAAATTTAACATTGAAGTTACAAACATTGAATAATTTATTTAGAAAAAATTTGCATGAAACATAATATATAATAAATTCTAAAATAGTAGGAAGTACTGGGGCATTACATCCTCCACTCCTTGAAAGAATTTCGTCCTCGGAATTCAGCTTTGTTTAGTAAAATAGTTGAGGGTATTTTTCCAAAAATATGTTTTCACAACAGATTTTGGAACCCAAAATATATTTCAATCAAATACGAAATCCAATAAATACCTTAGAAGATTTTTAGCAAAAGTCACACATACCAATACCATTTGCGAGACGTCAGGACTCTAGAGGTGGCTCCTGTGGGCTCAAGAAGCGACTCCCGCACACGTAGCACTTTGCCCCACAGGCTCAAAACATTCAAGAGATAGTACTTGGCCTCATGGGCTCAAGACTTTCAAGACATATAGTACTTGGTTTCGTGGGCTCAAGACTTTCAATACATAGTGCTTGGCCTCGTGGGCTTAAGACGTAACATTTGCTCTGCGGGCTCAAGCGGTGGCTCCCGTATACGTAGCACTTTGCCCCATAGAGCACTTAGCTCCCGGTATTCCGGCTGGCAAGCGGCTTTGATACCATTTGTCACGACCCGAAAAAAATACCCTTTCATTTTATTAAAATATATTGGACCGAAATGCGCAACGGTAAATACTTTTATTGCAAATATATATTAATACAAAATTTAGTACAACATAGTGAAATCATAATTGTACAAAAGCTATTATATGAGTGAAAATAATAACTTTGGCTAAATAAAAGCTTTGTAATGCCCACCCGGTGCCTTCCTCCTGATGGATTAGAATGTTTTTTCCTAGAAAATAAATGTGTTCATAACACATGTCAACACAACTGTTGAGTAGAAATTTTACTTAATCACATAAGGCAAAGGTGTGTGTTTAGGTGAACATAATCATAAAATTTCACATAAAATTCACAATTTTATATTTTAGGAGAGCATATACTTGACATGATAAGGAATGAACATAAACTAGAGCATATAAATTACACTTAAGGAGTATTTTAAATATAGATGCAAGCATAAACAAGTAGACTTATGGAATCAAGCAAAATTCCTACCTTCAAATGTTTTTAGGAAAAAGTGGGTATATAAAGGGCTATATGGAAGGCTAATAGGTATATATGGATAAAAATAGAAGGATTTGTGTATATATATATATAGGTGGGTGGAAGATAGACAATAAAAAGGAAGTGTTTTTGGTGTTAAAAGTAGAAGTAGATTGGGGGTGTGTTTTTCGGCCGGATTTCTAGGGGAGAGAAGGGTGGGATTTTTGAGATGAAAATGGGGTTAGAGTTGTGATCTATTTATAGAGGGGAAAAGTAGAAATAACTAATATTATAACAAAATAAATATATAAACCATTCATTCTATATGATTATTTATATATACACATTACTATATTAATAACCTAGTGTATATATATATATATATTTATGTATGTGGACATGTAGGTATCTATGTAGATATATAAATCACCACTAATCTATATATGTGGATGTGTGTATGGATATGTAGATATAGATATCACCACTAGTATGTGTATGGATGTGTGTGTGTATATATAGATATAGAATTTACCACTAATATATGTATTAGAGGAGATATTCTTGCAAAATAATTATAAAATATACTAAAATTCTAGATTTTATATTTATCATTTAAGTAAAATTCGAAAATTAGGTTTATAAATAATTAAAATTCGAAAATTATATTTATAAATAATTAAAATTTGAAAATTATACATATAAAGTCAGAAAAATATTGTTGTATTTATAAACTTCGAAAATTACATATTTTCATATAAAATCCGAAATTTAACATTGAAGTTACAAACATTGAATAATTTATTTAGAAAAAATTTGCATGAAACATAATATATAATAAATTCTAGGGAGAATTACATCCACCTCCCCTGAGGTTTGGCGAAATTACATTTTAACCCACGGTTTTTTGTAAATTACAAAAACCCACCCCTGAGGTTTGTAATAATTACAAGTAATGGACGGAAAGTGTAAAAAGTCCGTTTTGTCCTTTATTTTTTGCTGATATTAAATAGGACAAATTACATCTACCTCCCTTGAGGTTTGGACAAATTACAATTTAACCCACATTTTTTTGTGTATATTACAATAACCCCATGTGATATGTAATAATTACAAGTAATAAATGAAAAGTGTATAAAACCTACTCTAGCCCAAAATTAACCTCACCAATGTGTTTTCCACGTCAAAAAGTTGAAGACCCGCTTCAAGTTCACCGAAAAACTTGTCGGAAAACGGATCAATTTTTTCAATATTATTACTTTTAGCCTCACAAAGATGTAATACATAACATACAACCCCAAATATTTTATATATATGACAAAAAAACCCGTCAAGGGTACTATCGGAACTTTACGTAAAAAAACTAACGGAACCCTAACGGTCATAAACGGCTGGGGTAAATTGTTAGACGGAATAAACCTCAGGGGGGTTTTTGTAATTTACAAAAAATCGTGGGTTAAAATGTAATTTCGTCAAACCTTAGGGGAGGTGGATGTAATTTTTCCTAAATTCTAAAATAGTAGGAAGTACCGGGGTATTACAATTGGAGAGACGCTTCAATGATATAGTTGAAAGACTTGAAACCCTAGCTCTTGGGATAAATACAAATAGGGCAGAAGTGAGGATTCAAGTAGGTGAAGAGGTGGCTCACCGCCGACCAAACAGATGACCTATTTTTGACAATCAACGTAGACAACTTGTCTATGATAATGATAGTTCTGATAACGATTTTTATGAGGTAGTGGGATGTATGCAAAACTTAAGGAGAAGACAATATCACTATGAGGAAAGATGTGCTAGATTTCCTTTTAAAGGTAGATATCCCTATCTTTAATGATAATCTAAATATCGAAGAATTCCTAAATTGGATTGCTGACGTTTAAAGATTCTTCAATTATATGGATATACCTCAAGAGAAGAAGGTACAATTAGTAGCATATAGGTTGAAGGGGTGTGCATTGGCATAGTGGGATAGAATTCAAACTCATAGAGTGCGAGAAGGGAAACAACGTGTTTGATCATAGGAGAAGATGTGACTAGCTACTCTTGAGGAGAGATTTTCTACCCCTAGATTATGACGAAATTTTGTTTCAACAGTACCAACGGTATCATCAAGGAACAAATTAAGTCTAGTCATGATTACACTGCTGAATTTATAAGATTGGCAGAGAGGAACGACTTAAGGGAAACTGAGGGTCAACAAGTCGCCAAATATCTTGATGAACTAAAGCAGGCCCTCAAAGATAAAATTGGGGTTCAATTTATAAGAACATGGCTAAAGCCCATAATATTGCATTAAGAGCAGAATATGTGATGCAATAGAGGATGAAACTAAATCACTCTTACGAAAATTATGGCGGAGATTATCACAAATCATATGGGAATAAGGATAAAACATCCCAAGCTTCGAGTTCAAATAATTGATATGAAAAAGAGAAGGTGATGGAAAAACAAAAGATGGCAAATGACCAGGGGACACTAAAGACCACAAATCCCTACGTAAGACCAACCTCTGGCAAATGCTACAAGCGTTGGTAGCCGGGGCACCAATCTAGTGATTGTCCTTTATGATAATCAGTCAATACTGTAGACAAGGGAGAAAAGGAAAATAATAAGATCTATAGTGGACTTGATGGGGATAATGAAGAGTACGAAGTAAACTCAGATGAGTAGAACATCATAGTTACGAAGTTAATGCTTTAACATAAGCAAGAAGACAACTCCCCAAAGAATCAATTACTCCGAACCAGGTGCACTATCACCAGTTATTTCTTTAATGTTACTATTGATAGTGGTAACTGTGAGAGTATTACTGGAAAGGATACTGTTGAACAACTAGGGTTAAAAACTAAAAACATCCTAACTCCTATACTATTAGTTGGATTAAAACTGTTGAGAAACTCCATGTTACTAAAAGATGTAAAGTACCTTTCTCTATTGGAAAGTATAGAGATGAGGTGTATTTTGATGTGGTAGATATGGATGCATGCCATTTGTTACTTGGGAGACCATGGCAGTTTGATGTTGCAGCTCAGCATGATGGAAGAGGGAATACATACAATTTGGAGAAAGATGGAATGAAGATAAACTTGTTGGCTATGAAAGTTAGGCAAAAACCCAGAGTTTCTAAAGTAGGGGAGAAGACTTTCCTTATCGTAACACAATCCATTCATGAAATTGAAGAAGATTTTAAGCAAGTGGGAGAAATTCATGTTTTGGTTGTAATACAAGTTTTGACTAAGGAGGAAGAGCAACAAGAATGAGAGTATCCTGATACCATAAAGCCACTATTGGAGGAATTCACCGAAATCTTACCTGACAAGCTACCAGATGGATTACCTCCAATGCTAGACATACAACATCATACTGACTTGATTCCAGGGGCTAGTTTGCCTAACTTACCGCATTACCAAATGAGTCATGAAAAAAGTAAAATTTTGAAAGAAATGGTGGAAGAATTGCTACAAAAGGGGCACATTCAAGAAAGCATGAGTCTATGTGCAGTCCCAGTCCTCTTAACACCAAAGAAAGATGGTGGTTAGCGTACATATGTGGATAGTCACGCCATTAACAGAATCACTATGGGGTATAAGTCTTCTATCCCTCGTCTTGATGAGATGCTTGATGAGTGGAAAACAACATTTATACTCCAAACACGGGTCGTATGAGTGGCTTGTGATGTTATTTGGGCTAACTAATGCTGTTGGTACTTTCATGTGGTTGATGAATCAGATGAGCCTTTATACCCAGATAGAGTTGCAAACTCGAGATCGAGTTTTCTCAATAAGAGAGAATGACATAGAGTAAATGATGGAAGACTTTTATTTTAGAAGTACTTTATTAGGATTTCTATTACTAGTATATTTCTTTCCTTTTCTACAGTTTAAATTTCTGTTCAAGTTAGGATTTTCCTTTTAAGTCTTAGATTCCTATTCAAGTTAGGATTTTTTCTAGTTAGTATATATAGGGGACTTCTATTATTCTTACAATCTCTCAATAATATAGTTCATTAGAATTTTTCCTACGTTTCTAGGTTAAAACTTTTTTTAAGAACTATTGTAATATAATTCTTGCATGTTAACGCTTACTCGATGCATCAAGGCCGACAACAAAGCTCATACGTATGGAGGAGCTTCCTTGGCTCTAGATTAGTGGAGTCCTCAACCCATACTAAACCATGCCCTTTAGGCATCCTGGATGACATTCACTTACATGAACGTATCGACTCGGTGACAAGAGGATCGAATGTAGAGAATATCACCGTGCTTACTAGACCAAGTAGGTAGGAGTTGACAAATACCATACCAATATGTTAGGGACAAGATGTCACGCACAACTGGCAGTTTAGCCAACTCTATTCCCTTAGTGTTCGGCTCAGGAATAGAAAGCCTCAGATCACAGAGCAAAACTACTTTCCATAAAACTTTGTTCGTAACAAGCAACGAACACTAAACTTTACATAATCCCAAAATAGTATTATCTGTACATGGTGTTATTACAACTTGAATAAAAGTTAAAAAAAAAAAATCCTATTCTGTTCCTCTAGATCTCCAGCCCCCGTAGGAGTTGTTATCTTCACCATCTTCATAAAGCACATCTACAAATTCTTAAATTATATCGTATTAGCGACTTCGCTTAGTGAGGTGTTCAGAACACTTCATAGCATTTGCTAAATGCTTATGACCTTCTTACTTAACTTATTAATGCAATTCCACCATAATCACATAGATACGCAATTCGTAATGTTGAGTACGATGCATATGTACATGGATGAACCTTGGACAAGTCTTAAATGAGAACTTGATTAGACCCCAGTGTTTAACCCCAACTACAAAGATCCTTGCGCCAAAGAACCCAATAACCAACCCAATCTTTAATCCTGATTACGAGAATCGACCAACATTTAACCCCCGTCTGGTGGATCTTACTTTTTGAAATTATCCCGTTCCACCTGAGCCGCACCTAAGCAAATCGCAATTTTTAACCCTGACTAAGAGGATCTTTATGCTACATAAACCTATAGTGGGCCTAATCCTTAACCCCGATTAGGAAGATTAGCCAACCTTTAAACCTCATTGGGTGGATCTTAGTCAAGACAACTCCAAATCGTATATTTTCTAAGTGTCATACGTGTCATGATTTTTTTTTTTTGTTCTTTTGTTAAAGTCCTAGCTTGCATGCTTATGATATTTGGACACTTATCCTTTCTTATCCGCTCATATTTACTTGCTCGCTTGCTCTTAATTGTGTGTTTAATTGTTCTTACATATCCACTTATCATTTCTTATTAATCAGTCTTTGCAAAGCTTAAAGGAATACTAAAGTGGCATGCATGTCCAATTCTTATGCAGAGTATGCAGAAGATCATATCAAATCATATCTTGTAACCTGGTTTCATTAATAAATCATAACGACCTCCATATCATAACATAGGAACATTGAACTAGAACTTGATAAAGAATCCAAAATTACTTAGAATCATGCATACTATCTTTTATTCATAATTTAACAATGAGTTAATTACATCTTGCTACCCGAACTATGCGTGTTTTTACACTTTGCAACTTCAAATTTTAAGTGGAACTAATTGCCTTCAAAAGTTTGTGTTTTTTTTACCGATTGCCGCCTAATTATATTTTTCAGCCAAAAATGCTAGCCGGAGTAGCAACATCTGTCGCCTCTCCAAGTAAGATTTTTGGCCAGAATATGCACTTAGATGGAAACTCGTAAACAAATGCAAACTTTAAGTGGCAATCGTTAATATTTAAAATTTGAGGTTGCAAAAAGTAAAAAATACGCATACTTCAGGTGGTAAAGTGTAATTAACTCTTTAACAATCAAGCAATATTAGTTAAATGATTAGAACCACTTACATTTAACATTCATAATAAGAATTTAAGTAATACTAAAAAGCTTATCAAAACCACCTACAAGTGTTGACTTGTCTTGAACTTATGGCCTTGCCTAGGGTTTCGTGTTTGAATAATTATGTTTGATAAGCTTAAATTAGCCTAAGTCTTATTAGTCTTATTATTGTGTTTAAATCCATTATTCGGTTTGTTAATCTTATTAAGGTGTCTTATTTAGGTCGATCGGGCCTGCATCTACTGAATCCAACCCGATCTTGACACGGCACAGGTCAATAGCCTACATAACCCACCGGCCAAGTGCACATGCAAATGTGCACTGATAATGCAGGGTGGCTGCACGTTCGCACAACCTGCCTTGTTCTTGCCTGTGCATTGTCACGTAGATATGCTACCCACGTGTTTGTGCGCGATACTCAGGTGCCTACCCGTGCGCTGCTACGTGGCGTTGGGCATTCACCGCATCTTGCACGCTCATATACCATTGATGTTGGGGCACCTCATGTTTAGCTCTGTCC
This sequence comes from Petrea volubilis, assembly GCA_026212405.1. NCBI lineage: Eukaryota > Viridiplantae > Streptophyta > Magnoliopsida > Lamiales > Verbenaceae > Petrea > Petrea volubilis. Next base: position 12,521,729 of record CM047875.1, read on the forward strand.
CGTGCGCGTCATGCTGTGTGGGGTCAAATCCTTGCACGTTGCGTTAGGTCTGGATGTACGATTAGAAAAATTACATTTAGTCACGGATTTTAGTCAAAAAAAAATTTGTGGCTACGAATTTAAAAAAAGTCACGGAAGAAAAATTAGCATGGATTAGCCCCCCAAAAAATTGGACTCTCCTTTGGCATAAGGATTATTATTTGGGGGTGGGGAGTGGCGTGGCTGTCAACTTGGGGGTAGGGGGTAGGGCGGTGGTCAACTTGGTGAGGGGAGCACGCTAACCCCCTAGTTATTCCTCCTTTTTTTTTTCTTTAGCCATCAAAATCCTTGGCTAATCCATTGCTTTTTTTTAAAAAAAAAATTAATTATTTTTTTGGCCACGGATAACTTTAGCCACAAATTTTTCGTGGGTAAAGAAATCCGTGGCTATTTTTCGGTGACTAAAAGTAGCCACATCACTTTTAGCCACAAAAAAAATCCGTGGCTGATCCGTAGCCAAACTATCTTTTTCTAGTAGCGACGCCTGCCGCCCGTGTACACGCTAGGTGCCTGGTGCACCCTCTGGCCGACCCTCATACAAATCATGCATGATCCTTTTCCTTTTTTCTTGCCTATTATTATAATTATCTTTCCATAATTAGTCAGATAACCCTTGAAAATAAGTCAATTAGCTTGTGGAATATGGAGTGGCCCAAAAAGAGAAACACAAGGTAAAATGTCTCAAAGGTGGTCTCAGAACCCTTGCTCAGCCTAGAGCACCAGGTAAAATGTCTGAAAGATGGGCTTGCACCCCTTACTCAGCCTAGGATTCCCACATGAGCTAGCCAACCCGAGGAGGCCCAGTCCAAAGGAAGTCAACCCCGCCCTTCCTGATCCAAATGGGTGGACAAAGTCAAAATCTCATCCCCCACAAGTCCATATGGGTAAAAGCTCAAATCCTTATCCTTCTAACAATTAAAGCCTACAAGATAGGCTTATGACTATCTTTAATTCTAACAATCTTAGAGATTTGGGAAACCACATTTCAGCCATCTACTCGAAAATTTGTCCTCCCCCCTGATTTGGAGGATGTCACCATGAGGATTCCTCAGGCTAGCTGGTATAGAGCCACCTTTATAAGAGGGTTTACCTCCCTTAATTTGGTAAATCAATTCTAACTCTTGTTGGTACTTACATTCTAACTTGAACTCTCTCTATTTCCTCTAATCTACACTAATTGCACCCATTTAAGCTTATAAATCGAGTGCACTACGAGCACGATCTGCTCAATTGCACATAGGATTCCCTTATTGTCCTTCATGCCTTGTTTCTGTTATATTGCAGTTCACTTTTGTTTTATTTCTTTTTAAGGCACATACTTACTTAATTCATATAGTACTTCTAATGCTTTTTTGTAGGTTAGGTCTCCTAAAGTTGGTAGGTTATTTCGCAAAAAACAAGATTCCTGAGGACTCCCTTATGCTCAACCGTTCTTTCCAACAATTTTTTTGGTCGTCCAAAATTTGGTACACATCAGAGTCGATAGCATTTTAATATCTTGTGTTATCCAAAAAGAGCCAAAAAAATATTGAGAGAAAATTACGTTAAAATACCTATGTTTCTGAAAATTTGCATAAAATAGCTCCGTTTATATCACACACATTGATTGTGAAAATTTATGTATATTACCACAATTTGATTTTTTTTACTTTTTTATTTCTTCTGAAGAAAAAAATGGGAAAAAAAAAAAGATAATTACCCCTAAAAACCCACCTTACCTCAACCTCTAGCCTAATTACCCACCACAACCACCTGTCGCCCCCTTCTTCTTCCATGTCGCCCTGTTGATGCTGCTACCACCCCCAAACGAAAACCCACCTCCACCCCCAACCCGTGTCGGGCACTCGCCACCGCTGGAATCAGGACTCCGTCATTACCAAACCCACCGAGAAATAAAAGAAACTCACACACGTGGAGGTACATTAAGAGCACCCGATTGAATTAAAATTATATATATGTACTCATATATATATATATATATGTATGTACGTGTGTGTGTATATCCACGTATAAATTCCTAGTAAATCCAGAAATACCCTTTGAGTTTTCTTGTTTTTTGCGTGCAATTTTCTCTATTTCCATGAAATTAACATTTTTTTTCTTTTTTATTTTGCATTATTTCAATTTTTTTTGGGTTTTTTATTAATTTGAAGAATGTAGCTTTGAGATACAGGAAATGTACGACAGGCAAGAGTACAATCAAATTACCTCCCCTTATAGGAACTCTCCTTTACTCTCTTCTCCCCACCTGGAAACCTCATTTGCCAAGCATGTTTCTTTTATTTTTTTATTTTCAAATTCTTGTAAATTGTAGTTGATTTTCATGTTGTTTGGGCCCAAAATTAATTTTTTGAAATTAGATTTGGAGTGGGCTGGTTTTGGTCTTTTCGCCACGCTGAAATGAATTAATTAGGCCCAGGCCACTTCGACACGTTCACAGAGCCCATGTTGGAGGCCTAGGCCGAAATGAAGTAACGGCCCATGGCCCAATCGGCCAAAAATATAAAATAAAATAAATATAATAATAGATTTAAATTTAAATCCCTCACAATTAGGGGTTGTTAGGAAATGGCTAAAAATAGGCATTGTTATATCTGCACATGCCTAAAATAAAAGCCATGTGTTGCTGAAAATTTAAAATTCAAGTGAGATGGCATAACTGCCACATCAACAAATAAGGAGGTCCATCCATCAAGTCTTTTGAAGTCATCCAACTCCAAAAACAAAGGAATATGGTTGCAGCTTGAAGCCTATAAAAGGGAGCTAGATTCCTTAGATCAAGGGGACATCAACAACGTCAATCAACAATCATCACAACAACAATTTCTCAATCAAGAAGTCCACACTTCTCTGATTTCTTAGCTTAAATAAACAAAGAATAGCTTTAGTTCAAGTAGATAGAAAATCGCTACGGGTGTTTTTAGCCATACCTCATTAGGCTCGAAGTGAGGATATCAATGCACTCATTCTGTAACGTCACGAAGTCGTAGCCATCACTCACTCGGATTGGGCCCGGTTCGAGGTGAGATATCAATGCGACGGAGTGGTATCCAGCATTCATATCGAGCGCATGCATGAAGAGGAGTACAGACAGAGTCAATCAATGCTTGTCGGAGTGAACAGCCTCTGAATACACCCACAGGTAGATATGGCATGAGTCATCAACGTGGCCGATTTGTAGCTAGAGTTCTTAGGGACTGCTCAATGCATCTCTGTCATAGATATGGCCCGAGTCATCAATGCGTGTGTTTGTAGTCGAGTCCTGTAAAGTCCATTTGGCGAGTAGCCATCGTCTTCGAATTTATTTTCTCTTCGATTTAAGCTTTTCGACCCTTTTCGATTTTGAGAGTGCTAAATGGTTAAGTCCTACATTAAGTTGTAGGCAAGTAGAACCTCAGGGGTAGTGTTTGCCTACTCCATTTCAGTCGTTTTTCAGATAGAAGTCTTGGGCGCGTTACATTTTTCATTTCGAATTGTATTTCATCTTTGTTTTCACTTCAAACTGCACTTTTTCACCTCGAAACACAAGACTTCCACTCATGTGCTCCTGCACACTGGCACGCCCGCACCCGAACACAAGAGAGCTCACTTTGAATTAGTTGTTTTCCAATCGAACTCAATCGGTTCGAACCCTGAGCGGCCACTTCGACGGGACCGGAGAAAATTTATGCAAACATTTCTTTCTGGCACGCCCAGTGGGACTTCTAATTTTTTAGTGAGACCAGTCGGAGTGCCAATTCCCTGATCAACCCACGGTCGCGCCAAAAATTTATGCAAACATCTCCTTCTGGAACGCCCAGTGGGACAGCACTTCAATTTTCGAAAAGGTTTTGTCAGCATCTAGGTCTTAGAAAGCACGTTTTATTTCGGTCAATTGCATACTTGCATTCTATATTGAAAAATCATAAAAAATTAAAAATTAAAATTCATAAACAGCAAGCTATGGCACGTTTAAGGAGCCAAACTCGAGCTGACCTCGGTTTAGACAGTGAAAGCGAGGCAGCCAGTGATCAGAACGAAGAGATGAGTGGACATAATCCACCTCCCAACGTTCAGGCCATCATTGACAGGCTCAAGCGAAATCAGAAAGCGCCTGAAGAGGCGCCGGTTCAAGAAGCACCCGCCTTGCTGGCCAGAGTAGCCAATTGTGGCGAAGACGCATTATATGTGATGGAAAAGTGGATCTTGGAATCCAACCGCAGATTCCAGGAGTTGATAGAAAGACAACGTAAAGAAGAATCGGAGAGGGCCGAACAAATGGCCTCCATGTTAGAATCACTCCGAGTGACAGATCCACATTACGAAATGAACTTGCGCAGCGTGGCGTCAAGAATGGACAGCATTCCACCGATGAGAGAACCTGCACGACGAAATGAGGCCGAACAACGACACAGGCCTAACCTTGCCGATGCACGGCCAGAAAGATTAAACATTGGAGGTAATGATCGCCGTGGAAGATAACCCAACATGGATACTGGCCAAAGAGTGGCGTTCGAATCCAGGGGAGTACTATGCAATGCCACATGTGGCGGAAAGACCCCAACCTGACACCAATCAAAATAACAACATAGCCGTGTCTCGACAAGAGATACAGGAAATGTTGCGACAGGAGTTGGCAAGGCATAAACGATCAGCCTCGCCACCCAGGTATTCTCGCCCCTATCCCCCTCATATTGACGCGATTCCTTTTCCCCCAGGGTTTAGGATCCCAGTTTTCACTTTGTTTAACGGGGATGGGTCACAAACCACCATTGAACATATTGCTAAATTCACCACACAATGTGGAGAGATTGGAATGGACGGGAACCTAAAATTACGTTTATTTCCGAATTCATTAACTGGAGAAGCTTTTTTGTGGTACATTAGACTTAGACTTGGGTCTGTACACGACTGGCCAACTATGGAGAATCTTTTCCATAGTCATTTCTACCGACTACCCCCTGAGGTATCCATATCGGAGTTAACCAATATGAGACAAATGCCCGGGGAGTCAGCCGAGGAATACATGGAAAATTCGTCCGGGCCAGACACTTTTGCCCAGTAATCATGGCCGAAGAAAGCTACATAAGTTTGGCCATAGGAGGCATGCACCTCGAATTAAAAAAGAAAATGTTTGGCCAACAATTTGCATCAATTTTTGATTTAATTAGGCACGTCATTGAGTACGAAAAACTGTTAAGAAAAGAAAATCGAAGAAGTCATCACGGCAAGACCACTCATTATCGAGTAGGCCTAGCTGAAGTTCAAGATGACTTGGTCAGTGTCGAAAAAGAACAATGGGAGAACGAAGTGGGCCTAGCTCAAGTCGTTTGCCAAAAGAACACAGTTTGCCCAGCTTTAATAAAACCAAGGGCATTACAGCCTCACATCAAAATGCCTCCTGGCATGCTGAATAAACCAGAGTTTCGTTCTGAAATAGAGAGGCGCTATGGTTTCGATGTGTCAAAAACCGAGGCTATTTTTGATCACTTATTGGCTGATGGCAAAATCAAAGTACCTAATGATCATAGAATGCCAACGGCTAAAGAGCTGGAAGGCAAAGTGTACTGTAAATTTCATAATGCATGGACTCATAACACTAATGATTGTTTGGTTTTCAGGTGGATGATACAGAGCTGCCTAGACAACGACACGTTGTGTTTTCTGCCGGAATGGATGAATAAGAAAATGGGAATTGATAAAGAACCATTCCAGGCGGAGGGAGTAAACATGGTCAACATTCAGGATGACCCAACCGAAAAGGAAAACCAACAAACTGAGCAAGAAATGACACAGTCAGGATGGCAATTGGGCCTTTGTGCCAGATGTCATTCCGAAATAGCAACAATACCATGGGTCTATCCAGCGGGAGCTTACTATCCTTGGGCCAATCCCATGGCCGGTTTTTCCTTGGTTCCACAGTCGCCTATGGTGCCATATCCCCCTCACATGCTCGGGGGGCATTGTGCCAATGGCGGTCCATTGCGAGAAAATCGGGATAAGAGAAATCGAAGTCCTCCCTGAAGGACTGACAGAAGTGATAAAAGGAGGGCACCCTCTAGCCCACCTCGAAGACATGAAACAGCTCGAGAACCGGTTCATTCCAGGTTCATTAAACCCCCAGCAGTCCAGGAAAGACGTTAGACGGCAGTAAGATATCCTAAGTTTCCAAACGGAAGAAGTCCTCGTGATATGACGAGAACACAGTATCGCAGACACTTGAGGCAACGCAAGGAAGCTGAAATACTCAAAAGGGAAACAACGAAACCCACCAAGGGTAAGGCAGTAATGTTAACAGAGCTAAGAAGCCAGAAAATCACCCTGACTGACAGTCAATCGAAGAGAAAGATTGTTGACCCAACGGTATTGGAAAGTGATGAATCAAAGAACGGTGTCCCAAGCAGACCAGACAATGTCGGAGAGGACGATCTAAGTGAATGGATCGTAAGGATGGAAGAACTAAACTAGATCGACAAGGAGTTGCCAATGGAAACCACGGATATACCGTCATCCAGTGGCGACGCTATCAACATGGAGTGTAACATGGTATGGGCATTCCTTTCCGATACAAATGCTAACAGTGATTCTCAGGATAACATAGGTGAAAGCAGTGAAGTTAGGGATGATAGTGAACCGGTAGCTTTCTTTGTAAGTAATGCCGAACAGACAGTCCAGAAAAGTAAGACAGTCGAAGAGATCAAGGCTCTGTTCCAGAAGCCACCGCCAAGTATGGCGAAACATGTAAAACCTCTCTTCGTGGCTGGCCATCTCGATGGCAAGCCTACTGAAAGAATGCTGGTTAACAACGGAGCCGCAGTGAATATCATGCCTCTCCAAACCATGAGACGTATCGAAAAGGAGAAGGATGATCTTCTTAAGACAGATGTGGTGATCAGCAATTTTGCAGGGGGAAAAGTAGACATCATGGGGATACTGCCAATCAAAGTAAGTATTGGAAGTAAGACAGATACTTCTGCCTTTTTCGTTATAGATGCAAAGACTTCATAGAATGCCTTGCTTGGAAGGGATTGGATCCATTCCGCCATGTGCATCCCTTCGACCTTACACCAATTTCTGGTATTTTTGGGAGATGGCGAGAACGAGCCAGAGATAGTGAAGGCGGAAGAAAGGCCGTTCACGGCCAATGTGAATGTAGTAGAATCTAGGTACTATTCTGACAATGTTGGACCATACAGGTTTATCGGACAGGACAAATATGGCCGTCCGCTTTGTGCCACTTCGTCCGTGGCGTCAGTGAGTTTAGAAGTAGCAATGACTAAGGAAGTTAGCAGGCCTTGCAACATCGAAGAAAGGCCGCTTTATACTTTTCAAAATATTGATCATGGATAACGTCGATTTAGACGAAATTGCAATAATTTCGGACAACACCGGATCATTAATAATTTCCGACTACTATAGTTGTAATGCGGATGTAATCTATCAGTATGATCAGGATCTCACTTCAACGGATGGGATCAGACTAAAGGAATTGAATGCCGCTCCGGCAAAACTCGATAACGTTAGGATTCAGGTTCAAGATCCTGTCATCGAAGTGGAGCTTGGCAAACAACCTCTTCGACGCATGTCCGACGAAGTCTGTGTATTGATCAAAGAAGAGATTCAAAGGCTTCTTAAAGCAGACTTCATCGAAGTGGCCAAATACCCCGAATGGGTGGCCAATATCGTGTCAGTTATCAAAAAGAATGGCAAACTGAGAATTTGCATAGATTTCAGGGATTTAAATTTGGCATCTTTGAAAGATGAGTATACAATGCCAATGGCCGACATGATGATAGATGCCGTCGCAGGACATGAGTACTTAACTCTTATCGACGGCAATGCAGGATACAATCAGATCTTCGTAGCTGAAGATGATATCCCGAAACTGGCATTCTAATGCCCGGGGGGCATTGGTACCTTTCAATGGAAGGTTATGCCGTTTGGCCTTAAGAATGCTGGAGCTACATACCAGCGAGCTATGAATTGCATCTTTCACGACTTCATGAATAACTTCGTCAAGGTTTACATCGACGATCTCATCATTAAGTCTACCAGCTTTGCTCAGCATTTAGAGCACCTGGTTAAGGCCTTTGACAGAATGAGAAAATTTCAGTTGAAGTTAAACCCGCTAAAATGCGTGTTCGGAGTGGCCGCAGGCCATTTTCTTGGATTCTTAGTTCATAAGAAAAGAATCGAAGTGGAAGCAAATAAAGCAAAGGCCATTTGGCCGCACATCCACCTCGAACCAAGAAAGAACTTCAACAGTTTCTTGGAAAAGTCAATTATTTGAGAAGATTCATTTCGAACTTTGTAGGCAAAACCAAGATTTTCTCACCCTTATTAAAATTAAAAGACCATGACTACTTCGAATGGTCAGAAGAACATGGGCAAGCATTCATAAGATCAAGGAAGCTCTGACTTCCCCTCCTGTAATGATGCCGCCACAAAAAGGAGAACCGCTTAAGCTTTACATTTCGGCAGCTGACAAGACCATTGGAGCCTTTTTGGCTCAAAACGACAAAAATGGTCTCGAACGAGCTGTGTACTACTTAAGCAGGCATTTGAGCGACACAGAACAAAGATACCATCCGATCGAAAAGATGTGTTTGACCTTATATTTCGCATGTATCAAGCTACAACACTATTTGCTACCAGTAAAGGTTCTTGGAATCAGTAGCATCGATGTGATCAAATACATGCTTTCGAGATCAGTAGTGCGTGGTCGGATCGACCGTTGGGCCATCCACCTGATGGAGTATCAACTGCAATTTGTTCCGCAAAAAGCTGTGAAGGGCCAAGCCTTGGCCGATTTTCTCACCGACCACCCTAGTGTCGAAATAGATGACGAAGTAGCTCAGCAAATTGAGATGCTATCAGTATTCATGAAACCCTGGACCCTTAAATTCTATAGATCGCGAACAGACAAAGCATCTGGGGCTGGCATTGTGGTCACTTCACCATCAGGAATCAAGACTAGCATGTAAGTCCAGTTCGATTTCCCATCACCAATAACCAGGCCGAATATGAGGCCTTGATCCTTGGATTGGAATTACTACATGAGTTAGGAGCATCCAGTATTAGCGTAATTGGAGACTCCCAACTCGTTATTAAACAAATCCAGGGTACATTCCAGTGCCCAAATCCCATACTAGATAGGTATATCTCCACGATCAATGCTTTACTAATGGGATTCGACGAAGTGACGTTTCAACATGTGGCTAGGAACTCCAATTTCGAAGACAATGAATTGGCTCAGATAGCCACTGGAGCAGAATTCCCCAAAAATTGTATGGCCGCCAGTTATACCATCACAAGACAGGCCTATCCCTCTCATTTCGAAAGAATCAATGTTTGTGCTATAGAAAGCACCATGAAACAAGTTGAGGATTGGCGCGAACCAATATTAAGGTATTTAAATGATCCTTCCCAAGGAGCACCTCGAAGAGTCAAAATGAGAGCCGCCAACTATGTGGTTCTGGGAGGTAACTCGCTATACCGACGAGGTCATGATGACGTGCTCTTACAGTGTGTCGGACAAGATGAGGCAATGAAAATCATGATGGAACTCCACGAGGAAGTATGTGGGGCCCATCAAAGTGGCCGAAAAATGGCATGGTTAATCAAGAGATATGGCTATTTCTGGCAAAAAATGGTGCAAGATTGCCATTGGCTGGCCAAAGGGTGTGAAAAATGCCAGTTACATGGTCCAATTCAAAGAGTGCCAGCGGAGGAAATGAATTTAATAATTAAGCCCTGGCCATTTCGATGTTGGGCCATCGATTTAATAGGGGCCATTTTCCCTCCCTCTTCGAAGCAGCATACCCACATTATAACCGCGACGGACTATTTCACTAAATGGGTGGAGGCTATTCCCCTCAAGCAAACAGATCAAGGAACGGTAGTAAGGTTTATCAAAGAGCACCTGGTGCATAGATTTGGAATCCCTCAAACTATCATAACATATAGGGGAACCATGTTCACAGGGTCCGAAATTCAGGCTTTTGCCACTAAATATGGCATCCAACTCACACATTCTACGCCATATTATGCACAAGGGAATGGGCAAGCTGAATCCACCAATAAAACCTTAAAAGGTATCATTTCAAAAATGGTGGAAGGAAATCCTAGAGCATGGCATTTGTTGCTTTCCGAGGCATTGTGGACCTATCGAATGAGTAAACGCACTGGTACAGGGACTACCCCATTCCGACTCACTTATGGCCACGATGTAGTCCTACCCATGGAAATCAATGTGAGATCTGCATGGATAGCTCATCAAAATAATCTCACCATCGAAGAGTATCATCACAAGATGATGGACAAATTAGACGCAGTAGAAAACATCAGGATACAGGCGCTAGACTCCATCGAGGTTCAGAAAAAACAAGTTGCCAGAGCTTACGATAGAAAAGTCAAAGCCAAGAGATTTCAAATCGGCAACCTCATGTGGAAAGTTGTCTTCCCCTTGGAAAAAAGAGACGCTATGTTTGGAAAATGGAGCCCTAATTGGGAAGGGCCCTTTTCGATCCGTTCGATAACCAAGGGAAGAGCTTATTTATTAGAGAGCATGGATGGAAACTTGTTCAGGGACCCGATTAATGGCAAATATTTGAAAAAGTATCACCCTACCCTATGGGAAACATTGCCACTAGAGCGACGGAGGAGCCTAAGTCAAAATGGCCTTTAGGGCCAATCGAACTAGTGATATTGATTTTTAGATTCGGTCATGTTATTGATGCGCTTATAAGGTTTCTTTTCCACATACGAATGTTTTTTGAAGGAATCTTGACATAAGCAAGTCAAATAGCATGATGAAACTAGATAAAATCAAGAGAAGTTCGGAATAATGTTGGTCAAAATTGAGCCAATAATGGCTTAAATTCTGTTCCGGCAACAAACTGCCATTTTTAAATGGCACACAGGCCATAAAAGACTAAAAAGTTAAGTTGCCGGGGCATCCTTTTCCTGAGCCTTGCAACTTGGTCCAGCCGCCTCGCTAACTGGTTGGTTAGAAGTCGAAGTTGCTTCTGCCAGATGACCAATCCCTTGTCCTCCTACCTCACTAACCCTTGGGGTCCCTTCGCCCAGGAAGTCAGCTCGAAATCGAGCGAAGAATAAGTGTAAGGAGGTAGTCACCTCGTCGAGTTCGGCAGAAGCAGTCTCAACCTGACGTTTCCGCTCCAAACCCCTCTCTTTAGCTTGCTGATAGGCCTGGATTTGTGCATCAAAGTCAGCCTTCAATTTCTCAACCTCATCAGAGAGATGAAGCAATTGCTGATCCACCTCTTCAGTGAGTTTTCGCAAGTGTTCCATTTCGGCAACAAGTTGTTCTCGTGTGGTGGATAGCTCCAACTGCCGCTCAGCCCTCTGGGTCAACTGAACTCGAAGAGACCTCAAATTATCAACCAGAGGGCCTGTGGTGGAAACATGAGGAGTTTGGATCAAGGCGTGACTGTTCTCACACTTCATCCCGAGACTAGGAAGATTCCTCGCAAAATCCTCATAGAACTGTTTTTTACTGGGCACCACAGTGAGACGGGTAACCTCCCGTAGGATCTCATCGATTAGCTCCTTTCTTGTTGCAAGGATTGCCTGCGCAGATTCGGAGTCCACTCCTGCAAGGAGCCTTTTGAGCTCCTGGATACGAGCATCAGAAAAATGTGTGGCCACCTCAGGAACAGAGACATCCCCTAAAATAGAGTCAAGAAGGTCCACTACTGCCTTGGCATTGCTCAAAGGGGTTGAGCCAGACAGCGATCGAGGAGAAACTGCCTGCAGGAAGAAGAAATTTAGAATGTAGAAAGCTAACAATGGAGCATAGCAATAAACAAAAAAGGTGATCAACAAACAAACCGCTGAATGTAACCTCGTCATGGAAGCTCATGGGCCTTTCGAGGGGAAGGTTGGGGATGATTGCCCATGGAACGAAATCAGGCAAAGGGGGAGCAGTCAAACATAACGGTTTATAAAAAGTAGACCAGTGAGGGGCACGATCTTCTAATTGCTTTCTAGCAATAGAAAAGTGCTCTTTGGCTTTAACTATCAGCTTCTCTTTCTTTTTGAAAAATAAAATCGAAGCTTGCCTAATGCATCTATCGCGGTCAAAAGGATTCCAAGTAACATTATAAAAATGCTCAAATCTTTCAATACCTTTTTCACCCGCGATAGACTTGACGAGCACGTCCTCGGGGAAGGGCACGTCGGTAGCCACCTTCATAGGAAGAGTCCAAAAAGTAAAACGAGCCACAGCCGCATGAGCAGGCTCAACCCGTGAATGCTGCAGGTATCCATTCCACCAGGCCTGAAAGGCCGGAGTAGCTCTGTGATCTCTTGCAAAATAGGTGAATTCGAACTCACCTAGACTACACAAAGAACGTGCGGTCAAATCCCTAAAGACGTTGACGCCTCGGTTCTTGTATTTGTTCAATTTAAAGTGTGACGAGTTAATCGTCACGACCAGAGCTGGTAGGGATTGGGTAAGGCCGAATTGACGGCCCACATAATGGGGGGCGTACGGTAGAAGACGGCTTGAAACCATATTGTCGAATCGAAAACAATATGGTAAGTCTCTGGCTACCAGGAAAGAAGCCCATCGGCTTTGATCACTTGATTGAAAAGAATGAGACCCATGGCTATAAAACACCGGGTCACCACTGCAGAGCACATCCCAAACAGGGATGCTGCCATCTCGAGGAAGGTAAAATCGAACAAAGGCACGTTCAGGATGGGCTACCGAAACGCTGGTGCGCGCAAGAAAGGTGGCAAAAAGTTCTTTCTCCATCCTCACACCAGTGGTCCTGGCACAAAAATGAGGGAAGTAGGCCTGAAGCCACATTTGCACCAACCACAAAACCCTATGGTGAATCTCTCTTTTCTTTGGATCCTGCCGCACTTTCACCAACTTGCGTAGTCCCTTGTAGATGAAGGCCAACACTGCTGGACCCAGGGCCAAATCGGCACCCGCAGCCATTGCCCCAACAATATAATAGAACTCCATTGTCTGTTGGCAAGATTGGCTCCAAAAGACATATCTGCACAGCCATAACGCCAGAAATCGGACATGCTCCTCGCGGGAGACCGGGGTGGCTTTGTTGACGAAGTGAGAAATGATGTGCCCATAACTAGTCATGGGCTTACCATCGCGTGAGAGATGAGAAATCTCCAACACATCGAGGTCTTCGTACCTCACATCAACCGGGCGACCAGACGAGCGGAAGCCTGCTAGCTGCTCCAGATCAAGAAGGGTAATGGTCATGGGACCAGCGGCAAAGTGGAAGGTGTTGTCAATGCGACACCAAAATGGGGACGCCGCTTGCAGAAACCCCAAGTCGAGAGAGTTTGGGGATTTCGAGACTTGAATAGGCTCGTAAATACCAATGCCCCTCCATAATTGGCCGTAAACCGCTTCAACACGAGCACACCAATTTAAGAAATCACGATGGACTGAAGAGTTGGGCGACCATGGCCAATTTCGGACTGAGGTGCCAAAAACATGGCCCTCTGGATATGGCAGACTCTCTTCGAAGTGCGCAAGATCCCTGGGACGGTCTTGGGGAACTTCCCCACTTATGATGGGACCTAGAGAATAAGAACCCTCGCAAGGAAAAATGGTAGATTTTTGGAACGCCACTAAGGAAGATAGAGAAGTTAGGGTTTTTTAGATTTGGGGGAAAAAGAATAAGAAAGACGATGAAGGTAAGCGGCTGAGAAAGAATGAGGGGGTTTTTTAAAAGTCAAAGTTTGATGGCTGCAAGGAGTACTGATATTTTTTGGATAAGCATGTAGAGGTTTAAGGGGAATGGAAACTAAGAACTAAAAAATAAGATGAGTCCCAGACGTGGAAGAATATTGGGTAGAAAACGGCTAGTATTGGGACACTCAAAGGGCGCCATCATGTTGGCGCCAGCAACGGCCGTAATTTAGAAAAATCAGAAAAAAAGAAAAAATATATATTTGAATATAATCATAAAAGAATAAATGAAGAAGGTTGCAGAAATGCAATAACATTCTTATAACCTGATAGTCGAACACTAAGGGCAACATGAAGACCATGGTATTTTCAGCAATATGTTGTCAAAAACACTGAAATTGCCACGTCAAGCATGGCAAACATGAATAAAAAAGCCGCCAAATTTAATGGCGCTAAGGAAGTAAAAGTTTAAATCAAGTTATGGTCAAATCTTACTAATTGACCACAACTTGCGGGGGGCATTGTTTGAGACCAAAATGGTTTGAGGTGGCTGGGCGGCCAGAATGGCCTTTGCCTTGTTCGCTTCCACTTCGATTCCTTTCTTATGCACTAAGAATCCTAGGAAATGGCCTGCGGCCACTCCGAACACAATTTCAGCGGGTTTAACTTCAACTGAAATTTTCTCATCCTTTCAAAGCCATTAACCAGGTGCTCTAAATACTGAGCAAAGCTTAAAGACTTAATGATGAGATCGTCAATGTAGACCTTGACGAAGTCATTCATATACTCATAAAAGATGTAATTCATAGCTCGCTGGTATGTAGCTCCAGCATTCTTGAGGCCAAACGGCATAACTTTTCATTGAAAGGTACCAATGCCCCCCAGGCATTGGAATGCCAGTTTCGGGATATCCTCTTCGGCTATGAAGATCTGGTTGTATCCTACATTGCTGTCGACAAGAGTTAAGAACTCATGCCCTGTGACGGCATCTATCATCATGTCGGCCATTGGCATTGGGTACTCATCTTTCGGAGACGCCAAATTCAGGTCCCTGAAGTCTATGCAAATTCTCAGTTTGCCATTCTTTTTTATGACTGGCATGATATTGGCCACACATTCGGGGTATCTGGCCACTTCGATGAAGTCTGCTTTAAGAAGCTTTTGAATCTCTTCTTTGATCAATACACATACTTCGTCGGGCATGCGTTGAAGTGGTTGTTTGCGTGGCTTAAACCCAGGCAAAATGGGTATGCGATGCTCCACCAAGTCTCTGCTGAGACCGGACATTTCGTTAAATTCCATGCAAAACAGTCTTTGTATTTTTTAAGTATGCTGATCACGGCCTCTTTATTTTCAGGGCTTAGCAAAGTACTAATGTATGTGGTCTTATGATCATTTTCATTGCCAAGCTCTACCTTGATGACAGGATCTTGAACCTGAACCCTAACATCATCGAGTTTTGCCGGAGCGGCACTCAATTCTTTTAGTGTGATTCCATCCGTCGAAGTGAGATCCTGATCGTGCTCATAGATTACATCTGCATTACAACTATAATAATTGGAAAGGTCCTTGGCCAATTAGGCCAGAGTGTTATTTATTACTAATGATCCGGTACTATCCGAAATTATTACAATTTCGTCTATATCGACGTTATTCATGATCAATATTTTGGAAAGTAGAAAGCAGCCTTTCTTCGATGTTGCAAGGCCTGCTAACCTCC
Organism: Petrea volubilis; assembly: GCA_026212405.1. Taxonomy (NCBI): domain Eukaryota; kingdom Viridiplantae; phylum Streptophyta; class Magnoliopsida; order Lamiales; family Verbenaceae; genus Petrea; species Petrea volubilis. The sequence goes on from CM047875.1 coordinate 12,537,157, forward strand.
TTAGTCATTGCTACTTCTAAACTAACTGGCGCCACAAATGAAGTGGCACAAAGCGGAATACCATATTTGTCATGTCCGATAAACCTGCACGGTCCAACATTGTCGGAATAGTACCTGGCTTTTACTACATTCACATTGATCGTGAACGGCCTTTCTTCTGCCTTCACTATTTCTGGTTCATTCTCACCATCTCCCAAAAATACCAAAAACTGGTGTAAGGTTGAAGGGATGCACATGGCGGAATTGATCCAATCCCTTCCTAGCAAGGCATTGTATGAAGTCTTCGCATCTATAACGAAAAAGGCGGAAGTGACTGTCTTATTTCCGATACTTACTTCGATTGGTAGTATCCCCATGATGTCTACTTTTTCCCCTGCGAAATTGCTGATCACCACATCTATCTTAAGGAGATCATCCTTTTCCTTTCTGATACGTTTCATGGCTTGGAGAGGCATGATATTCACTGCAGCTCCATTGTCCACCAGCATTCTTCCAGTAGGCTTACCATCGGGATGACCAGCTATGAAGAGAGGTTTTACATGTTTCGCCGTGCTTGGCGGCGGCTTCTGGAACAGAGCCTTGATCTCTTCGACTGTCTTACTTTTCTGGACTGTCTGTTCAACATCACTTACAAAGAAAGCTACCGGCTCACTGTCATCTCAGACTTCACTGCTTTTACTTGTGTTATCCTGAGAATCACTGTTAGCATTAGTATCGAAAAGAAATGCCTATACCATGTTATACTCCATGTTGATAGCGTCGCCACTGGATGATGGTATGTCCATGGCTTCCATTGACAACTCCTTGTCGACCTGGTTTAGTTCTTCCATCTTTATAATCCATTCACTCAGAAGGTCCTCATTTCCGACATCGTCTGCTATGCTCAGGACACCATTCTTTGATTCATCACTTTCCAATATTATTGGGTCAGCAATCTTTCTCTTCGATTGAATGTCGGTCGGGGTGCTTTTCTGGCTTCTTGGCTCTGATGCAACCCTTGATGGGTTTTGTTGTTTCCCTTTTGAGCATTTCCGTTTTCTTGCGCTACCTCAAGTATCTTTGGTACTGTGTCCGCGTCATTTCTCGAGGACTTCTTCTGTTAGGAAACTTAGGATGCCTTACTACTATCCAATGCCCTTCCTAGACTGCTGGTGGTATAATGAACCTGGAATGAACCGGTTCTCGAGTTGGTTCATACCTTCAAGGTGGGCTAGAGGGTGCTCTCCTTTTATCACTTCTATCAGTCCTTCGAGGAGGACTTCGATTTCTCTTATTCCAATTGTCTCGCAATGGACCACCATTGGCACAATGCCCCCCGAGCATGTGATGGGGATATGGCACCATAGGCTGCTGCGGAACCATGGAAAAGCTTGTCATGGGATTGGCCCAAGGATAGTAAGCTCCAGCTGGATAGACCCATGGTATCGTTGCAATTTCGGAATGACATCTGACGCAAAGGCCCAATTGCCATTCTAACTGTGTCATTGCTTGCTCATTTTGTTGGTTTTCCCTTTCGGCTGGGTCATCCTGAACGTTGACCATATTTACTCCCTTTGCCTGGAATGGTTCTTTGTCAAGTCCCATTTTCTTATTCATCTATTCCGGCAGAAGGCGCAACGTGCCATTATCCAGGTAGCTCTGGATCATCCACCTGAAAACCAAACAATCATTGGTGTTATGAGTCCATGCATTATGAAATTTACAGTACACTTTGCCTTCTAGCTCTTTGGCCGTCAACATTCTATGGTCATTAGGTATTTTGATTTTGCCATCAACCAATAAGTGATCAAAAATAGCCTCGATTTTTGAGACATCAAAACCATAGCGCCTCTCTATTTCCGAACGAAACTCTGGTTTATTTAACATGCCAAAAAGCATCTTAATGTGAGGCTGTAATGCTCTTAGTTTTATTAAAGTCGGGCAAACCGTGTTCTTTTGGCAAATGACTTGGGCTAGGCCCACTTTGTTCTCCCATTGTTCTTTTTTGACACTGACCAAGTCATCTTGGACTTCGGCTAGGCCTACTTGATAATGAGTGGCCTTGCCGTGATGACTTCTTCGATTTTCTTCTTTCAAAAGTTTTTCATACTCAGTGACATGCCTAATTAAGTCAAAAATTGATCCAAATTATTGGCCAGACATTTTCTTTTTTAATTCGAGGTGCATGCCTCCTATGGCCAAACTTACGTAACTTTCTTCGGCCATAATCACTGAGCAAAAGTGTCTGGCCAGGACGAATCTTCCCATGTATTCCTCAGCTGACTCCCCTGGCATTTGTCTCATATTGGTTAACTCCGATATGGATACCTCAGGGGATAGTCGGTAGAAATAATTATGGAAAAGTATCTTCATAGTTGGCCAGTCTGGGACAGACCCAGGTCTAAGTCTGATGTACCACAAAAAAGCTTCTTCAGTTAATGAATTCAGAAATAAACGTAATTTTAGGTTTCCATCCATTCCGATCTCACCACATTGTGTGGTGAATTTAGCATTATGTACAATGGTGGTTTATAACCCATCCCCGTTAAACAAAGTAAAAACTGGGATCCTAAACCCTGGGGGAAAAGGAATCGCGTCAATACGAGGGGGATATGGGCGAGAACACCTGGGTGGCGAGGCTAATCTATGCCTTGCCAACTCCTGTCGCAACATTTCCTGTATCTCTTATCGAGACATGATTGTGTTGTCATTTCGATTGGTGGTAGGCTGGGGTCTTTCCATCGCGTGTGGCATTGCATAGGGGATTTCAGGTCCGTCGAAATGATCCTGAGAGCCCAATCCTTCCCCTTCCAAGAGTACTCCTCTGAATTCAAACGCCACTCTTTTGCTAGTGTCCATGTTGGGGTATCTTCTACGACGATCATTTCCTCCAATGTTTAATCGTTCTGGCCGTGCATCGGCAAGGTCAGGCCTGTGTCGTTGTTTGGCCTCATTTCGTCGTGGAGGTTCTCTCACCGATGGAACGTTGTCCATTTTTGCCGCCACGCTACGCAAGTTCGTTCCGTAATGTGGGTCTGTTACTCGGAGTGATTCTAACATAGTGGCCATTTGTTCAACCCTCTCCAATTCTTCCCTACGTTGTCTTTCTATCATCTCCTGGAATCTACGATTGGATTCCAAGATCCACTTTTCCATCACATATAATGCATGTTCGCCAGAATTGGCCACTCTGGCCAACAAGGCGGGTGCTTCCTGAAACGGCGCCTCTTCAGGCATTCTCTGACTTCGCTCGAGCCTGTCAATGATGGCCTGAACGTTGGGAGGTGGATTATGTCCACTCATCTCTTCGTTCTGATCACTGGCTACCTCGCTTCTACTGTCTGAACCGAGCACTAAAGAAAAACCTATTTTTTCGGCCAGATTTTTGGCGGATTTTCAGCCAAAAATATTATTTTCGACGGATTTTTGGCCAAAAATATTATTTTCGGCGGATTTTCGGCGGATTGCGTCTGTCGAAAAAACCTTCGTCGGTATTTAATTTTCGGCGGAAGTTTCGGTGGAAATATTTAGAGATTAAAAAATAATAATAATTATTATTTTCGGCGGCATTTCGGCCAAAATTCCGCCGAAAATAAATAATATTTAAAAAAATTAATTATTTTCGGCAGAATTTCGGCCAAAATTCTACCGAAAATAAATAATATTTAAAAAAAATTAATTATTTTCGGCGGAATTTCAATATTTAAAAAAAAATTAATTATTTTCGGCGGAATTTCGGCTAAAATTCCACCAAAAATAAATAATATTTAAAAAAAAATTATTTTCGGCCGAATTTCGGCCAAAATTCCGGCGAAAATAAATAATATTTAAAAAAACAAATTAATTATTTTTGGCAGAATTTCGGCCAAAATTCCGCGAAAAATAAATAATATTTTAAAAAAGAATTAATTATTTTCGACGAAATTTCGGCCAAAATTTCGCCGAAAATAAATAATATTTAAAAAAATAATTATTTCTGCCCCAAAATTATTAATAAATATTATTTTCGAAATAAAATATTATCTCGTCCCTAAAATTATATTTTGTTACACATATTCAAATTAATTATAATTATCTTCATTTTTATAAGCATAATTATAAAAAATATATTTGAAATATTACAATAATAACATAATTTGATTTTTTCAAGTAAATAACATATCAAATATATTAAAACCTACGTATAGATTCATAAACCACATAAAATTTTTCCAAATACATTAAAAAACATAATCGGTCGAATTTTTTTAAAAATACATAAATTACGAAATTATTTTGTAGCCAAGTACATACTAATCACAGTTTTCCTCATCAGACTCGTCTTCATCATCTGCGACATGCTGAGCCGGCGGAGGGGCATAAGTCGGTTGCTGTGAGCCGCTTGCTTTGTTCTGCGAAATCATCGATATCACCTGATGCATCATTTCCATGATTTGTGAGTTTTGTTGGGTAAGGTGATCGACCCGATTCTCTTACCGCAACACCGCGGGGTCGGAGTGACTCGATGAACTATCGGGCGAAGAAAAACTACAGTGATGAGGTGTCGATGTTGTTTGATAATTTTGCCCGTACTTTCGGCCCTTCTTGGTAGGCTCCCCAGCAGCCTGATCAAACAATTCGTTTATGCTTTCTTGAGTTGAGGGATCAGATGAATCAACGTCCTGCATATCCGGACGATTCTGAACCAAATTTTGAAAATTATCCTGCAATTGTAATTGGTCAATGTGAGCAATTTAAACCAAAAAATTAATTACGTTAAACAAATCTAACTTACATGAACTTGTTGTGGCGCCGGGTGAACCCATGTGCCTGCTTTTTTATCCGGCCCCTTATCTTTTTTCCTTATGTAACAATCTTCAAGGACCTCACTTTTAAGAGCAGGCCTCTTTAACTTCCTTCCTACAAGAAGAAGATCAAATTAAAAGAAAAAATAAACTCTTTTATTATACGTTAAATAACTAATACGAAAAGGTACCTACCAAGTCCATCCGACGCTCATATATCGACCTGGCCCCACCGCCATACAACGAACCTCCACCAACGTTCCTATTTATCCTGTTCTGCTCACTCTTCTTTATCCATTTAGGCGTGCCCCAATACGCGGAGAGCCACAGTGGTCGACCTTCCCCAATCGCAATCATTTTTCTAATATTGCGATACATGTCAACCATTTTTTTGGCCGCACGATTGTCAAAAGCTATCTTCATATGCCCCGTCTCCTCCGGCCTACAACAAACATATTTCTAACAAAAACAAATAATACTTTATCACTCAAATATGTTAAAAATTAATGAAATACTCAAATATACATGAAATATACGCATCCTTCAAACAAATAATGCTTATACAATATTAATTAAATTACCTGCCATTCACAGAACCATCGCAACCGAACATTTTCAGGAACCTTGCCATAAGTGAAGTATGGTCTGTCCATTTAGCTCTTTATGACACTCCCAATGTGCACAGCACCACTTTTGCCAGGATGAAAACTACATGGGAGTTCAAAATTTATTATTAAACATGTACGACTTATTATTATTTCTATTTGTTGTACTACGTATGTAAATTTTAAAATTAACTAACCGATTCGGTCCAACTGGTGTCACCGTAATCTTACTATTTGGTGCAGGTGGAGGTGTAGGCAACGCATACGTGTCCTGAATTCCTTCGATCTCGGCCTGAGTAAACTCGTCATCCTCAGTCTGTGGTTGATGCTGTGGTAGCGGCGGGCTAGGAATATGCGATGTAACAGGAGGACTATGCCCACTAGGTATTGAAGGATTTGGCATAAACTGCATCGGAATGTCTGGCGGTGGACTATGGCCTATGCGAGTGGAATGGTAAGAAGGGGAAGAGCCCGAAAGGGACGCTGGTGAGGTGCCTCGATGGGATGAAGAAGAACTCGGATTAGATGTCGGCCTATCAGTTGATCTACCATATGAAATCTTATTTTTCCCACGCCGCATCTATATCCAACGGTAGTTATACAAAAATAAAGAAGTATAAATTTTTCGTATCAAAGAAAGTAAAATACAATTTTATGCCGATATAAATAAATGACGCATATAACCAATTAAGGTCAATAACGTATTTTTAACTCGCTTCAATCACAATGCAATTAGTCACGTACATATATTAATGAAATATATATAACTTTTTATTTTACCATGCAACATAATTTAAGCATCACTGGCTTCAGATTCATCACTATCAACCTCTTCAGTATCGCCATCTTCTTCGTCAGTATGTATCACCTGATTAAGCTCCCCTTCATCAACCGAAATTAATGTCATATTTTGATCACACATTGATCCTACAACGTCATCAGTAGTGATGTTTTGCACATTTGCGTCATCGTCATTTTGGTAAGCGACTTCCAACGCGTGTTCAACATCAACGCGGCCTGTCGCTTTACTTTTAATGACAGCAAGTCATCGCATTTTCTCTTTAATTTTTCCGGGATACTTAACAAAGTATACCTGTCGGGCTTGTTGTGCGAATATGAAAGGATCGTATTTTTTATACCTACCTGATTGTTTTACTTCAACAATTTCGCATTCTGGATGTACTATACGAGTTCCTTTTCGAGGTGTGGGATCGAACCACTCACATTTGAATAAGACAACCCTTTTTATTGGCTCACCAGTGTATTCCAACTCTACTATTTCATTCAAAATTACGTAGTAGTCATCCTCAACGGCAGCATCCTCATAACTGCCTTTCATCCAAACCCCGCAATTCATCGTCTTTTTTCCTTGACACCACGTTGAAGTGTGAAACTTGAAACCATTGACAAAGTATGTATGATATGTTTCATTTTCCTATTAGGACCCCATGCCAATTGATTTAAGAAAAGATTCGATATCCCGTTTCCTGGATTATGAACCTGTACGATAAATTATCATTTGCAATGTTTAATCAAAGGTTAAACTTCATAATTAACAAAAATATGTGAATTTGTGTACTTACGTATGACTTAAACCACTCATCAAATTCCGATTCAAGACGGTCACTAGCTTCAGCATCACCAATTCGAAAGTATGATAAAAAATAACTGCAATTGTTCATGTAGTTAGTTACAAAAGGTTAAAACATACTTCCTTACAAAACACATATTTTTCATACTTACTTAATGTAAGGTTTAACTTCTTCGCAATTTAAAAGAATGTGGTGTCTGGCAGCTCTGTATTCTGCATCATGTTCGAAATATCGTTCTACACATTTCCCTTGTAAACGACCGACTTGATTAAAAATTGACAATGTAGGTAGAATAGATTCATCCACCCCACCGTCGTCGTTCCTTCCGACTCTATTTCTTAATGTTCGAACGTGTGATTTAAAGTAGAACGAACAAAAATGAGCTGTTTCACACCGCAAATATGCCTCACATATAGAACCCTCGACTTGGGCTTTTTGCTTGACTGTTTTTTTAATTTTGTCTAGATACCTGTTTGAAAGTAAAAAATAACATTAATTTTCGGGAATTTTCATTAACTTATAATTACAAAAAACGCAATGAAATTTCTTGACGTTATTCAATTACCTCTCGAATGGGTACATCCAACGAAATTGGACCGGACCTCCATTTCTTGCTTCGTCGATCAAATGAATTGGCAAATGCTCCATCACATCGAAAAATGCAGGTGGAAAAACGCGTCCATCTTCCATCTTGTCCAAATCGGCATGCCTTAATATCGTAGAACATAAGTCTCTGAAAAACTTACTCAGTTCAGCAAGTGGTTTCCAGACCTCATCGGGTAGCTCTTTAAAGGCAATGGGCAACAACTGTTCCATTGTGACAGTCGTGACTTTTCATGCCATGCAATTTCGCCGAATGTGAGTCAACACAGCGACTCAAGTTGGAAGAATAACCATCCGGCATTCGAAGTTCTTTGATCCACTCACAAATCATCCGTTTTTGTTCAAGAGTAAAGGTGTACTTTGCCTTCGGTTTTTCCCATTATCCATTGGGCTTTGAGACCAATTGTAGCTCAGGTCGTTTACACATATCTTGCATATCCAGCCTTGCATTTGCATTATCTTTAGTCTTACCTTGTATATCCATTACAGTGTTAAAAATATTATTAAACACATTTTTCTCAATATGCATTACATCTAAATTATTTCGTATCAATAGATGCTCCCAGTAAGGTAAATCCCAAAAAATACTTTTTTTGTCCAGTTATGTTCAACGCCGTAGCCAGTTGGTTTCCCCATAAATGGTTGTTCTATTATTTTCGGCAACCACTGAACATCATTCCACACCAAATCTCCAGTAGGCATCGGAGGAGGAGGATCCCTCTCGACTAGATTTTTTTTAAAGTTAATCTTGTTTCTTCTGTATTGGTGATTTAAGTCTAGAAATCTTCGATGACAATCAAATCATGAATTCTTTCGTCCGTACTTCAATGTAAATGCTTTGCTGTACCCCATACAATACGGACAAGCTAGTTTACCTGCTGTCATCCATCCCGACATCATTCCATAAGCCGGAAAGTCATTAATAGTCCACATTAATGCAGCACGCATAATAAAATTCTGTTTTGCATGTATATCATACGTGGATACGCCATTTTCCCACAATTCCTTCAACTCATCAATCAGTGGCTGCAAATATACATCAATTTTTACTTTCGGATTTTTAGGACCAGGAATTATGCATGTCAGAAACATGTACGGCATTGTCATACACATTTCAAGGGGCAAATTATATGGCGTCACGATTACTGGCCAACAAGAATACGACGCCGCAGATTGGGAATACGGCGTGAAACCATCAGCACACAAAGCAAGCCGCACATTTCTAGGATCACTAGCAAAATCGGGATATACTGCATCAAAGTTCTTCCAAGCATTCCCGTCTGCTAGGTGACACATAGCACCATCAGGTCACCGATGTTGTGCATGCCATCTCATGTGAGGTGCTGAGGCCGAAGATGCGTACAGGCGCTTCAATCGTGGAATAAGAGGCAAATAATGCATCCTCTTTTTAGGGACTTGTTTTGCACGCACACGCCCCCCGCTATCACGATATCTTGGCGTACCACAAAATGTACAATTCAACGCATCTGCAGTATCTTTGTAGTATAACATGCAGCCACTTATGCAACAATCTATTTTCTTACTATTCAAACCCAACTTTTTGACTAATTTTTGTGCCTCGTAAAAGTTTGTTGGCATTTTATGCCCGGCAGGCATTACTTCTGACATCAATTGGATGATCTCGTCAAGTCCATCTTGTGCAACATTATAATCACTTTTTATACTCAACAACCTTGCATCAATTGAAAGTGGAGAATGATCTATACATCCAGGCCACACCTCTTGGTTAAACTCATTCAAAAGGTCAAAAAAACTTTGAGTTTCAGGATTAGGTTGTTCTACAAAATCATTTGGTATTTCACCCCCAACCTCTTGCCTAGCAGCGTCAAAATACATTTTAGCATATCTTTGCAATGGGTCATTTTGTGTACCACTACTTGATTCGCCAGGGAATGTTACAGAGGGTTGGACCTCACCATGATCAGTCCAATACCAATAATCTGGTTTAAAACCATTCGTTAACAAATGTACTGCAACATCATCCAATGTTAACAGAAGACATTTTCTCTCACATTTCTTACAAGGACACCGAATTTTGCCATACTTAATATAATCCGGACAACTCTTGCTGTGTTCTATAAAGTTCCTAACGCCCTCATAATAAGCTGGTAAAAGCCCTCCTCGACTAGGATAAGTCATTGTATACATCCACGTTCTGTGTTCCGGAATATCCATCTACACGCGCGTATTAATTTTATAAGTTTAGTGTTTTTAATCATTTTATTAAAAAAATAATCGAATAACCATTTTCTTTTCTTAAATAACATGGTACATTTAGAATTATGGATCGATTCGTACAACCAACATCGAATACACATTTCATATTCAACAAATAATCACGTCATTCCACAAACACAGCACGCATCAAGTATATACTGAAAATCAATACACATAAAAAGCCAAAATATATTATTTACATATATATATATACATCGAATATGTACCATCCCCTTATTTCTCCACATCATACAAGCACAGAAAAACCAACAGCAAGCAATGGGAAGGCTCCACCCCTTCCCCTAATTCCCGTTCTCCATCCCAACATCACAGACTAACCTACTATCTATAAACTATCTAATTATGTACATATATACATATATATACTTAAAGGTTAGCCGTACTTACCTTTGTCTTCGCCTTAAATCCAAGATTCAATGGAATGAATTACCTACAACAAATACAAATTCAAAAAATTACAAAAATATCAAACACCCAACTTATAAATATTACCAAATAATCAAACACAATATGACCTAACACATTTAAATTTAATTTTTGCCAAAACAATACACAAATGTGAAAACTTACAAAAATTATTTGACAAAACACTAGCAATTCCACCGACATGGATTTAGACATGGTGGTGTAGCAAGAAATAGCATCACAATAAGATCCAAACATATGCTATTTCATTGTCAGTCCTTTGATTTTCTTATAAGATATGGATTTCTATTCCAATATGAAATCCCAAGAAAATTTGATTTTCTTGTAAAATATGAGTTTCTAAAACACTATAAAACTCCAAGAAAATCAATATGGATTTCTTGTAAGATATGACTCTCAAGAACAATAGGAAACTCCAAGAATATCCAATGTGGTTTTTTGTAAAAAATGGGTTTCTAGAACAATACGAAACTCTAAAAAAACCCAATGACTTCTTAGAAAGTCATGTATGTGTCAATCGGTAATTGCATAACAACATAGTGCTATTTATGAGACATATCCATCTCTTAAAGCCAACACCTATCCTTAAGATATCAAAAATGTGTGCACACAAATATGGATTAATCTAGGAGTTTTACATCTCGATGCGCATCCTTAACCCTGTAACAAAATGAGTTAAATAATAATATATGAACTAAGTTAAATAACTCCTACTGTTTCAATATACCAACACTTGATTGCATATACATGTTAAAATTATGTATATTTGACTTCATGGATATTGACTAGACCATCAACTTATCAGCAACTGGCCAAAAACTATGTGCTCTGCCACAATGTTGCTTATCATTGATCAAGTCTATACAAGTGAGAAATTTAACTTCATATATCGAGATATTTGAGGATGTATGATCACATGACCAACCAAGAATAGATGGAATCATCAGTGATATATCGTGAGATAGAGTTCAATACAATCTGCACATATAGTGTATTAGCACTAACAGACAAACATTAGCCTTGATTTATTGGGGACTTTTAAATTCTTCAAAACAACCTCCCGAGCAATTATTTATTCCACTCAAATTAATAAGCACTGAATCAACCACTCCAACACGAGTCTCCTCTATATTCATTTAAAATTTAGATATTGAATCAAGAAAACATGCAACAGTACACCCTCCATCAATCATAAAAGCACATCCAAATCAAATAATTCAATTATCAGGCCTACTAAAGCTGACCAAATGTAGACAATTTGAGAAATCAACAAGCAATTTCAAATCTTATGGGTCAATTCATAGTATCAAGCAAGAGTTTATTTCTCCAAGCATTCCATGAAAATAATAAGACATTATTGTGCTTGGTTTATGAAATAAGTTAGACAATTAGTTAACAATTTATTGACCATTTAATATTTTGATTTGTCCAAAACAAGAAGCTCCATCTTTAAATTTTCAATCAAAATTTACAACCAAAAGGGAACTCCAATGCTTCAAAAAATTATAAACGGAGAATTTTCAAGTTCATCATATGATAAAGAAATTTATTTAAAACAAGAAAATTAAAGGATTTATCCTTATCGACATACACCCCCTTTTGAATAAATTTCTTACCAACAAATTTTGATTGAACTATTTATGGAACTTCTCATTGATCAAATATTTTCTCATAAATGACAATTTACAATAATGATCCATATCTATGGACTCCCACACATCATTATAAAACATGGATTACAACAAAGTCCATGTATCCCCAAACTTAAATATCAAATTGAAAACTAGAAACTATACATATTAGTTTGCTAGGATTAGTTAGACAATTCAATAACAATCACTTTCGCAACAAATAAGGAACGCAAAATATCCTTCTTCAAAATCAAAATAAAGATACCTGCTAGATAAGATTTTCAAGTATTAGATCCTAATGTGATATCGAAAGCGACTATATCAATTGGATCTACATTGGAAAAGTAATAAGTTGGGATAAAAATTTTCTCATTCAAGTTTTAAATAAACTTAGGTATATAGAAAAGAATCAAAATTTCTAAATCGCTTTCTCATGAAGCGACAACAGTAAATATACCATCCATATTTTTAAATACTGCACACTAGCTCTCGATTGAAATCTTTTATTAATATTTCTAATAGACTTCTCTATTAAACATATAAATTTCACTTTTTTTAGTACAAGAAGGAAAATCAACAACATAAACACACTTAGAGAAGTCCCTCAAGGTATGATACCAAATATTATTAATACCAATTACTAAGAACTATCAAGCTGGTAAGTAAAGTTTAATAATGGGTACACTTTTAAGATAAATGTGGAATTTCAGATATATTCCCATTATATTCATAATCATGATGTTACTTCATCCTTTGAAAGGGACTTTACAAATATATTTAGATAATTTTCAAGAAGACTACTTGCAATTCTAAGAAGACAATTACGGTGAAATAAATTGAGTGTAAATCCTCACATGAACCATGAATAGTTTCTCTTAAATATTATGAAAAATCTATGATCAGATATATATCAAAAAGATGAGAATGTGAACTGCACCGTAGCTAATAATTTGCTCAAAAGTTGAATAATCTCTATAAGACTAATTGAAAAATGCTAATTTCAATTAACAATGTGATTATTTCCACTATAAAGTGACCTACGCATTTCTTCGTCACATGATAGAATTTCTCTTGAATACGTATCATGAAGTAACAAAGTATTTATCCAGAGGGGGGAATTCTATAGTATTCATGAAAATGATTACACAGTACAAATGACAAATATTTTGGAAAACCAACAAACAAGTTCCTTTTTCTCTTGGTCAAAAGAAACAATCAAATTTTATCAAATTGAAATAAATTCAATGTCCATATTTTCAATATGTATCAATAATAGTGTAAAAAAACAATTTTTTTTTAACTTGCATATGAATTAAAAAAGCCCCTATTCTAAAGGCTTTTACTAGTCCATGGGTCGTTACAGTCGTTAAACCCATAATATATCTCTTATTTGACCAAATAATGAACGGGCTTATGTAACTTTTATGACCCCTCTATATTTAAAAAAAAATAAACAAATTCTCTACTTATCGAAGATTAATATCTTCTATAATTCTATTCATACATATGAACATAAATCCTTATGGTAAAAAACTCATCAACTTTGAGAACAATTTTCACACAATCGAAGTCTAGGAGAATAAATTGATAGCACATATCATTCATATTAAGTATAGAGATATTAAACCTTAAATTTTGGTTTAAATAACTCTAAAGATGTCTAAGATACCCCAACATAAAAATATTTCTTAATCGCGAAATCAAAAGCGATATTTATAACATCAAAATCACGGAATAATAGATTCCTTTGATGCACAATTCCAATTTTGTGCTCAAATCAAATAGATGTAAGCAACTCCCAAAATAGCCAAATCATTACTCATTTGTTTATAAAGTGGATTTTCGATAATTAGGAGACTCAAGTGATAATTCTTATTATTTAAAACAGAGCCCTATATCAAACCAACAAGCATAGAGATTTTATTAAATGCTAGGCTATGTCTGTACAAAATATAAAAAATAATAAAATATATCACTTTATGAGATCATTGATATAAGTCTTGGACTAATCAAGTGGAAACTTTTGGATACTATATATGTAATGTATATGGATACGGACCGAAGGCATCAATACAGAGAAATTTTTGCCCAAATTCGGCTCGATCGAATCAATATTAATCATGTGGTAAGTATTTTACATTTATCCTATAACTAGTCGATAATTTAGGGAGAGTGACCAATTATTTGGTAAGTACAATGCACTTATCATACGATTTGTTAGGTTCAATCAAATCAGGTTCCCGTTAGAAATTTTCATCAATACATAGGTTTAAGATTGTTTATAATTAAAAGCACCCAACCAAAAATCTGAAACTTAGATACGGACGAATAAGAATTCCCAAGTAATTTTTTTAAGATAATCCAGTAAAAAAAAATCCCAAATAATAAAATTTAGTGCTCTAAATTCATAAAGTGTCCCACTCTGATACCAACTACAAGAAATATTTATAATCGCAGGATCGATATACCATTAATTTAGAACATAATATATAAATTTAAATTAGCATATCTTACAATAATGATTAATAGCTTATCAATATGGATGTTTAAACAAAAGTCCTTGGCTAGTTCTGTCTCTCCATCTCTCGCCAATATTGACAGCTTTCAATGGAACAAGTAATTATAAAAATGTGCATTGGAGAGGAGACATAACCACATATATAAGGTAACCCCAATACCATTCCATCATGGACTTTGTAGAATGGATTTACATCAATTGTTAGACCACATATATTAAAATCAAGGCCTTAACAATAGTGGGTCAAACAAATTAGACCTTACACCTCAAGTATTATTAACCGTATTAATTTAACCTATTTTATTTTATAAAAATCAAAATATTCAATTAATAGAAGTTCAAATTAGAATAAAATCCCAACATAAGCTAGATAAGTTACAAGACGAAAAAGATGCCAATGAATGAGTCACTCAGTTGGCCAACTGCCGAACATGCGAAATTGAATAGCTATCCATCTTTGAGAGCGTCTTCATATCCATGTTTACCTCAACACGGTAGAAGGATACGCAAGAGTCAGGCCCCACCACGACTAGGACAAGTTGCATAAAGTTGCTTTCCACATGTACTGTCGCACTCCGCGTTCCCACAACTAATTGAGACCCCGTAGCAAAGCTTGAAATTCCGTAGCAAATACGTCTCCATGAGCTGCATAAAAACACACCAGAACCCCTCAGACCTCACCCGCATTATCTCTGACCACAGCCCTAATCCCCACACATTCGGTTCCGCATTGAATCCCATGTTAACATTTCACTACTAAAAAAATAATCTAATTTGACATATATAATATATTACTTTTAAAAAATGTCTTAATTGTATACCTATTATAGCACTTCATAAAATTGTCTTAATCAATTATAAGAAATATGACCTAAAATATATCATTTGTGATACTATAAAATGTCAAAATAGACTATTATAACACTCAAATATATGATACTAGTGCTAGGTAAAGTGTCATGTAGTCGAATGTAGGAATAGCCTATTTTAGCACTTTAGAGTGTTGTGATAAGTACATTATAATTTAGGATAACTCATTGAAATATCTTTTATGAGGTGTTACAATAGGTATAGAAATATGACACCATCATATTATGTATGTCAAATTAGATCATTTTTAAGTAGTGTTTAGCTTGAGCTGACACGACACCAATGCTCGCCACACCTCCCCCTCCTGACTTGCTTGCGGTGGCCCTTGATCTTCACACCACGAAATTATGGGCCCAAGCCGAAACTACAACAAAGTGTAGTATCTTGTCATGTAAATAGAACTTACTTTTGACCCACCATAACCTCCAGCATATCAATATTAACAAATTCAATTCATGCGAATCACCCTTCCTCGTGAGTCGCAACCAAGGAGAAGAGCGCCCATATAGTTCCGGGTCGTTGTTGCGTCAGTCAGTCTAGTTAGCCAATCTTGAATGTTGGGAGGGTTTGAGTTTTTTAAACGCGTCTTGGATTGTTATTTGTTTTTGGTGAGTTCAAATGGTGACCAAGTCAATCTCGACATATGGCTGCTTATTTTCATTGTTTTCCTCGGTAGGCCATATATTTCCACTTAGCACCTCACTCTCCATATCATCGCCCACCCCATCTAGATCGATCCTAGTCTGCATCTCACTTCGCAAATCGGTTGGTTCCCGAGTTTCATGGGGCACCGGTTTATTTTTAGAAAGCGGAACACCGTGCGACTAGCAATCGCTGGATGCGATTATGTACGCCTGAAAATAAGAGGAATAACTCAAGTTCTAGCTGGATGTCGCACTCCCGGCCAATTTAGGCACGCTTTAGAGGACCAGCATTCGAGTTGATTCAATCAATTGCAGAAACATGATTGCAAGAGATTAATGAAAAGTCGATTCCATTGATTGCAGAAACATGATTACAGTATAGCAGCGAGAATGATTACAATGGGTTGGACCGAGAGGAGAAAATCCAACGCTTTGCTTGACAAGGCTGCACTTCAATAACTATCCTCTCCCTATAATAGGTTAAAAAAAATAAATCCTAGTAACAGCATTAAAAGGGCTGAACAACGCTCCCGAAAAGCCGTAAAACTATACATAGCAAGGACGAAAGACAAAAGGGCCTAACACCTATGACACAACAGGATGATCCTTGCGGTTTTGGTGTCAGTCGGTGAAGGCCAGTGCAGAATACGGTCAAGGATGTCTGGTGCGTGGAGGCCCATCCTTGACATTCTCCCCCCTTTGAGTTGGTGACGGCCTCGGTGCCATGGAGTTTTGATATGCCTCAATAAGAGGCTTGAACGCCTTGGGATCCGTCACTCGCTCCCAGGTATTCTCTTCGCTGCAACATCCTCTCTATTTCACCAAGTATTCATCGTGTGTCTTCTTTGCTGTGCACACAACTCGGTGATCAAGGATAGCTTCTGCCGCCCTCTTCTTTGTTTTCTTCAATTCTAACTGGGGGCGGTTTGGCTGGTTACAAGAGGGGTCCTCCTGGTCTTCTGAATAGGGCTTGAGTTGGCTGACATGGAGGACATTGTGGATCATCCACCAGGGAGGCAACTCTAACTTGTAGGCTACCTTCCCAATGCGTCTAAAGACGGTTACAGGTCCGATGTATTTTTGCATCAAGCGGGGGTCCTTCCTCCTCGATGATTTTGAGAGTTTAGGGTCTAGGACCTTTACCATCACCTTGTCTCCCATGTTGAATTCGAGGAAACGGCGATTTTGGTCGGCATACTTCTTCATCCGCTTCCTAGCTTTCTCCAAGTAACTGCGAGTAATTTCAAGATTTTGCTTCCATTCTTGTGAAAAGCTTCGTGCAAGAGGAGATTTGATACCTTGAGAGGAGTTAATGGTGTGAGGAAGAAGTGGTTACTGCCCGGTAACAATCTCAAAAGCCCTCTTGTTGGTGGCAGAGCTCTTTTGAGCATTGAAGCACAGTTGGGCAACATCCAGGAGCTTCACCCAATCCTTCTGTGTACCTCGAACAAAGTGTCGATGATATTCCTCCAACATAGAATTGAAGCGCTCTATTTGGCCGTCAGATTGAGGGTGATAGCTCGAGCTCATATTGAGTTTGGACCTGAGTAGTTTGAAGAGCTCGGTCCAGAAGATATCGATGAATCGGGAGTCCCGATCACTGACGATATCCTTAAACAGTCCCCAATATTTGACAATATGCTTAAAGAAGAGTTGAGCTGTCCCCTCCGCCTTAACATGTTTTGGGACTGCGATAAAAATTGCGTATTTCGAAAAACGGTCCACCACGACAATAATGGTCCCCAAGTCTCCCACCTTGGGTAACCCGAAGATGTAATCCATCGAGACACTCTCCTAGGGCCGTTTCGGGAAGCGTAATGGTTCCAACAGTCCTGCCTTCTTTTGATGATCCATTTTATCTTGTTGACAAACCAAACAGGTTCGGACATAAATTTCGATATCGTCCCGCATATGCGGCCAAAAGTAGGCCCTCTGAACTAGGGCACAGGTACGCTCTTCGCCGGGGTGTCCTACCCAAAGGGTGTCATGACATTCTGTGATTATGGATTTCCGCAGGTCCCCGCCCTTCGGAACGTAGAGGTGGTCGCCTTTGGTCCTCAATAAATTTTCCTCCATCCAAAATTGTTGAGTTTTACCCTGCTCGGCCAGGTTGATCAAATTTTGCGTGGCATCGTCTTTTGGGAGCAACTCCCTGATTCAATCATTGATTGAGGTAGCGACCGAACTTGCTGAGAAGCTAGCTGCTGAATTCAGGGCAGCTAATTTTGCTCGTTGGCTTAGGGCGTCAGCCACATGGTTGTGGGAGCCAGCACGATACTCCAAAGAGAAACTGAATTCCGATAGTAATTCTTGCCACCGTGCTTGCTTGCTGGTCAATTTTGGTTGTGATAGGAAATGACTCACCGCAGTGTTGTCTGTCTTAACCACGAAAGGAGAGCCCAGCAAGTAGTGCCGCCAGGTCCTAAGGCAGTGGACCACAGCTAATAATTCTTTCTCATGCGCCGAGTCGCGCCTCTCTGCATCCTTCAATTTTCGACTCTCAAATGCTACCGGGTGGCCTTCTTGTATCAAAACTCCTCCAAGTGCGAAATCGGATGCATCCGTTTTGACTTCGAAGGGTTTCGCCAGGTCTGGGAGTGCGAGCACTGGCTCCGAAACCATGACTTTCTTTAAGTTCTCAAAGGCAGCTTCGCACCGGGGAGACCAGTTCCAGGTCTCGGTCTTTTTCGTCAAATCGATGAGGGGATGAACAATTTCAGAGTACCCTTTCACGAATCTTCAGTAATAATTCGCCAATCCAAGGAACGACCTCACTCCATGTACATCAGATGGGGGTTGCCACTCCTGGATGGCCTTCACCTTCTTTGGGTCCATTCTGATCCTGCCCCTCTCTATGATATGACCCAAAAATTAGACAGTTTTTTGCGCAAATGAGCATTTCGATAGTTTGGCATACAACTCGTGCTCGCGAAGGCGGGTGAGGACCTTCCTCAAATGCTCCACATGTTCGGTGAGGGTTTCACTATATATGACAATATCGTCAAGATACACCACCACGAACTCATCAAGGAAACCGTGGAGTACCTGGTTCATTAGTGTACAAAAGGTAGCCGATGCATTTGTCAGGCCAAAGGGCATGACCAAGAATTCGTATGCACCATACCTGGTTACCACAGTGGTTTTCGCTTCATCCCCTTCTTATATCCGGACTTGCCAGTATCCAGAGCGTAAGTCGATTTTCGTAAAGAAATTAGCTTGAATCAATCGATCAAAGCAATCCGCCACCAGTGGAATGGGGTACCTGTTCTTCATTGTGATTTTATTTAGGGCTCGGTAGTCACAACACATATGTAAGGAGCCATCACTTTTCTTCTGAAATAGTATCGGGGCTCCAAATGGTGACCTTGCTGACTTAATGATGCCGGAGTCTAGCATCTCCCTCAACTACTTTCTGAGTTCCACAAGCTCAGGCTGTGACATTCTATATGGTGCTCGAGCAGGAGGCTTCGTGCCTGGTACTAACTTGATTTCATGATCCAATGCTCTCTTTGGCGGGAGCTTCCGAGGCAGCTCCTCTGGCATCACATCTTCAAACTCCTTTAGGAGCTTCTTCACCTCACTAGGGACCGGTCCCGAAGTTTCCTCTACCTCTTCGAGCTTGAGGGTACACAGGTAAGATGGTTCGTTCTTCCTGCATCCCTTCTCAAATTGTAGGGTTGAGAGGTTCTTTTGCCCCACCATTCCAGCTAAGTTTGAGATGACACATGGCTTGCTCCCCATCATCATAAAGGAGTTTGTATGTGGCATCACGCTTGTGTTTGTTTCCCGTAAAAATTCAAGCCCGAGGATGAGCTTGAAGTCGTCCATCGTAACGACTGAGAGGTTGATCCTTCCTTTATGTAGACCAACTCTTATGAGCACAGATTTGGCTACCCCAGCAATGGGTTGAGCAGCCGAGTTGATTGCCTATACGCGACCAATCTTATTTTCTAGAGCAAGCCCGAGTCTCTCTACCTCTGAGCTAGCTAGGTAGTTGTGCGTTGCTCTTGTGTCGACCATGGCTCGGATGGGCTTGCCATTGAGCTTCACATCCACATACATTTGTCCCTTCTTCTTCCTGACTTCAGGCTTTGGCGCTTCAGGGGGTTGGCCCTCAGTTAGGGCCGGCGCCGTTTTTGTTGTCTTAGGGATGACCCTTGCCTTTGCCACCACCTGTTGGGAGAGAGAATTACACCAGTGGCTAATAGCATCAAGATTCTCATCATGTTGTCCCTCTTCTCCCTCTTCGTCACTGGTTACCTCTAGCGATACTGCTAGCTTGGATGCCGACTCGTTCCCAGCTAAGCTTGCCATAGTATTGAGGGCTTGCCTCTTCGGGCATGTCCTAAAGTGGTGTTGTCCATCACAAAAGATACATGGTCTGGGTACCCATGGTCCACCTTTCTTCTGGGACGTACTCGTCTGCTTTCTTGAGATGGTCCCTTGGAAGTGCTTTCTTGAAAGCTAGATTGGGGGGATTGTTGTCTTTCCCCAGAACTTCGGCGGAAACTGGGGACAAATGGCTTTGAAACGCTCCCTTTTGACTGGGATGTATTGGACGCCATCGGTTTGTCTTGCCGAGGCTCAGCAACGTAATCCATAAGCCGTTCCGCTGCCCCCATGGCAGAATTTAAATCCGTAACTCTCTGCCTTTGTAGTTCAGTTCTGACAAAGGGCTTCAAGCCCTCCATGAAGGTAAAGAGCTTGTCCTTCTCTAACATGTCATGAATCTGTAACATATGGTTGGAGAAGGATTTAACATATTCTCGTATTGTCCCTGTGTGCTTCAGGTCTCTTAGTGCCCGTCGGGCGGCATATTCAACATTCTCATGGAAGAATTGTTGTCGAATGGCTTCCCTTAGAAGTTCCCATGTATCCAGGCGAATCCGGTTTGCCTGAATATCGGAGAATTTGGTCCTCCAACAAAGTTTTGCATCTCCTTCGAGGTACATCGACGTCGTCGTCACCTTTATTGCTTCATCTGTCACATTTGCTGCAAGAAAGTACTGCTTCATGTCAAAGAGGAAGTTCTCGACTTCCTTTGCATAGCGCGCTCCCCCATATGCCTTCAGTTCGGGGATTCGCAACCTAACCATGGGATCTTGGGCGATCCCGCCTCCTTCGCTAACCAACCTTTGGACCAGGTTCAATTGGATCGTTATGTCATCTACCCTCTGACTTAGTCGCAAGGTTTCATCAGCATCAATTGCATTGGCGAGCTCTCTGCACGCCACTCGACTGTCCTTCAGTTTGGCAAGGACGAGTTCGAGTTGTCCTTCCAACTCCAGGACCTTGGTCTCAAGCTCTTCTATCCATTCGGTCTTACTAGGGTCGTCTTTCTTGCCCTTTCATTTATTCGGTGGGTCGGGCTCGACCCCACCAATCGGGCCATTTTCTTTAGCAACGGATTTTTTCAGATCAGCCATCGTTTTGTCTCGACTCGATTGACCAAGCACCGAGGCTCTGATACCAACTTTCACGGGGCACCGATTCATTTTTAGAAAGCGGAACACCGTGCGACTAGCAATCGCTGGATGCGATTACGTACGCCTAAAAATAAGAGGAATAACTCAAGTTCTAGCTGGGCGTCGCACTCCCGACCAATTCAGGCACGCTTTAGAGGACCAGCACTCGAGTTGATTCGATCAATTGCAGAAACATGATTGCAAGAGATTAACGAAAAGTCGATTCCATTGATTGCAGAAACATGATTACAGTATAGCAACGAGATTGACTATAATGGGTTGGACCGAGAGGGGAAAATCCAACGTTCGACTTTGCTTGAGAAGACTTCACTTCAATAACTATCCCCTCCCTATAATAGGTTAAAAAAAATAAATCCTAGTAACAGCAACAGATATTAAAAGGGCTGAACAACACGCCCGAAAAGCCATAAAACTGTACATAGCAAGGACAAAAGACAAAAGTGCCTAACACCTATGACACAACAGGATGATCCTTGCGGTTCTGGCGTCAGTCGGTGAAGGCAAGTGCAGAATGCGGTCAAGGATGTCTGGTGCGCAGAGGCCCATCCTTGACACCGGGTCAGGCTTCCTTTTTGATCAAGATCCCCAATTCTATCATAATAGGCAATCTCGATTTTTGGCAACATAGATTTGTAGGATCCTTTCTATGTTACCAAAAAAATAATTAACGCACGATAGTATTGCCATAATTATCCCCCTCACTAAAGGAAGAAAATAAAAAAAAAAGAAACACACACACCGTGATTAGCCTTTTACACAAAGAAATCGTGGCTAAATCGTTACCCACAGATTAACCCGTGGCTAATAGTTAGCCACATATTTATAGCCATTAATTAGCCAAGGAAAATTTGTAATTCAAAATTTCAAAAAGAATAAAAATAGAAAGGTAGCCACGGAATATCCAAGGCTAATAGCATGGACAGTCCATGGCTACTAACCACAGAATGTCCGTGGCTACACACGTCTGTGGTTATTGCTCTTATGAAATTATTTTAGCCACTGATTAGTCATGACTGATTTTTGATTTTTAAGGCAGCCAACTTTTTATTTTTATTTGCCCCTAAAACATCAAAACCAAAACATATATATATATATATATATATATATATATGTATATATCCAAACCCTGTACATTCGAACCAAACATATACCCAAATATTGAAAAACAACCATCATTATCTCAAAAACATCTAAAATACACACAAATTAAGCGTTTAGCATCCAAACATTTTGGGTAAAATCCGTGGCTAGTCACAAGTTTTTTTATAGTGTGCCTGAGATTGAGGTTTCAATGAAAACGACCCCGAAGTATCCTAACCGACTTCCCAATAACTTCTATGCTAGAAGGCCGTCATAGAATTCGCCCACCTTCTTAGCAACATTGCCTTTGTTGCACAGTTCTGGAATATTGCTTATCCGTATCCAATAGGGCATCGACGAGAGTTCCAAATCCTACACGGACTCGTATTGAACAAAATCCTCCAATACCACGACCTGGTCCTCGAATAGCGATCGTCGTCCCAATATGATTTTTAGTTTATCTTCCTCAAGTTCCAATATGATAGGTACAAATTAGGGCCAATATCATAAATTCTAGTTTTCCTTTAATCTTCCATATTCATTTCCCGGATGGCTTAAACTTGTCTTTCAATTAAGGTTTGTACCACAAAACTGAACGAATCAAACCAATCGGACGGGACTTCTTTTGTTACATTGTTGAGCATGCGTGAGTCGGTAGTTTTCCTAGTTCTTCCTTAACTAAATCGACTGAGCAGTTCCCCATCGTCCCTCTACCCCTATCTCTACCAACCTAGTACCACGTTCAAGTCGAAACCCCAGGACCGATACAATTACGCGCTAGGGAACTCAAAGAGAAACTCGAAAGAGGACCAATAATAATAATAATAATAATATGCCTTTAAAAGGGTCAGGGTAGCACAATTGTTGTGGAGAAGCAATTAATATTTTCAACAAACATCATTATTAGTATTATTATTATTATTATTATTATTACACAATCCTAGTTAGTTAAATGTCATTTTTGCCTTAATAAATGCCACTAAATGCTAAGATTGTATAAGTGTTGGATAAGATCATGACATTGGATAAGCTTAAAATTTACATATGTATACATACAATTTGTTGTCCCCCTCCCCCCTTTAGGTTTACATATATATACAAAATATCTAGATAAATCTATCTATATATATATATATATACTTCTTTAAGAAAATAGTAAGATAGCTTATATACACACACACACTAATACGAATAATTAAACCAAGTGGAGAAAGAGAGAGAGACCAGCGGTGAATGGCCCATCAACAACGATTGAGTGCAGTGATCGTCCAAAGTAGAATCGTTAAACAATTGTAAGGTTTTGTTTTTAATAATCATATTATGAAGAATGTTAGTGATTATGGCTTGGGATAAAAATATATATATATATATATATGTGTGTGTGTGTGTGTGTGTGTGTAAGGGCATGCACCAAGGGGTCTAGGACGTGTCTACATCAATCTGCTTGGAATCATGGTGGGGTGTGTGTGATTTACACCTTGTAGGATGTGTGAGGCATAGGAATACTATATATAAATAAGTGTGGATTGGCTTTCTTCTCTAAACATGAGAACTCATGCATATAGGCACATATATACACTTATAAATATATAAATATATATATATATATATATATGTCTCTATATTTTATAAGTCATATAATAAGTTTAGATAGATACACCTTAGCGACTTATGATCGGACCCTTAAGACAATAAACGAAGTGAGATAATAACAAGCTAGCATGGGTTTTATTATTTATATACGTGTATATATATATATATAAGTGTGTGTGTACCTATGTAGGTACGTGTGTATACAAATACCCCTAGGGAAAGTTCACGGCAAGAGTTTTATACATTATTTTGATTGAGCTGGGTTGCGACTTTTAAGCCCTCTTTATATAACTAGGCCTGATCAATCACAACTAGCACTTGGTTCGTAAAGTACTGACTATCATAGGGATTTATATTTTTGTTCCATTAAGTGGTTTCTTCCCTCTATTCATTTTATAAATATATATTTTTTTTAAATTTACGTCTTGTTTGAAAAAGTTATTTTCTTATATAAAAAGTGGATTTGAGCATGCTTTTTATTAATTTTCTCTATGTAAAGTTCAAAATTATTTTATGTTGTGCTATGTGTGTGTATATGATCATGCTCTAAACACTTGAAATTCTATCGGTAGGAACGAGTTCCAAAATTTCTGATCCTGCTATGGGGTACAATATCAATCTCTGAACCCACTTAACGGGATTATAGTTAAGGCCCTCTTATGGGTAATAATATTAGTGTCCGAACTCACCTAATGGAGTTATAGCTAGGGCTTGATCAAGTTGGTCAATAAAGATTCCGAATATACACGAGCATGGATATATAAATACACATGTTTGATTCTGCTATGTTATCTGTTTTGCTATTTGAAAGTATAAAGTTTTGATTTTGAAACTTGTTTGTTTTACAAATATGATTTTCATGTTATATATGCATGTAACTTGCTCGAATCCAATACAGGGTCAAGAAATCCTTTACTGGGCGAGTGCACTCACATCACTAATAACTATTTTGCAGAGGATAGTACTGACGAGGGTTATGAGGGTCAATTTTGGGGTTGGTGATCCAATGGAAGTCATCTTTGCCTAAAGAATATAGTCAATGTTATTTAATTACGTCATTAATTTTCTTTTAAAACTTTGATTTATGGAGAGTATTGTAGCTTAGTTTTCTATTTATGTTTTGTTGGATTGTAATAGCTAGAATTATTATATTTTCAACTGTGATGTGTCAGCTATGGTTTTTCAATGAATATTTTATGATTTTAACATGTTCTGATTTCCGTTGCTTAGTGTCTCTAAGTCCATTCGGGCTAAGAGGCATCGCTGTGCCGTGTCCTGCATTTGGGGCGTGACAACAGGCATCGCCGTGCCGTGTCCTGCATTTGGGGCGTGACAACAACAACAACAACAACAATAATAATAATAATAATATTTGTTGAAAGCATTAATGTGAACAGATATGGAAATAATTACCAGATGACTCTTCAATTCCCCTTTTCTTTCTTTTTTTTGTTTTTTCCTTTACCATCTTATTTCTATCATTTAATTTAGTTGCTTGTTATTCAAGTTAGTCATTTATTAAATAAGGGCATCAGAATCATTTCACAATGGGAAGAAATACGTTCAACATCCACACTGTGATAGTAATATACATGTAGATATAGACATAGATATAGATTCTAGCTTATGTCATATTTTGTAACTATACTCATGATCATACCCCATGTCATTTATTGTACTTGGTCCATTTTAAATCTTCAAATTTTGTAGCTTATTATGTTGTTACTCCTTCGACAACTTTTCACCTGTAGAAGGATTTTATTACAAGTTTGAAAAAATGGTGCCTGCATAACACATCACTGCTATGCATCCTATAGGAAGATTTATAACAAGTAACAAGATACCATTGCATTGCCTAAAAGCCAGTCACAAATTCCCTTTGCTCATATACCATTTAGTTATTTCATTTCATATACGAAGAGAAAGGTTGTTTCAGAACATTGAAATTCTAATTCTTATTTGCATTTGAGGCTCTGATACCAAATTTGTAGGGAATTGTTTGAATACGGAAGTGTGTTGGATAGAAGAAGGATAACAAAAAAAAAAAAAAATACAGAATTTTTACTAAAGAATGAAGAACTCAAAATGTATAACATGAACAAGAGAGGAAGTTTTTATTAGAGAGTTTTACTTAGTTTTACTTGATTTTTTCTTGATACAAAATAATTGCTACAACACCCTTTTTATAGGCACATTTTCACCTAGTCATTTTCTTGTGCCTGCCAATGGAAACAGCCACTGAAAAAGAATTCAAACCCACGATAGTAGCAGACGTCTGGAGTCTCTCCATCAATTACCTTCCATGAATTAGTGCTTGAATTGTACAAATCAATCCTCATGTAAGTGTCCTCTACCTGATAGTAGTCCATCCCGTAGTAATCAAAAATTTCTCCATATTTTCGTAAATGGACAAGTTTATATGAATCACTATTGGCATCAAAGCCAAATCCTGATCCTTCAAAATGGAAAGCATAACCTTCTGGGGAGGCAAAAAAAGCCGACTGGAATCAATTGAAATTCTCGTAATGTGGGGTTACATAAAATCATGATCTCACTGTACACTATGCAAACAAGTCCATTGCATGGTCCAATAGATTTTACAAATTCATGTCCAGATATATCATTCAAAAATGGAATTGAGAGATTTGGTGATACCAACATGTCTGGGGAATCTGGATCATGGAAAAATAAAATGTCTTGTCCACCTCGTGGAGCACCTTGTTCAATTTCCTTGTTATAACTGTGTGGAGGCAAGTAGCGCTTCAACAACCAACATTTCTTGGAACCACATTTGGGATGCTTAGTGACAAAATTATGGCTCTTGATCAAAGTACACCAATATTTAGAATTGCACTTGAATCGCATTAGAGATTTAACTGGAAGATAAATAAGAATTTCAACTAGCACATCCTCCGGCATTGGCACTCCATTCGCCATTTCAAACCCCAAATGTTCTGCCTGATTCATTACTATATCTATCTTCAAAAAATTTCACATATGCACACACCCACCCACCCCCACCCACCCCCACCCCCCCCCCCTAGCAAACGCAATTCAAATATTTGAATTAAAATCTTTCAAGAATGAGAAGAAAAAACAAGTAAAAAGAATATATTGGTGGGATAAAAATAAAAGAAACAATGATATATCAACACATAAAAATGTACAGAACTAATTAAAAATAGTCCATTGTGACACCAGTATACTGTCACTATACATTTTCATATACCATTAAAGTCCGAGGAACCAGGATCATAGATGTTGTGTCCACTCCAATTATTTTGTACATGACGTCCTCACCCTCATTTTGGAGGTGTATAATGATACATGTATGCTGTATACATTTTATCCAAGCACATATACATTTTATCCAAGCACATCAGGGTTATTTATGGATTAATTGCTATTTATAATTTATGTGCTAGAGATTAAGTTTTTTTTTTTCATTATTATGTTCTTGTTTTATTTTTTAGTAATTGCAATTTTGGTCCCATAGGTATGCCTTTGTCCGATTTTGATCCCATTCGTTTCAATATTCTCAATTTTGGTCCTATATGTTTTAATTTTTTACTATTTTGGGACTTTTTCTGAAATTCCATCTCATTTTTAATGGCGAATGCACGTGTGCCTCACATGGGATGAAAATTTAGTCCAATTTTGGTCCCATTTGTTTCAATTTTCTCAATTTTGGTCCCATAAATTTCAAATTTTTGCCATTTTGGGACTTTGCAGAAATTTGAAATGTATGGGATTTAACGGCCACGTGACGTGCACAGATTTTCACCGTTAAAGATTAGACGGAACTTTAGAAATGTCCCAAAATCACAAAAAATTAAAACATTTGGGACCAAAATTAAGAAAATTGAAACATATGAGACTAAAATTGAAACATATGAGACTAAAATTGAGAACATTGAAACGAATGGAACTAAAATTGGATAAAGGCATATTTACAAGACCAAAATTGCAATTAACCCTATTTTTTACTTTCTTGACAATTGGTATTTAACTAATAATTTATTCTTGAAGAAACTGATACTCTATAAACTGGTTTTTTGCTGATTATGTTTGTGTTTTCTATATATATCATTAATTATTTAATCAAAGTTAAATATTTTGTTCAATGGATGATTAAGTAAAACAAGTTTTGTGGTAGTTAAGGAATTTAAAGTTAATTTGCCAGTATAACAATTTATAATTTACTAATATATCTACAAATATATTTCATTATTGTGTGGAATTAATTATTCTATATAAATAACCCTTTAAATTTGCAAATTTATTTTACCAAATAATTATAGAAAAATATATTTATTAATAATATTTATATTTATCTTTGTCACTCACTTGGAGGATTTAAGAGATTCGGAAGTAGAGTGTATGCCATATTTTGAAAGCCAAAATAGTATTCACAGGTCCAGAGTATTATTGGAAGTTGGTTTGTCACTCACTTTAGGAAATTGCTTTGACATTCTTTCTAATTTTATTTTGGCAAGATTTTTATGTGTATATGCTGCTCATTAGTTTCTGCCTGTTGCAAGAAGTAGCGCAATGTTGTTTTTAGAGATATAACTTGTATCAGTTTGGATCATCTGCTATAAATTAATGCATTGATACTATATTTCCTCATCCACTTATTTATACACGTCAGGTGTATTAGTGAATCATTAAAATAAAGTACTTAATAAAGTAGATTTATAGTATTTAATATTCGGGATGCTTTTGTTTATCGCCGCATCTATTTAAATACAAATATATTTTTCTTGTAATGGGAAACTTCTTCAGCAATTTTTATAATTTTTCCTTTGTGAAGTATTATTTTAAACTCAAAATTTGGCTAAACGTTATTTTGTTCGCTGAAATTTTCTCAAGGTTGTTGCAGATTTTCAACAAATTCATTGTGGGTGGCGTTACTTAAGTTCACTTTTTTTTTTCTTTTCTCAAATTTCCCCGCTCTAGCAACTTACCCTTACATGAGTAACACAAGTGTTGCTTTCTTTTTTTCCCTCTTTATGAGAACGTAATCCCTCTCTTTTGAGAGCTCTCCCTTGTGGCTCAATGGTTAGGTCGTCTTCTCCCGGTCATCGGCTTTTACTGACCAAGATATTTCCCCATCTCTTTATTTTTCCTTTTCCGTTATTCTTCATTTTTTTCTTAACTTTCCTACCTTTGTTGCACTACTAGAAAAATTATTTTCTGTGACTGAAATCATTTAGTCGCAAAAAATGGAGAGTTGTGACCGCTTTTGTGATCAATTTTACAAAAGAATCAAAATATCTTTGTGACTGCCAAATCGGTTACAAAAATAAACATTTCGGTCACAAAAAAAATCAAAAATAATAGGTTGTGTAGGTGTCGTTGTTTTCTCTCTTCTGTCAAACAGATCAGTGACGTCGAATGGTCCCTGCGGTGTCCGGGGTTGTAACCAGCATATTGATAGAGGAAGAGATAGCAAGACTGAAGAAGGTCCTATCCCTAACTGAGGAGAATATGGAGATGAGGTTCCGTTAGGGGCCTGGGAAGGTGGAAACATGGGAGGTGGCTTTTGTCTTGTGGGGAGAATTCTGACACATGAAACCTATCACATTGATTCCCTTCAGTGTACTCTTACGGCTTCTTTTCATACTCTGAAGGGGTTTTCTATGCGTAACCTCTCCGATGGGTGCTTTGTGCTGGATTTCAACCACCCGTATGACCGCCAACATATCTTAATCGGAGGTCCATGGGCTTTCGATCGAAACTTGATGGTTTTGAATCTACTTGAGTCATGGTAGGATCCTATGCCGGTTGATCTGAACTTGTGCGACTTTATGGTGCATGTTGAGGGTTTACCATAGAACAAGCGAACGGACAAAATTGCTAAGTACATTGGAAATAGAATTGGGGAATTTTGCAATTTGGCTTTAGATGGTCGAGGCCTCATGTTTCATCTATGCTGAAAATCCGCATCCAACTAAATGTGAATCACACTCTTCGATGGGCCTTGCGTATTTGAAGTGCTTCGGGAGATGATCTAGTTGTCCAACTCACCTTAACGAGGCTATTCGACTAAATGTGAATCACACTCTTCGACGACTCCCCAGTTTTTGCTATTTGTGTGATAAGATCAGGCACATTAAAGAACTTTGTCCGAATCATCTTAACTAGGGTTTTGTTGATTCGAGCGATGAAGTTCCATATGGCTCACGACTGAGAGCGATGTCAACTCCACAAGATAACAGTCGTATCGTGGCTACAACAGTTCTTGATGGGCATTCCTCTAGCACTAAGCCATCTTTCCGGGGGCGAAACCTAACTCCAACGAAGCCGGAGAATCTATCGGATGGCCATGATGCCAATTCTGGCAATCCCCCTATGCCTAGGCCTACGCAATCTTCTTCCAAGATTGGTACTCTGGAAACCGTAGGATTCTCCTCTTCACTTGGTAAGAACCTTAGCATGCATGGTAACTTGGAGAATACATGCAACTTACGCTATTTATCCAATTCCCATATTATGCCTAAATTCTTTCCTTCACTAGTGGAACTCCTTAGTCAAAGCCCTTCTAAACAAATTCTCATACTTGATCAATCTGAATCTGACCCACACTTCTACACCCAACCCAACTCTTCTAGCCTAACCACGTCCCTTTACTAGATGAAACCCGCAGGCCACATAATCTACAACCTCTTTTATCTCCAATCCCTTCAGCCCAAAACCACTATTCTCTCTTTCCATAGCCTAGTTCATAAGTTGAACTCAACTCAATCAACTTTGATACGTCTGCTACTAATAATATCACTCAAGTTCAGAAAACTGCCTAGCCACCTCTAGACCTTTGAACCTATCCTGGCCTAATTCAGACTTGGTCATCCCCCTTGAATTTAATATGACTAATCCCCCCACATCCCTTCCCACGTTGTCCACGACCCGTAAAAGAAAGAAGAAACCCAGGCCTTCCATGAAAAGGAAGATATGTGGTGCTTATAATCAGAGTCAGAGTAAACCAGGTTCTCAGACAACCAAAAAAACATGCTTCTTATCTTTAGATAATATAGAGTTATCTTTTCCAGTGGCGGTTCCTGCTCCACAGAACTGTTAATCCCATTGAATGGTCTAATATGAGCCAGGATTGGGGGCTCCCCGGATAGTTTGACACCTCGGGCATCTAATTAGAGAACTTCACCCCACCTTGGTCTGGTCTTTTTCTCTGAGACCAAGGCCAAGAGCGAGGAGATTGGTAGACTTAAGGAACAATTTAATTTGTTTGGTATTTGTGTCGACTCTATTGGACGCAAAGGGGGCTTGGTGTTGCTTTGGGACAAGAGTTGTATGGTTACTCTACAGAGCTTGTCACAGTCTCATATCGATGCCACAGTACATATTTGTCAAAATGGCAGAAGCTGGCACTTCATCAATTTTTACAGCAACCCAGAGACGAGCAAGAGAAGAGAATCTTAGTCCGACGAGCAAATAGTTAAATTCCAACAAACCTTGTATTCATGTGATCTCTATGGCCTAGGTTATTCGGGAAGTCTATCACATGGTGTAATAATCTTGAATCTCCTTTCATTATTCGGGAGCATCTTGGTAGAGCATGTGCTTCAACAAGTTGGTCCAAAATTCACCCTCAAGCCAGCGTCGAGCACCTTGACTGTACTTATTCTGATCATCTTCCCATTTGGGTAGTCTTAGAAGGGGCTACTCAAAGACAACATAAGCGAGATAAACCATTATAGTTCGAGGCTAATTGGATGCGATCTGAAGATTTCTAAGAAGTAGTCGAATCCTTATGGTGTCATCAAACTTTTGAAAATGCCATTGATGTGTTAGGTTGATAACAGATAACATCTTGATTGCATTCAAAACAAACCACTTCTTGAAACAAAAAAGGAATGGTAAAAAGGGCTATATAGAGATCAAACTTGACATGAGTAAGGCGAATCACTCAAAATCTGAATCATAGGAAGGTACCAATCTTTAACGGATACCCAACTTCCTCGGATGAAATTGAGGATTTGCACCACG
Source organism: Petrea volubilis (assembly GCA_026212405.1). Taxonomy (NCBI): domain Eukaryota; kingdom Viridiplantae; phylum Streptophyta; class Magnoliopsida; order Lamiales; family Verbenaceae; genus Petrea; species Petrea volubilis. The sequence continues at coordinate 12,569,234 of CM047875.1, forward strand.
TGTTCTTAAAGTGTCAGTTTCCCCAGCAAACTTGGGTGTCGTCCAACTTACCTTGGATGGTCATTGATACTTGGTGTGAGTCGATCACAAGTTGGCTACGATTAGTATATGTGACCCTTGAAATGAAGGACTTTAGTCTCTTTCTTCTAATACTTTGGACATTATGGGAGAATCGGAAGAAAACACTTATGGAAAATGCGCCAAGATCTCCGCTACAAGTGATTGATGCAACAAAAGCTCATCTGGAGGCTTTATTGTTCGCGACCCTTCCTAGAAGCTGCTCTCATTACCGAAACAGCGAGCTGGACAGCACCTAGCATGGCATGGTTGAAGGTTAATTTTGATGGAGCGGTCTTCACAGCGGATTGTTTAATTGAGAATAATAGCTCGAGATGCGCAAAGCCACTGCTTAACGTGGTAGGCTAAATGATTCGCGATATCAGGGAACGCAGTACATGCCGCAGAATTAGCGGTTGGTTGCATAAATTTTCTCCGACAACGCCAAAGTGGCCGCTCAGGGTTCGAACCGACTGAGTTCGATTGGAAAACAGTCAATTCGAAGTGAGCTTTCTCGTGTTTGGATGTGGGCGTACCAGTGTGCCAGAGCACACACGTGGAAGTCTTGTGTTTAGAAGTGCAATTCGAAGTGAAAGCAAAATGTAATTCAATTCGAAATGAAAATATAATGCGCCCAAGACTTCTATCTGAAAAACGACTGAATCGAAGTAGGCAAATACTACCCCTGAGGTTCTACTTGCCTACAACTCAATGTAGGACTTAACAATTTAGCACTCTCAAAATCGAAAAGGTCGAAAAGTTTAAATCGAAGAAAAAATAAATTCGAAGACTATGGCTACTCACCAAATGGACATTACAGGACTCGACTACAATACACGCATTGATGACTCGGGCCACATCTATGACAAAGATGCATTGAGCAGTCCCTAAGAACTCTAGCAACAAATCGGCCATATTGATGACTCCGACCATATCTACCTGTGGGTGTATTCAAAGGCTGTTCACACCGACGAGCATTAATTGACTCCGTCTGTACGCCTCGTCATGCATGCGCTCGATATGAATGCTGGATACCACTTCGTCGCATTGATATCTCACCTTGAACCGGGCCCAATCCGAGTGAGTGGTGGCTACGACCTCATGACATTACGGAATGAGTGCATTGATATCCTCACTTCGAGCTGAATGAGGTATTGCTACAAATACCCGTATCGGTTTTCTACCTACTTGAACTAAAGCTATTCTTTGTTCATTTAGACTAAAAAATCAAAGAAGTGATGACTTCTTGATTGAGAGAATTGTTGTGTATGAGTTGTGTTGATTGATTGATTGAAGTTGTCCGTCCTCTTGAATGACGGATCTGGATCCCTTTTATAGACTTATGCAACCGCCATCCTTTATTCTTGGAGTTGGGAAGTTTATTCAAGCCAGACCATTAGAAATGAATGGCCGTCCTTATTTCTAGTTTATGGCAGTTGTGCCAATTTTATTTAAATTTCAAACTCATAGTAACACATGACCTTTACTTTAGGCACATGCAGATATAACAAAGCCTATTTTTAGCCATTATGTTACTCTTTATCTAACAACCCCTAGAAGTAAGGGATTTGAATTTTGACTTTATTATTGTATTTATTTTATTTTCATATTTTATATTTTTGGCCGATTGGGCCATGGGCCATTATTCAATTCCAGTCTGGGCTTCCAACATGGGCTCTGTGGACGCGTCGAAGTGGCACGGGCTTTATTAATTCATTTCGGCGTGGCGAAAAATCAGCCCACTCCGAATCTAATTTTAAATATTAATTTTGGGCCCAAACAATGCCCCCGCAAGTTGTGGTCAATTAGTAAGATTTGACCATAACTTGATTAAATTTTATTTCCTTTGCACCATTAAATTTGATGGCTTTTTATTCATGCTTGCCATACTCAATGTGGCAATTTCAGTTCTTTTTTCTTCTAACACCATATTGTCGTAATCACCATGGCCTTCATGTTGCCATTAATGTTCGACTGTTAGGCCATGAGAATGTTACTATTGCACTTTCTGCAACTTTCCTCATTTATTCCTTTATGTATATGTTCAAATATTCCTCTCTTTTTCCGCTCCTTTGAGTGTCCCAATACTAGCCATTTCCTATCCAGTATTCTCCCACGTTTGGGACTCCTCTCATTTCTTAATTCTTAGTTCCCATTCCCCTTTAAACCTGTACCTGCTTATCCCAAAGATATCAGTACTCCTTGTAGCCGTCAAACTTTGACTTTTAAAACTCCCTTATTCTCTCTCAGTCGCTCACCTTCATCGTCTCTCTTACTCTTCTTCCCCAAATCTAAAAAGCCCTAATTTCTCTATCTTCATCAATGGCGTTCCAGAAATCCACCATTTTCTCCTGCGACAGTTCTTATTCTCTGGGTCCCATCATTAGTGGGGAGGCTCCCCGAGACCACCCCAGGGATCTTGCGTGCTTCGAAGAGAGTTTGCCATATTCAGAGGGCTATGTCTTTGGCACCTCAGTCCGAAATTGGCCATGGTCGCCCAATTCTTCAGTCCATCGTGCCTTTATAAATTGGTATGCTCGTGTCGAAGCAGTTCACGGCTAGTTATAGAAGAGCATTGGTATTCATGAACCCATTCAAGTCTCAAAATCCCCTTACTCTCTTGACATGGGGTTTTTACAAGCGGGTTACCGTTTTGGTGTCGTATCGACAATACCTTCCATTTTGCCACTGGTCCCATGACCATTACCCTCCTTGATTTGGAGCAATTAGCAGGCTTCCACTCGTCTGGTCGTCCGGTCGGCATCGACGTGAGGTACGACGATCTCGATGTGTTAGAGATTTCTCATCTCTCTCGCGACGATAAACCCATGACCAGCTATGGGCATATTATTTCTCATTTTGTCAATAGAGCCACCCCAGTTTCTCATGAAGAACATGTCCATTTTCTTGCACTATGGCTGTGCAGATATGTCTTCTGTAGTCAATCTTGCCAACAAACCATGGAGTTCTACTATATTACTGGGGCAATGGCTACGGGTGCTGATTTAGCCTTGGGTCCAGCGGTGTTGGCTTTCATTTATAAAGGACTGCGCAAATTGGTGAAAGTGAGGCAGGATCCAAAAAAGAGGGAGATTCACCATGGGGGGCTTTGGTTAGTGCAAATGTGGCTTCAAGCCTACTTCCCTCATTTGTGCGCCAGGACTACTGGCATGAGAATAGAGAAGGAGCTTTTTGCCACCTTCCTTGCACGCAACAATGTTTCGGCAGCCCATCCCAAACGTGCCTTCGTACGATTCTATCTTCCACAAGACGGCAGCATCCCTGACTGGGATGTGCTCTATAGTGGTGACCCGACGTTTTACACCCACGGGTCTCATTCTTTCCAGACAAGCGATCAAAGGCGATGGGCTTCTTTTCTCATTGCTAGAGATTTACCATATTGTTTTCGATTTGACAATATGGTTTCCAGCCGACTTCTGCCGTACGCCCCCCATTATGTGGCCCGTCAATTCAGCCTTACCCAATCCCTGCCTGCTCCGGTCGTGACGATTAACTTGTCACGCTCTATGTTGAACAAATACAAGAACCGTGGCATCGACGTCTTTAGGGATTTGAATGCAAGCTCTTTGCGTTGTTTGGGTGAGTTCGAATTCACCTATTTTACAAGAGATCACAGAGCTACCCCGGCCTTTCAGGCCTGGTGGAATGGGTACCTGCAGCTTTCACGAATAGAGCCCGCTCATGCGGCTGTGGCTCATTTCACCGTTTCGACTCTTCCTATGAAGATGGCCACCGACGTACCCTTCCCCGAGGACGTGCTTGTCAAATCTGTCACGGGTAGAAAAGGTATTTAAAAATTTGAGCGTTTTTATAATATTACCTGGAATTCTTTTGACCGCGATGGGTGCATTCGGCAAGCCTCCATTTCTTTTTTTGAAAAGAAAGAGAAACTGATAATTAAGGCCAAAGAGCACTTCTATATTGCTAGGAGGCAATTAGAGGATCGTGCCCCTCATTGGTCTACTTTTTATAAACTGTTATGCTTGACTGTCCTCCCTTTACCTGATTTCGTTCCATGGATGATTATCCCCAACCTTCCCCTCGAAAGGCCCATGAGCTTCCATGATGAGGTTACGTTCAGCGGCTTGTTTGTTGATGACCCCGTAGGAGTTCATAGGGTTGAGCTCTTTGGCCTCGCTATTCCTTTTTGGAGTAATGCAGTGACCATAGAAAGGGAAGGTATTACCTTCATCCCTGCTTCCCGTTTTTTGGTGTTTCCTTGCATTGCGTCTTGATTTTCTTGTTTTTCTGTCTCCAGGTTCTCTCAAGAAAATGGAAGTCATGGTGTCAGTCGCTACTGCCATTCTTGCTGGGATTCCCATTCCATCTCCTAGTCCTACCCCTGCGCCTGCACCTCCCTCTGTCAAGGTAGGTACTCGCCGTTCAACTCGTCACATTCACTCCAAAAAAGTTGAAGGAGTGATCGAAGTGTCCGATTCTGATGATGACGCCTCTGATCAGGTACCTTTCTCTTGATTTGTTTTCTTCTTATTTTTTCACCATGCTGATTTTTTCTCTTTGCAGATTTCCAGTCGAAGTAAACATACCATCTCTACTGACCCTGTCCCGAAGCGACCACGCATTAAGCAAATGGTGACGAAGAGGCGTCTGGTGCTGCCCGCTTCTTCCTCTGACTATTCCCCCACCAGTTCCCCTTCCGCTTCTGCCGGTCCACAAACAAAAAGTGTTGAAGAGTCAATTTCTGAGAAAGTAGGCATTGATGAAGCCATTGACCGTGTCCACACTGATCTTGCTGTAGCTGAATATTCATCTGTGGATATTCTAGGCCTTAGTCCTTCTACCAAGAAGGATATGCCGCCCCTTCCTCCTCCTATTAAAGTGACTGAGGTAATTTTTCTTTAACCCATTCTTGTTCATTTAGTGTCGTCTTTTTCTGACTTTGATTCCTGCAGGCTGTGGTTTAGTCCGTTGTCTAAGCCCCTTCCGCGACTTCTTCGCTACCAGATACCCCTACTGGTAGTTATCAGGTAACATCATTCCTTTATTTATTGCTATGCTCCCTTGTTAGCTTTCTGCATTCTAAATCTCTTTTTCCTGCAGGCAATTTCTCCTCAATCGCTGTCGGGTTCAACTCCTTTGAGCAGTGCCAAGGCAGTAGTGGACCTGCTTTATTCTATCTTAGGAGATGCCTCTGTTCCTGAGGTGGCCACGCATCTTTCCGATGCACGTATCCAGGAGCTCAAAAGGCTTCTTGAAGGAGTGGACTCCGAGCCTGCACCGGCCATCCTTGGGACAAGAAAGGATCTTATCGACGAGTAAAAGACGATTCTATGATGATTTTGCAAGAAATCTCCCTAGTCTTGGAATGAAGTGTGAGAGCAGTCACGCCCTCATCCAAGCTCCTCATGTTTCCACCATAGGCCCCTTGGTTGATAATCTGAAGGCTCTTCGAGTTCAATTGACCCAGAGGGCTGAACGACAGTTGGAGCTGTCCACCACACGAGAACAACTTGCTGCTGAGATTGGAACGCTTGAGAAAACTCACTGAATAGGTGGATCAGCAATTGTAACATCTTTCTGATGAGGTTGAAAAACTTAAGGCTGACTCTAATGCACAAATCAAGGCCTATCATCAAGCCAAGGAGAGGGATTTGGAGCGGAAACATCAAGTCGAAACTGCTTCTGCCGAACTTGACGAGGTGACTACCTCCTTGCACTTATTCTTTGCTCGATTTTGAGCTGATTTTTTGGGTGAAGGAACCCTAAGGGTTAGTGAGGCAGGAGGACATGGAGTCGGTCACCTGGCGGAGGCAACTTCGACTTCTAACCAATCAGCAAGTGAGGCGGCTGGTCCGAGTGGCATAACTCAGGAAAAAGATGCCCCGACCACTTAACTTTCTTAGTCTTTTATGGCTTGTGTGCCATTATAAATGGCAGTTTTTTGCCAGACCAAATTTTCGTTTTATTCTTGCTCTTTGGATTCTTAAGCTATTCTTGACTCAATTTTGACTGCTATTATTCCGATTTTCTTTTTTGATCTTATCTAGTTTCATCATGCTATTTAACTCGCTTACTTCAAGATTCCTTCAAAAACATTCATATGTGAAAAAGAAATCTTACAAGCATATTAATGACATGACTGAATCTGAGATAAACAAATGAGTAAAAAACGTCCTAAGCTCGATTGGCCTTAGATGCTATTTTGACTTAGGCTCCTCCGTCGTTCTAATGGCAATGTTTCCCATAGGGTAGAATGATACTTCTTCAAATACTTTCTAGCAAATAGGCTCTTCCCTTAGTTATCGACTGGATCGAAAATGGGCCTTCCCAATTGGGGCTCTATTTTCCAAACACAGCATCTCTTTTTTTCAAGGGGAAGACAACTTTCCATACGAGGTCGCCGATTTGAAATCTCTTGGCTTTGACTTTTTTGTCGTAAGCTCTGGCAATTTGTTTTTTCTGAGCCTCAAAAGAATCTAGCGCCTGTATCCTGATGCTTTCTATTACGTCTAATTCGTCCACCATCTTGTACTGATATTCTTCAATGGTGAGATTATTTTGTTGAGCTATCCTTGTAGATTTTACGTTGATTTCCATAGGCAGGACTGCATTGTGAGCATAGGTGAGTTGAAATGGGATAGTCCCTGTGCTGGTGCATCTGCTTGTTTGATAAGCCCACAATACTTCGGAGAGCAACAAATGCCACGCTCTAGGATTTCCCTCCACCATCTTGGAAATAATATTCTTTAAAATTTTATTGGTGGATTCAGCTTACCCATTTCCTTTGTGCATAATATGACATAGAATGTGTAAGTTGGATGTCATATTCTGTGGCAAAAGTCTGAATTTTGGACCCTGTGAACATGGTCCCCCTATCTGTTACGATAGTTTGAGGGATTCCAAATCTATGCACTAGGTGCTCTTTGATAAACCTTACTACCGCTCCTTGATCTGTTTGTTTGAGGGGAATAGTTTCTACCCATTTAGTGAAATAGTCCGTCGCGGTGATAATGTGGGTATGATGCTTCGAAGAGGGAGGAAAAATGACCCCTATTAGGTCGATGGCCCAACATTGAAATGGCCAAGGCTTGATTATTAAATTCATTTCTTCCGCCGGCACTTTCTGAATTGGACCACGTAATTGACATTTCTCGCAACCTTTGGCTAGCCAATGGCAATCTTGCACCATTTTTGGCCAAAAATACCCATATCTCTTGATTAACGATACCATCTTGCGGCCACTTTCATGGACCTCCATCATGATTTTCATTGCCTTATCTTGTCCGACATATTGTAAGAGAACGTCGTCATGATTTCGATGATACAACGAGTTATCTTCCAAAACTATGTAATTGGCGGCTCTCATCTTGATTCGTCGAGGTGCTCCTTGGGAGGGATCGTTTAGATACCTTAATATTGGTTTGCGCTAATCTTCAATTTGCTTCATGGTGCAAACATTGGTTCTTTCAAAATGAGAAGGATAAACCTACCTCATGATAGAATAACTGGCGGTCCTACAATTTTTGGAAAATTCTGCTCCAGTGGCTATTTGAGCCAACTCATTGGCTTCGAAGTTGGAGTTCCTAGCTATACGCTGAAATATCACTTCATCGAATCCCATTAGTAAAGCATTGACCATGGAGATATACCTGTCTAGTATGGGATTTCGGCATTGGAATGTACCCTGGATCTACTTGATAATGAGTTGGGAGTCTCCAAGTACGTTGATACTGGATGCTCCTAACTCACGTAGTAATTCCAATCCAAGGATCAAAATCTCGTATTCAGCCTGATTGTTGGTGCATGGGAAATCAAACTTGACTGACATGCCAGTCTTAACTCCTGATGGCGAAGTGACAACTACGCCAACCCAGATGCTTTGTCCGTTCGTGACCCATCAAATTGAAGGATCCATGGTTTCATGAATACTGATAGCATTTTGATTTGCTGTGCTACTTCATCATCTATTTTGACACTTGGGTGGTTGATAAGAAAATCAGCCAAGGCTTGGCCCTTCACAGTCTTTTGCGGAACAAATTGCAGTTGATACTCCATCACGTAGATGGCCCAACGGCCTATCCGACCACGCACTACTGATCTCGAAAGCATGTATTTGATCACATCGATGCTACTGATTACAAGAGTCTTTACTGGTAGCAAATAGTATCATAGCTTTATACATGCGAAGTATAAAGTCAAACATAGCTTTTCGATCGGATAGTATCTTTTTTCTGTATCGGTCAAATGCCTGCTTAGGTAGTATACAGGTCGTTCGAGACCATTTTCGTCATCTTGAGCTAAGAAGGCCCCAATGGTCTTGTCAGCTACCGAAATGTAAAGCTTAAGCGGTTCTCCTTTTCGTGGCGGCATCATCACAGGAGGGAAAGTTAACGTTTCCTTGATCTTATCAAATGCCTACCCATGTTCTTCTGACCATTCGAAGTGGTCATAGTCCTTTAACTTTAATAAGGGTGAGAAAATCTTAGTTTTGCCTGTAAGGTTCAAAATGAACCTCCTCAAGTAATTGACTTTTTCAAGAAACTGTTGAAGTTCATTCTTGGTCCGAGGTGGCTGGGCGGCCAAGACGGCCTTTGCCTTGTTCGTTTCCACTTCGATTCCTTTCTTATGCACTAAGAACCCAAGAAAATGGCCTGCAGCCACTCCAAACACGCATTTCAGCGGGTTCAACTTCAACTAAAATTTTCTCATCCTTTCAAAGGCCTTAACCAGGTGCTCTAAATGCTGAGCAAAACTGGTAGATTTAATGATGAGATCATCAGTGTAGACCTTGGCGAAGTTATTTATATAGTCATGAAAGATGCAATTCATAGCTCGCTGGTATGTAGTTCCAGCATTTTTGAGGCCAAACGGCATAACCTTCCATTGAAAGGTACCAATGCCCCCCGGCTATTGGAATGCCAGTTTCGGGATATCCTCTTCAGCTACGAAGATCTGATTGTATCCTGCATTGCCATCGACAAGAGTTAAGTACTCATGCCCTGCGACGGCATCTATCATCATGTTGGCCATTGGCATTTTGTACTTATCTTTTGGAGATGCTAAAATTAAGTCCCTGAAATTTATGCAAATTCTCAGCTTGCCATTCTTTTTTATGACTGGCACGACATTGGCCACCTATTCGGGATATCTGGCTACTTCGATGAAGTCTGCTTTAAGAAGCCTTTGAATTTCTTCTTTAATCAACACACAGACTTCGTCGGACATGCGTCGAAGAGGTTGTTTGCGTGGCCTAAACCCAGGAAAAATGGGTATACGATGCTCCACCAAGTCTCTGCTGAGACTGAGTATTTCATCATAATTCTATGCAAACCAGTCTTTGTATTTTTTTAAGTATGTTTATCATGGCCTCTTTATTTTTTTCATTACCAAGCTCTACCTCGATGACAGGATCTTGAACCTGAATCCTAACGTCATAGAGTTTTGCCAGAGCGGCATTCAATTCCTTTAGTGTGATTCCATCCGTCGAAGTGAGATCCTGATCATGCTCATAGTTACATCAGAATTACAACTATAGTAATCGGAAAGGTCATTGGCCAATAAGGCCAGAGTGTTATTTATTGTTAATGATCCGGTGCTATCCGGAATTATTACAATTTCATCTATATCGACGTTATTCATGATCAATATTTTGAAAAGTAGAAAGCGGCCTTTCTTCGATGTTGCAAGGCCTGCTAACCTCCTTAGTCATTGCTACTTCTAAACTAATTGGCGCTACAGACGAAGTGGCATAAAGCGGACGGCCATATTTGTCCTGTCCGATAAGCCTGTACGGTCCGACATTGTCGGAATAGTACCTAGCTTCTACTACATTCACACTGGCCGTGAACGGCCTTTCTTCTACCTTCACCATTTCTGGTTCATTCTCACCATCTCCCAAAAATACCAAAAACTGGTCTAAGGTTGAAGGGATGCACATGGAGGAATGGATCTAATCCCTTCATAGCAAGGCATTGTATGAAGTCTTCACGTCTATAACGAAAAAGGCGAAAGTGATTGTCTTATTTCTGATACTTATTTCGATTGGCAGTATCCCCATGATGTCTGCTTTTCCCCCAGCGAAATTGCTGATCACCACATCTGTTTTGAGGAGATCATCCTTCTCCTTTCCAATGCGTTTCATGATTTGGAGAGGCATGATATTTACTGCAGCTCTATTGTCCACCAGCATTCTTCCAGTAGGCTTGCCATCGAGATGGCCAGCCACGAAGAGGGGTTTTACATGCTTTGCCATGCTTGGCGAAGGCTTCTGGAACAAAGTCTTAATCTCTTTGACTGTCTTACTCTTCTGGATGGTCTGTTCGGCATTACTTATAAATAAAGCTAACGGCTCACTATCATCCTAAACTTCACTGCTTTCTCCTGTGTTATCCTGAGAATCACTGTTAGCATTAGTATCGGAAAGGAATGCCCATACCATGTTACACTCCATGTTGATAGCGTCGCCACTGGATGACGGTACGCCCGTGGTTTCCATTGGCAACTCCTTGTCGATTTGGTTTAGTTCTTCTATCTTTACGATCCATTTACTCAGTAGATCCTCCTCTCCGACATCGTCTGGTTTGCTCAGGACACCGTTCTTTGATTCATCACTTTCCAATGTCATTAGGTCAGCAATCTTTCTCTTTGATTGAATGTCGATCGGGGTGATCTTCTGGCTTCTTGGCTCTACTGATACTACTGCCTTATCCTTGATGGGTTTCCTAATTTCCCTTTTGAGCATTTTAGCTTCTTTGCGCTGCCTCAAGTATCTTCGGTACTGTGTTCGAGTCATCTCTCGAGGACTTCTCTCGTTAGGAAACTTAGGATGCCTTACCGCCGTCCAGCATCCTTTCTAGACTGCTGGCGGTTTAATGAACCTGGAACGAATCGGTTCTCGAGTTGGTTCATACCTTCGAGGTGGGCTAGAGGGTGCCCTCCTTCGAGTTGGTTCATACCTTCGATTTCTCTTATTCCAATTTTCTCGCAATGGAACGCTATTGGCACAATGCCCCCCGAGCATGTGACGGGGATATGGCACCATAGGCGGCTGTGGAACCATGGAAAAACTTGTCATGGGATTGGCCCAAGGATGGTAAGCTTCCGCTGGATAGACCCATGGTATTGTTGCCATTTCGGAATGACATCTGGCGCAAAGGCCCAATTGCCATTCTGACTGTGTCCTTGCTTGCTTATTTTGTTGGTTTTCCTTTTCGGCTAGATCATCCTGAATGTTGACCATGTTTACTCTGTCCGCCCGGAATGGTTCTTTGTCAATTCCCATTTTCTTATTTATCTATTCCAGCAGAAAGCGCAACGTGCGGTTGTCCAGGTAGCTATGGATCATCCACCTGAAAACCAAACAATCATTGGTGTTATGAGTCCATGCATTATGAAATTTACAGTACACTTTGCCTTCAGCCAATAAGTGATCAAAAATAGCTTTGGTTTTCGACACATCGAAATTGTAGCGCCTCTCTGTTTCAAAACAAAACTCTGGTTTATTTAGCATGCTAGAAGGCATCTTGATGTGACGTTGTAATGCCCTTGGTTTTATCAAAGCCGGGCAAACCGTGTTCTTTTGGCAAACAACTTGGGCTAGGCCCACTTCGTTCTCCCATTGTTCTTTTTTGACACTGACCAAGTCATCTTGGACTTCGGCTAGGCCTACTTGATAATGAGTGGCCTTGCCGTGATGACTTCTTTGATTTTCTTTTTTTAAAAGTTTTTCATACTCACTGAAATACCTGATTAAATCAAAAATCGATGCAAATTATTGGCCAAACATTTTGTTTTTTAATTTGAGGTGCATGCCTCCTATGGCCAAACTTATGTAACTTTCTTCGGCTATGATCACTGGGCAAAAATGTCTGGCCCGGACGAATCTTCCCATGTATTTCTCGGCTGACTCCCCGGGCATTTGTCTCATATTGGTTAACTCCGATATGGATACCTCAAGGGGTAGTCGGTAGAAATGACTATGGAAAAGATTCTCTATAGTTGGCCAGTCGGGGACGGACCCAGGTCTAAGTCTGATGTACCACAAAAAAGCTTCTCCAGTTAATGAGTTCGGAAATAAATGTAATTTTAAGTTTCTGTCTATTTCGATCTTACCACATTGTGTGGTGAATTTAGCAATATGTTCAATGGTGGTCTGTGACCCATCCCCGTTAAACAAAGTAAAATCTGGGATCCTAAACCCTGGGGGAAAAGGAAATGCGTCAATATGAGAGGGATATGGGCGAGAATACCTGGGTGGCGAGGCTGATCGTTTATGCCTTGCCAACTCCTGTCGCAACATTTCCTGTATCTCTTGTCGAGACACGACTGTGTTGTCATTTCGATTGGTGGCAGGCTAGGGTCTTTCCGCTACATGTGGCAATGCATGGGGGATTTTAGGTTCGTCGAAATAATCCCGGGAGCCTGATCCTTCCCCTTCCAAGAGTACTCCTCTGGATTCGAACGCCACTCTTTTGCCAGTATCCATGGGAGTATCTTCCACGGCGATCATTACCTCTAATGTTTAATCGTTCTGGCCATGCATCGGCAATGGCAGGCCTGTGTCATTGTTCAGCCTCATTTCATCGTGGAGTTCATTCTGTAATGTGGATCTGTTACTCGGAGTGATTCTAGCATGGAGGCCATTTGTTCGGCCCTCTCCAATTCTTCCCTACGTTGTCTTTCTATCAACTCCTGAAATCTACGGCTGGATTCCAAGATCTACTTTTCCATTACATATAAGGCGTCTTCGCCACAATTGCCCACTCTGGCCAGCAAGGCAGGTGCTTCCTGAATTTGTGCCTCTTAAAGCGCTTTCTGACTTCACTCGAGCCTGTCAATGATGGCTTGAACGTTGGGAGGTGGATTATGTCCACTCATCTCTTTGTTCTAATCACTGGCTGCCTCGCTTCCACTATCTGAACCGAGGTCAGCTCGAGTTTGGCTCCTTAAGCGTGGTGATGCAATAGCTTGCTGTTTATGAATTTTAATTTTTAAACTTTTTGTGGTTTTTCAATATAGAATGCAAGTATGCAATTGACCGAAATAAAACGTGCTTTCTAAGACCTAAATGTTGACAAAACCTTTTCGAAAATTGAAGTGCTGTCCCACCAGGCGTGCCAGAAAGAGATGATTGCATAAATTTTCTCCGGCTGCGCCGAAGTGGCCGCTTAGGGTTCGAACCGACTGAGTTCGATTGGAAAACAGTCAATTCGAAGTGAGCTTTCTCGTGTTCGGGTGCGGGCGTGCTAGTGTGCTGGAGCACACACATGGAAGTCTTGTGTTTAGAAGTGCAATTCGAAGTGAAAGCAAAATGTAATTCAATTCGAAATGAAAAATGTAATGCGCCCAAGACTTCTATCTGAAAAACGATTGAATCGGAGTAGGCAAACACTACCCCTGAGGTTTTACTTGCCTACAACTCAATGTAGGACTTAACAATTTAGCACTCTCAAAATCGAAAAGGGTCGAAAAGTTTAAATCGAAGAGAAAATAAATTCAAAGATTATGGCTACTTGCCAAACAGACTTTACAGGACTCGACTATAGATGCATTGCAGTCCCTAAGAACTCTAGCTACAAATCAGCCACATTGATGACTCCGGCCATATCTACCTTTGGGTGTATTCAAAGGCTATTCACTCCAACGAGCATTGATTGACTCCGTCTGTACTCCTCTTCATACATGCGCTCGATATGAATGTTGGATACCACTCCATCGCATTGATATCTCACCTCGAACCAGGCCCAATTCGAGTGAGTGATGGCTACGACCTCGTGACGTTACGGAATGAGTGCATTGATATCCTCACTTCGAGCCGAATGAGGTATGACTACAAACACCTGTAGCGGTTTTCTACCTACTTGAACTAAAGCTATTCTTTGTTCATTTAGACTAAAAAATCAAAGAAGTGATGACTTCTTGATTGAGAGAAATGTTGTGTTTGATGTTGTGTTGATTGATTGATTGGTGTTGTCCGTCCTCTTGAATGACGAATCTGGATCCCTTTTATAGACTTATGCAACCGCCATCCTTTATTCTTGGAGTTGGAAAGTTTATTCAAGCCAGACCATTAGAAATGAATGGCCGTCCTTATTTCTAGTTTATGGCAGTTGTGCCATTTTTATTTAAATTTCAAACTCTTAATAACACATGGCCTTTATTTTAGGCATATGCAGATATAACAAAGCCTATTTTTAGCCATTCTATTACTCTTCATCTAACAACCCCTAGAAGTAAGGGATTTGAATTTTGACTTTATTATTGTATTTATTTTATTTTCATATTTTATATTTTTGGCTGATTGGGCCATGGGCCGTTATTCCATTTTGGCCTGGGCTTCCAACATGGGCTCTATGGACACGTCGAAGTGGCACGGACTTTATTAATTCATTTCAGCGTGGTGAAAAATCAGCCCACTCCGAATCTAATTTTAAAAATTAATTTTGGGCCCAAACAGCGGCACGAGAGGCTAATCGATTAGCACGTCGGGCGTCGTGGCCAAATGTGGTATTTGAAGGGGACTCTAAAACACTTATCCAGGCTAATATTATGCAGGAAAGGAACTTCTCATCCATCAACAATTTAGTCCAAGATATCAAGAGAGAGTGCTTCTCTCTTTGTCGTTTTCAGTTTGGGTTCACTCGTCTGACCGGAAATATTGTTGCCCATCGATTAGCTCGCTCCTCCACATTTATTGAACTGGAAACTAGGTTCATTCCGAAATTTATAAGGCTTGTAATCGAGGCGGAGGCCTGTGCTATTTGATTGAGTATTAAAGCTTTGCTTTCCTGCAAAAAGCAAAAAAACAAAAAAAACAACTTACCCTTACGTTTTACGTACATTCTATATATATGTGTGCGTGTGCGCGCGTGTGTGTGTGTAAGGTGTGTATGTAAACATAAAAAATTAGCTATCCGAGTAAACGCCAAGTGTGTATATATATATATATATCACTACTAGAAAAAGAGCAAATAGCCACGGATTTTAGCTAATCCAGCCACGGCTAGACCGTGGCTAAAAATTTTTATTTTTTTTTTGCAACAAATATGATTTGAACTCTTGACCTGTTAGTTAAAGTTAGAGCATTAAACCACTACACCACTTTAACTTTTTGTTTAATAATTAATTTTTGCTATACTTAAGTAATATATATATATATATTATATTATATATATTGATATATATAATAAATGATTCAATATATTACATACGTATAAGATTAGATATACTTATATATATGTGTATTTATATATAATTAGCTGTATATATATTAGATGTATAAGTACATATATAACATATATTAGATATATAATACACTAATATATGTTTATTTCATATAGATGATTGATCATATATAGTACATATGATTAGATATATATATATATATATATTGGATCTATATATACGTACACTACATTTATAACATATATTAGATATGTTCTATATAGATATATACTTATATCATATAGACTATATATAGAGGATTAGAATGTACATATAATATATTAATATATATGAGATACACATTGACATATACGTATATTGATATATGTATATATGATATATATACTTGGAAATATATATATACACATATATTGATATATATATACTTGAACATATGTATATATATACATGATATATATATATATATATAGCCATGGATTAGTCACAAATATATATATATATATATATTGGTACATATATACTTGGATATATAAATATATGTATCAATATAAATTTACATATGTATCAATATATATATATATATATATAAATTTATCTGTGGTGCAAAAAAAATGAAAAAAAACAATTAGCCACGGATAAATTTTTGTTATTGATATTTTAATTATCTCAATATAAATTATCTATATATACTTGGATACATATATATACTTGGACATTTATATATATATTGATACATATATACTTGGACATATTTAAAATAGATACATATCTATCAATATATATGCTTGGACATTTATATATATATATATATTGATACATATATACATGGACATATTTAAAATAGATACATATATTGATATATATATATATATGATATATATACTTGACATATATTATATAATACCACACATATACGAAGATATTGACAAATTATCACGAATTAAAGTTGCTATTATCTAAATATAAATTATATAAATAGACTTTTGTTATAATTTTTGTTTTTGATATATTAGTTTATTAAATATTTGTCATAAAAAAAAGTTGAATATTGAACGATAAAGTCAAAGGTAAATATCGTTATTTTTAAAAAAAATAATTGGTTAATAATTTATAAAAATTACTAAAATTAAATTAAAAAAATTGATAAAACTAATGAAATTTATTAGATAATTTAAGTTTAAAATATTGTAACAATATAGTTTAAGTATAGAAAAAATCAATCAATAACCAAAGAACTCCCTTGGCGCAACGGTTACATGCTCCATTTATAACATTGATGTCCCGTGTTCGAATCTCCTTGAGCGCAAAAAAAAAAGCTTGGGGACGCGGGTTTCAGGTCTGGGTTGGGGCGCGGGTCTGGGTTGGGCCGCGAGTTTGGGTGTAATTAGCTTTTTTTTTTTTTTTTTCCAGTGGCTAAGGATTAGCCACGGCCAAACCGTGGCTAATCCGTGGCTGTTAGCCACGGCTAGGCCATGTCTAGAAAAAAGTGGCCAAAGTTGGCCACGGTTTGCCCGTGGCTATTAGCCACGGCTTGGCCGTGGCTAAGCCTAGCCGTGGCTAAAAAGCTGTGGCGAAGGTTAGCCACGCCACTTTTAGCCACGGAAAAAAACCGTGGCTAATTCGTGGCTAAATGCCTTTTTTCTAGTAGTGTATGGCATATATACTTTTTATGTAAATTTAAATAAGTATTCTATTATTCATAGGTATTCAAAAGAATCAAAGATTTATCAAATACTCAAAATAAGATTGATTAAATTTATCATTTAATTTATTTTAGGTAATTAATATTATATGTCACTTATTTCTACATAAAGTTTCTAAAAATTTTCATGCCTTGATTATACCAAAATTAATGTTTAAATTGAATATATATATTCTGTTACTAAATGATTTTTCATACTTATTCATTGATTTATGTTATACCAAAAAGGTATTTACTATTATTAAACTATCATTTTTAACAGAAATCAATTAAAAATGTGTAAATAAAACTATTTATTTCTGGTGCCTTGACATGGCTAAATACTAGTGTATTATATAATTATAAAACAATATGATAAATGATATTTTATTTTATATTGAGATTTTAGAAATCTAATGGCAATAGATAATTGTGGATCTTATTGAATTGAATTGAAAGGAAGATAGTGGAAATACTGCTAGGTCAAATTGTAATTAGGGGAGTTGCATTTTATTAAAGGGTTAAAAGCATTTATCGCTATGAACTATACCGCGTGTATCATTTACCCTCATGAATTATAAAACGTAACACTTACCCCACCAAATAATACTTAGACAAAAATATCCTTAGGTTATGTGTGTGTGTGTGTGTGTGTTTGTGTATATATATAATCACACAAAATATTTACAATAACTAAAAATTGAATTCAATCTTAAACTCTTATGTATCTAAGATTATTTTTTATAATATAAAAAGGAAAAGAATAATTGTGATTTAAATATGACAACAAAATAATAAATTGAAACTGAAATCAAGTTTTTTACTCTTGAGCCAATATATATATATATATATATTTTTTGAATCTCTTAACAAAAATAAATTGTGTCCACTTTTTCAGTAACGTAAATTCATTGCATGGTTCATTTCTTAGAGTAAAATAATACAGATATTTTTTATTTGAGAGATTCCATTTTTGTTTCAATTTATCATGATTCTATAAGTGAACATATTAAATTGTGTAAAAAACATAGGCTTATTTATTTTTATTCAATTTATTTAAAATTCACTTTCAATAAATAGTGAATAAATTCATTAAGTTCAAATAATAAAAATAATTCTTTTAATATTTGATATTTATAAGTATTATAGTACCAATGTATTAAATTTGCCTCTAATTAAAAGATCAAGTTTTTATTAATTTTTTAAAATTAGAAGGTTTAGAAAATAAATTTTGATAGTTCATTATAAATTTGAGATCTGATTTAAGGTGCTGAATACTCAAAATATGCTGAAAAGATATAAACAAACATGGACTAAGGACACCTCTCTCCAAATTTTAATTTTAATTTAGCGATATAGGTGTCAGATTTTATAGTTTAGGGACCGTAAACGATACAAGTGGCCAGTAGTTTAAAGGGGCAAGTGTATTGAACCCAAATGTCTTCAATAACATCAATTAATTTTTAGATTAAATACAGTCTGCAGCATTGAACTGTTGTTGAAGCATCAATTATCCCCCTAAATTATAAATGGTAACATTTATTCTCCTAAAACAATGAAGGTTTACATAAATACCCCATAATTCATTCATCTCTATTTTACTTAATTTTGTTTCTTTTCTTGTTCTTCATTTCATTATTTTTCACTTTGTTTAACATTTTTTTCCATCCCTAGTTACCTCGAAATTATTTTCAAATAATAATAATAATAATAAGTTCTTGAAAGAATATTAATTAAAAAACCTATATACACCTGCCACTGTTATCAGGCATTTTCAGTTAAAAAAATATCATTCTTTTCCATAAAAATGATATATAAACTTTTGGCCTAAAATACACTTTACCACTCTGTCAAATCCAACACTTAGTCCCCTCAAACAGATTAATAGATAAAAATACCCTCATACCATGTATATTTATAACGTTTCCATATAATGTTTTTGCTATCTAACACCTTAAAATAAATTTAAAATTGTTTATTTATTGTAAAACTTTTTTTAACTATAATTTAAGCAAAAATATTAATAGCTTAGATGATTCAATTAAAAACTAACGTAATAGATTAGTATATCAATACTCCAAAATATTTTTCAAATTTTTTATACTTAATGAATTTATTAACTATACAATTAAAGTTTTACTATTTTGAACAAAAATCAATAAGTAAATTTTCTTGAACTATGATTTTAATATTTTATTGAAAATATTTAACTATTATATATTTGGAAAAATATATGATTTTTAAATTAAAAAAATGAGTATATGTCTTCTTATCTTCATTTTAGAAAACAACGTATGTACTTAGAGTTGAAAAAAATATGGATGCTAATTCATATTTACTTAAAAATGCCTAATATTTACTTTGATTTGTAGAGTTTATAAGTAGATTTTAAGTTCAAGTAATAAAGAGAATAGTTTTTATCTTTATAATAGTTTTTTTATTTTTAATATTATACTTAATATTTGAATCATAATTAATCATGATTTTATTTTACATTTTAAATAAAAGTAATTTACAATTAAAACTAATTTGAAGTTTATTATAGAGTATAAGTTATTTGACATATTTGATAAACTATCTACATCAACATAGATTAAGGGCATTTTTGTCTACACATTTAATTGAGTGGAGCAAGTGTCATGTTTGATAATCTAGAGGGTGAATGGGACATGTGAGATAGTTCAAGGAGTCGAATGTGAGATACACAACAGGAAAAAAGGCCAAAATCGGGGGAAAATTTCGGCGGAAATCCGGCGGAATTTCCACTGGAAAATGCTAAATCCGGGAGAAAACCGGTGGAAATCCAGCGGAATCGTGTCCGCGGGAAAAAATGGCCCTGGAACGCCGTTTTCCGCCGGAATTCAGCAGAATTTCAGGCGGATATATATATACACACTATACAAACGTATGTATTCCAATAAATATATCATAACTAATTAAAAGATAATATAAATATTAATAGTTAAATATATACTATATAAACATATGTATACCTATAAATATATTATGCATAATTAAAATCTAGTATAAATAATAACAGTTAAAATATAGTTTGATACTATATAAACGTATATATTATATATACTATATAAACATATATATACTATATAGACATATGCATACCTATAAGTATATTATATACATAATTAAAAGATAGTATAAATAATAATAGTTAAAAGATAGTATTGATATTATATAAATATATTTTCTATATCCTATATGAAAAAATATATACTATATAGACATATGTATACCTATAAGTATATTCTATACATAATTAAAAGATAGTATAAATAATAATAGTTAAAAGATAGTATTGATATTATATAAATATATTTTCTATATCCTATATGAAAAAATATATACTATATAGACATATGTATACCTATAAGTATAATCTATACATAATTAAAACATAATGCGTACGATTTTTTTGAGCACTCAAAATTTATAACATGAAAAAATGAGTCTTGGTCCTTTGTGAGATAAAGATCAATTCAAAGGAAGAAAACCTGCAAAACAGAAGTTAGCACTCCACTGAATTAAGTCAATATCATGTTCTAGAATGATAAATGGATAGCAGAAGTAATAAAATGAAAAAATAATTGCTAAAAATCGTAGAGAGTGTGCTTAAGTGTAATAAAGTGCTTTTGAGTATCAAGAATTTTATGTGCCTGCTTTATGGAACACTTAGGCTTTATATAAAAGTTGGAGACCCCCTACTTTGCAGGAGGCTCCCCTGAAACACGGGATGTGGGGGGTTGGTTGTTGAGATTTTGGGAGGATAAGGTTTTTTAGGAGCTGGAATTTAAACCTCCACATTCAGCATGTGTATGTTTGACTTAGTTTATGCTTCTCCCCTTTTAATGAGTAATCCGTGGGCCTGGGCCTAAGACTAGGGAGGAAACCCCTTCATGACATGGGCTTTATGGGAAGGCATTGATCTGGGTCGTTCCTTCTTGGATTGGGCCTTCGGGGTGGATGCTACCTCCTGGATGAGGCCTCGGGAAGGGCATTGGTCTGGGCCTTTTCCTTTTTGGATTGAGCCTCCAAGGTGGAGTATGTGTTCCTTCCCAACCGTCTTCTAGTCTTATTCTCCAAATTACGAAGCCTAAATAAGGGATGAAAGTACAATATATCATCACTCCCCCCACCCCTAACTCTCGTAGTTGGGCTTGCCCGACTATGAGAGTAGAAGTGGAGTCCTTGCTCCCTTGAGAAAAATGGGTAACTTACTCCGTCTTTTCTCACAATGCACTTCCGGGATGTCACCCTCTCCTGTGAACACGTACTTCTTGAGGGGGGTATGTAATAACCCGGTATTTCTTATTACTATATGAATGATTAGTAATTACATTTAGAAATTGTGTAAATTTTATCAATTCTTTTTATATGCTAGAAATATGGTAGTCATACAAACAATGAAAATATTATTTATTATGCTAAACAAAATATATTAAATTATATATACATAATACCCGTCACATGATTAATTTAAATTAATTACATATTAGTCCTAAACACACTTCATATGTTTAACAATACTTAACATTCGTGTATATATATATATATATATATATAGTCATATAGATGATAGTATTAACAATATTTAATATGTCTACATATTTTATATTCGTACATATATATATAGTCATATAGATTATATTATTAACCACAATCAATATACACTCTAAACACCTATATTTATATATCTATATAGTCATATTTATATATATGTACATATTTTATACATAACACTCTAAGCACTTACATCTATATAACTATATTATATTTATATATTTAGATAGTCGTATATATGTATAGACGTATATATGTATATATAAATAAACACATTTATATATGTATATATATATAACCATAAAGATTTTCTACATTCTTTATATTTTATATTCTTCAAATGTCATTTTCTACATTCAATGAACTTTTACACCTAGAATACTAGAAAACTCAAGACAAAATACACTTGTATAAATTGGCTAACATTTGAAAACACTTGTTAGCATCTTAACAACTTAGATTAACACTTAAGGAAATTTAGGGTACAACTCATGACATTAGGTTACAACTCATGGTTTTTAGGTTTAACAATTGCATAAATTATAACCACAAGCTAGTGTGAACACAATTAATATAAAGCTTAGTCGGAAAGTTGTAATAAATGACCAAATAAAATAATCTTCTCTCTTGCTAAAACACTATAAATAGGGGAAGGGTCTTGCCCTCATTTCTACACAAACACCCACACTCTACACACACACACTATTCTCCACACACACACGCCTCACGTCCACACACACACACTATTTTATCCACACTCTCATATATATATATATATATATATATATATATATTTACACTCTCACATATATATATATATATATATATATAGTTACCAAGAAAAATAGAATAAGGTAGAGATTTTCTCCAAATTATATAAGTTTAGTTTAGGCATGTAGAATTTTAATTTGCAATTATCATTTGACATGCTCATTTTATAATCATCTATCATATGTCATTATGCTAGTATACATGCATATAGTTGAATATAGTTATGATATAATATGTTTTTATATTGTTATCATGTTAGGCAAATCATATTTTGGTTTTCTATGTGCAAAAGCACGTGTATATGTGAAAACTTAATTGCGCATGCTGGGTCCCGATGTGTTACAGTGGGGATGGGGCAGAGTTCGGCCGGGCAGCAACGGGCTTGCCGGTCTTAATATATGTTCTCGCCATCCCTGGTCCTAATCCCACCTTACTCGGACGGAGTGTTCCGTGTACTGAAGTGGGTCGTAGGAATTTGGCATAATCTCGAGATACGACCACCGGCGAATAAGGTAGGAATTAATATTGTTGGAGAATAAGGTCGGAAAGGAGCAATGTGTTGGAGTTATAAGCAAGTTGAAATCACTATTAGTGATCCAAAGGTAAAACGAAATGTGAAATTATGTGATACAATGCGCTTACATATTTTAATGCACACACTATCACCTTATATGATTTGGTGAAAATTTTCTACTCAACTGTGATGTTGATCTATATTATGTACATTATTTTAGGGGAAGATGTTTGCACGGATATAGCAGGCGAGACTATAGGAAATTATGAAGTGAAGAATTAGTCACTTGTTGTTTTGTACCTTTAAAAGAGAATGATCATTGTTATATTTTCACTTCTCTATCATGTATGATTAAATAAAAGAATTTGTTTTTACAAACAATCGAGATTTAGCAAATGATGTTTGGATCGTTACAGGGTAACCCTCTGATATGGCTGAGCTTGCCGATCGTACACAAGCTTCTAAGGAATGCACCTCTTTTAGCAAGGTAAAAGAAAGCAGGTAAGTCTGGGTAGGTGAAGGAAGACCCTCCTATTATTGTTGTTGAGGCCAATGAGCCCCTTGTTGACTCAGTTGAGTGAGGTGTTCCCGATACCACTCATGTCTCCTCCTCCAATGTAGATATCTCCACTTTGTTTTTCCTTTGTCTTGTGTTTTATATGACTCTCAACATGATTCTCTTGTTGTCAAGTGATGTATCCCTCAATTCCGCCATTGTTAGCACTGTACTTTGAGGACCTAGTTCGAATATGACTATAGTCACTAGGTCATCCAACCCATCAGAAGAAATCCTAGCGGATCAAGGTGGTCAAGCTGTCATCACTAAGGATGAGGCCTCTCCTGTTGGTTCCTCCCCCCTAACAAGGGTCTTCTTGGGTGACTCGTTTCTCCTCTAACGTATGTCTTTAGGAGTTGTGTAATAGCATAGGTCCATGGCTCCTCTTTTATCTAGGATATGATCCTAGTTGCTTTGCTTTCATTTAGGATGTTATGTTTTTGGTAACATCTTTAGCTGTTCGATAGGTGGATATTTTGATGACTTTTTAGGCCTTGTTGAACCCACTCTCTTTATTCTTGATGTTCGTATTGTATAAATGCTATCATTTCTTCATCTGCTATTGCTTCTTTCTTCTTGGGAATTGTCTTCATATGTTCTTTTTATTTTAAGCATGTATAGTCATGAACTCAATTCTTCAAGATAAGAGAGTTAGCAAGTATAATCCTTATAAGGACATAATTGCGGCTGCACGTTTGTGCTATTTTTGTGTGCTTGCTTTCTCCTCTATTGTATACTCACACCTCATTTTTTGATAGCAAAAGATCACATTTAATTTTCATCGTGGGGAGAGTGTCCTCCTACTCTGGGAAGATTTCCTCATTAATCTAAGACAACTGTCCATTTTTCTCAGGTTAAGGCCATGTATTCTTGGGCCAAAACCTTTTCTTATTGTTCAAATGTATATGCCATATTTCCATGGGCAGTTCACGACATCTCATGTCCTTTATTCTAGGCCAGCACTTTCAGGGCCATATTTTCTGATATCTTAAGGGGTTGCGTGGCCTACTCTGGGAAAGTCTCATGCTTCATTAAGAATGACCTCCACCCATTCTGTTTTTCTTTTCGTGGTGGATCCTTGAGACATTATATCTTCATCAAGGGGGTGCCTTTCTACTCTGGGAAGGCCCCCTGAGTGAGTGGGACTTTTATCCTTTTTGTTCCTTTTAGGATCTCAAAACTTTTAGATTTTTGCCAGGAGGGACTTCTGCCTTTCCTGTTTCTCTTCTCAGTGCGGAATCTCAAAAATTTTGTATTTCTACCAAGAGGGACTTTTGTCCTTCTTATTTCTTTTTCCAGGGCACAATCTTTAGACATACCATCTAGGGGGTGAATTCCTGCTCTGGGAACACCTCATGTCCTGCCGTTGTTTAAGATTTTCTTCGTTTTTGGTGATAAAGACTTGCCTTTTATTATTGCTCATTAGGAAGTACATTTGTGCGTAGGACTTTATTAAGTAATGGATATTCGGTGATAACGTCTTTTTTCATTCACACTTTCTAAGATGCACATATCATTTTTATTGATAGTTTCTTTAGGGTATTCTAATTCATCTTCAAAAAATTCTTCTCGGGGCTACCCTTCCATAGGAGGATCCATCGTGTATAGCGCTTCCCTTCTCCTACTTGATCTACAATATCTTCTAGGTATCCTTCACAAATAAGTCTTTCTATCTCGTCTCTTCGGTGACGACATTCATCCGTGTTATGTCCATACTCATTATGGAAACAACAAAAACTTCTTGTAGGGGGCTTATCAGGTCCATCTTTGGATCTTTGCGGGCAGTTTAATAGGTTACTTCCTAGCAATTTCATGAGCACTTGGGATGGTGTGGCCTTCAAGATGATGTAATGATCATATCTTGATCTAGAATGGGAGACTCGATCTCGATCTCCCATCGTGCAGAGCTTTTTAGTTGAGCCCTTTAAATTTCCTTTCTCATTTTTTTGTTCCTTCCTCCGTTCTCTGAATTCATTGTTGGTTTCTAACATCGCTTCATCGGTGTTGATGTGCATATTTACTTATGCTAAAACTTTATCAAAATTTGTTGGGGGCCTTTCGGCCAATGAGCGATAAATGCTCCCCTTTTGTAATCCTTGCACAAAGGCTGTGGGCTTCATCTCATCATAGATTCCTGGTGCTTGCACAACTACCATATTGAACCTATCCAAATAGTGTCTCAATGGCTCTCTTTCCCCTTGCATGTCGAAAAGAGTCAATGGGATTGTACCTGCTTCTTGTTGCTGGAAAATTGGTGCAGGAACAAGTAATGGAATTCAGAGGTAGTTGATTGAACTATTGTTGTACACCTTTCCTGAAGGTTGTACGGAACACTTTGCACTTCACTCCGTCCGTATATCCATGTAACTCTGCTAATCCATCAAATCTGATTAGGTGCTCCTGGGGATCGGTGGTGCTAATATATTCGGGCAGATTGGCAATGTTGGTGAGCGCCAGAAGAACATCTGCTTGTACATTCCCGCAAAATGGGTTCCCCATTGACACGGGCTCCCGCTCCCCTGTAAGCCTCCTTTCCATTTGCATCATTCTTTGTTGTAGCTCCACTGCCCATGTTGGGGGGGCGCCTTCCTGAGAGTTACCCCATAGGGGATTTTCCAGTACTTCTGTGTGAATCATTCCTGCAGCATGTGCATCCCTACGAATATCCTAAATGTTCATATTTGACTATATATTTACCTCAGGTGGGGGAGGAAGGGAGATGCCCACAAGGTTATATCCCCCAATGGGAGTAGTCCTTCTTCCTTGCATGGGAAGTTATCCTTCTCCAGGAAAGATGCGTAAAAGCCCCACCTGGGTTGTCTTTGATCCTCCCATTTGTGTAGGATGGTTGGCACCAACCTAGCTTGTATTCCCCCCTAATGAACTAGTCAGGGGCGCTTCATTCCTCTTGGCTGCTTATACAGGAGGTTGCCCTCCTGTGTGCAATGTGTTGGGATGCCCTGCCTGGGCAGTCGCCGCAGGATGGTTAGCACCATCTTGGGTTTTCGATTTTTCTTGAATGATACTTGGTTTTGTTTTAAAATAGTGCCGAATAGGAGTCGATGAGTCTATGGGGGTTGCACTTTGGAAGTGATGACCTATAGGAAAGTTAATGAATGTTTTCACGTTAACGTATTTGTTTAAAACATTGGACTAGTGTGTGAAAAATGGGGGAAAAATATTTGATACAATGTGAATTAGTGAATATATTTGGCTAGTAGTCACTTTTTGTAGAAACTTGCCATATTCTGCTTGATGTTTATGTGGAACTTAAAAGATGAGGAATACTTATGGGGAGAAATTATTCAAAAAAAAAAAAGCAAGTAAAAAATAAAAAATAAAAAGGCCAATTTAGTCCGCAAATCACGTAAAAAAGTGATTATGAGTAACGTTAATGTTCATCTAGAGTTTGTTACCAACTGAGTAACCGGGCACATTCATCAACAATATTTTTGTTCGTGTAAAAAAGCCGGTTGTGGTTGCAATTGGCGAAAATATATATATATAAAATAACAATAAGACAAAAAGAAAAGAAAGAAGAAAAAAAATCAATAAAACACCCCATTTTATACTCTTCATGTTAAGTGCCTAAGGACTTTTGTTTGAACGAATGCCTAAGTGTGGAAATTTTTGTGAATCTATCTTGTGGGTTGTTCTCTTTTTAATTGTGCCAACATTTGCTCTTCGATTTCATTAATTTGACATTACTTTAAGGGTTTGCTTTTCTTGAGAAAAATTGGTGACTTGGATTTTTGTTAAAATGCTTACGGATTGGGCGGTAAAATGTAGCTAATTTGTTAAAACACGTGAACAACACGTGATCAATTCATTAGTTTTTAGTAGAAAATTTAACGAAAGGATGACATTGGATAAGAAATTATAACGTGAGGGACCAAACGTGATAGTGCGTAAACGTGAGGGACCAAAATCAGAATAGGTGTAAACGTAAGGGACAAAAAGTAAAATTTTCTCACCCTCCTCAATTAAGACTTCTCTCTTATGATGCATCCGCTGGCCGTCTTACCTCTCATTTTCTCACATAAATGAGATCCCCATCTTATGGACAATCCAAATATATGATCAATCTCAAGATTGAATAAAGTTTTGGTGATCAATTTATTTTTGTATGTTTTGAATTTTTTTTCTTTTTCTTTTTTTTGGTTTCTGCACTTTGGGGTGGGGGGGGGGGGTGGTCGGGGGTTTAGGGAATTTTATTTTCTATTTTTGTTTCTTTGGTGGGGTTAGGTGAAATTTTGCTTACATGTTCAACAATGTTTTGGTCAATTACATGTCATATTTATAAAAAAACACATATAATATATGTTATCATGTAGGACGAACACGTGACAAATTCCGGCGAGTTAGGGGATCTTCGATAAAAAAAAAGGACTTATTTTCTAAAATTTAAGACTAGAATAAAAAAAATGTTAGACACCAATAGACATAGAACTAAAAAAACAATTTTTCCAAGGTTTTTAAGCACACGTCATACTTTATTAATAACATTTATGTTGTTTCAACCCATATTGTTACTCTAAAGTTATTAAACAACGAAACTAAAAGATGAATATTAAGTAGTGGAAATCTTAAAGTTTGTAAAGAAAGAACAATATTATATGCCGACAAAACATAAATCTATGAATCCTAAAGAAAAATCTTTATTAATGGAAAATTTGTCATAGAGATCTTGTCATAAATTTAAAATATTTGTAATAAATTGTGATTGAACTTAATATAAGCAAAAGTGAAAAAACAATCAATAACAAGATATTTACTAACATAATTGTTATACGTGAAATTTATCATAAAAATTATATGCATAATGTATTAGTTCATCATTGAAGGGGGTGCATTCTTATAGTAGAAGAAAAAAGAAAGAAGGTAATGAAAGGTTAAAAGAAATTGAAAATGTTTACAATCAGAGAAATTATTGATATACTCGGCAAAGATTAGAAAACAATTACAAAATTACCAATTAATTAATACACTTTCCATAGTTCATAGAATTCCATTCACCACCTATAACTTGGTTGACATATTTTTATTTTACTAGCTTAGTTATGCATTAAGCATGGCACCAAATAAAAAGATTAAGTGCCAATGCGATGATCAATCTGTGAACTATTATTATAGTATGGTTACAGAATCGCGATATCATCAAGGAAAAACGTTAGTGAAAAAGAATAAAATCATAAATAAAGAAAGAACACATTGTGTGCATAACAAAAAGGGTATATTGCACTTTGTACATTTAAATAAGAAAAATAGTGAAATGCACCCAAGAATCGATATAACTATGTCAGATTGCAAATTGCGTGATTTACACTTTGCACCCTGAAAATACTTTAAATAGTCACTTTCCACCTTCAAAAAGAAAAAATAGCAGATTGCACCTTATTAAACTTTTATTTTTGGCATCAATGCAATATCACAATTTTCAGGCCAAAAAATCCATTAGAGTTGATCTCTTCTGAGACAAAATTATTGGCTTAAATATATACTCCCTCAAAAATTCTAAACATGACTAGCAAAATTTATTTGACGTATTTTATTGTTTCACGAAATGAAAAAACAAAGTAACAATTTTCAAAACAAATTTAAGGTTTTTTGCAATTAAAATTCTTCATTTTTCAAGTAAAATTTGGGAAATTTTCAAAAAAAAAAAAAATTCAAAGATTCATGGTATGCAAATTGAGAGAAGTACACAAAAGTTATTCATTTATTCAATACGGTTGTCAAGCTCTTTGTTATGGTAAGAAAAGAATTTATTTGCAATTTATTGTATTGAATATCTTTTTCGCAAAGTTTTATTTAGAAATGGTGATTAATAGTTACATTAAGGGTTTATTTCATTTTTCGTCCTTGACATTTGACCCTGATTTGATTTTGGTCCCTCGAGTTATAATTTGTTTTTCAATGTTGTCCTCGATCTTGTTAAATTTTTTGTTAAAAATCCTAATATTATATACAATTTGCCCCCCTACAAAATACAAAAATATTAGAGTTTTTAACAAAAAACTTAATGGAAGGACGACATTGAATAACAGATCGTAACCTGAAGAACCAAAATCGAATTGGGGTCAAACGTCAAGGACGAAAAATTAAGTAAACCCTAACATTAATCTATATTGAAATGTCAAATGATGAATTTTTTTATACCATTGGCATAAAATTAAAATCTATTGCTTCATTTACTACTAATTGTGGTCCTATTTTTGTTTTTTCCCCCCTTAACTAATTTCACATAAATTTTAGTAAAGATTTTTTTTTTCCATTTGTACTTTAACTCTGAATATTTGTCCTTAAAAATAGTGATTTAGTTTAAGAATAGTCATGTGTCTATAAAAGAAAAAACTTTAATAAACAAAAGTCTTATTTTTAATATAATGGAAAGATTTGGTGTCTATTACTCTTTTTCATGATAGATGTTGAAGTACAGAGCAAAAAATATATTTGTTTTTTAGGCCAACAATTTTGCCATCACAAGAAGTCAACTGCAATGGATTTTTTGGCTTGAAAATGACGAGAATGCATTGATGTTCAAACTAAAGGTTTTTGAAGGTGTAATCCACTATTATTTTTTTCTCTGGTAACAAAGTGACTGTTTAAAGTGTTTTGAAGGTGCAAAGTGTAAATCGCCCTTGCTCTCTCATCTATGTTTAGGCCAAAATATCATTAAAATGAAAGGTAAAATTGTCCATAGAAAAAGAAAAATGAATTCTTTTATAGTTAAAGGTGCAAAGTGATCATCAAGTAATTAGGATGAAAAGTGCACTTGATATATATATATATATATATATATATGTATACAACTTCAAAATAATTATCCCAATTTGAGTTTCTATAAATAGTCATTTAAGTTTTTGGGGTATACAAAAAGTATAATATTAGTGGGGGAATAAGAGTAATAATTAATTATCCAAATTTAAATCCAATTCAAATAATATTTTTCAAGTATTCATTTTAGAAATTCATATAATTAGTTACATCTTCAATCACTACAAGAAAATGCAACGCCAAAAACTTCTGTCGCAAATTTTAGGCAAAATTTAGACGGAATTTTGGGGGAATACAATCTGTTGAATTTCAGCCGACAATCCGCCTAAAATTTGACAAAAAATAGGCGCCAGATTTGTCGCCATAATTACTCCAAAAATTTTAGTGGAATTTCGATGGAAATTCTGCCAAAAACATAAATAAAACAAAGTTATTATATATATTTTTTCTGTGTTTATTTTTCTTTTTTTTTTTAAAAAAATTATTTTTTCAGTGGAATTTGGGTGGAAATTCCACCGAAATTAGAAAATATTTATTTCGGGGGAATTTTTGCCACAATTCCGTCGAAATAAAAAATAGTTATTATATATCACAATAAGAAAAATGCCTAATTCCGGCGGAAATATTCCAGGAGAATATTCGGCTAGAGTAAAACCGGGGGAATTCCGGCGAACGTCTAGCAGAACAAGTGAAAAGTTTAATTCGGCAGAATTTTCAACTGGAATTCATCAGGTTTTGGTTTTCCCCTTTTTTTGGAATTTTTTTAATAGTACACCGGCGGAAATTTCCCCTCTTTTTTTTTTGAATTTTTTAATAAAAACCTGGGGAAAAACAAAGGGAATTTTTGCCCTAATTTTTGTTTTTTGGATTTTTTATAAACAATCAAAGGAAAATTGGGGGACAATTTCCCCTAATTTTTGTTTTGAATTTTTTTAATAAAAAATTGTGGAAACATTTTCCCGATTTTTTCCATTTTGTTTTTTTAAAAACTAACCGACGGAAGACCGGGAGAAAATTTCCTCCGATCTTTGTTTTGATTTTTTTAATAAAAAATTAGGGAAAAATCGTGGAAAATATCCCCCGGTGTTTTTTTGATTTTCTTTAAGTAAAAAATCGGTGAAAATCGAGGGAAAATGATTTTTTTTAAGTAAAAAATCGGAGAAAATTGGGGAAAAATTTCCCCCGATTTTTTTTTTTATTTTTTAAAAAATGACCGGGGGAATCTCCCCCGGTTTATTTTTTTTGAATTTTTTTAATATTAAACAGGGGAAAAGTGGGGGAAATTTCCCCAGGTTTGTTTTTTTTCTATTTTTTTTTAAATATAAACCGTGAAAAAACCGGGGGCAAGATCCGTTTATGCTTATTTTTTTGCAACAACACTAGATCAATTCAAAGAGAAATCAATCAAGGATTGATAGATGAATCCTCAAATTATCAAATGGACATCTCTAATTTGTCTCCTTGCAAGCAACTTGGGAACTGCAACAGTATGTATAATATTGTTATAGATAAAATATGCCGTAAAAACTTATAAATTTTTAATAAATTAGTCCAAAATAATCCAAAATCAATCTAGTACTAGATGCATGAGACCAAGTGCAATGAGGAGGAATCTCGTACGTACATCAAGAATCTGATCAACTCAACTTGGAAGAAAATAAATGTGGATGTAGTAATGAATGTTGATTATTTGAGGGAATTCAAAAAAGGTTCAATGAATTTTGCTAGAATTGGGCAGTGTATGTAACAAAATGACATGGATATCCATAGTGCTCCAGATGATCAATTCAGTACACGCACAGTCTCCTTGGTCCTCCTTGAACCCATTTCTTTTCCATGATCGAACCCCCCAATATACACACACACACACACACACACACACACACAAAGATATGGTGGTGTGCAAAGTGTGTAATATTAGAATCTGAATCCTAGCCGTGTACGTATAGTGGTGTGTATGCATGTATTGAATAATGTGTATGTGCGTGTATTATCTTAAAAATAAATGAACGTTTTGTGTTTATATTCATGAGGATAATTTATAAGTTAACGGTGCATGTGTATTCTGACTTCAGTGTCATACAGTTACTTCTCCAAGTTTGTTTTTGGACATTTGCCAAGAGAATAAAAAGATTTGTGATTTTATCTTTAGTGCTTTGAAGATGGCAAAATAATTTCCTGAACCATTTATGGTTTCAAATATATATTTATAGGCAAAGAACATTATTCATATTGTAAGTTGGCATGTTTCCCTTTTTGATATATCAAGTTAATGGGATAACACATTTAATTTATTATGTCTAAAAATAAGAACTATTTGAATGTAAATTTCATCAAAAGTAAATTGGATTTGACGGGGCACCAAAATTGGAAATTTTGTTGATCTTCACACTAGCTAAATTATAATATGGCAATATCCAACAAAAATAGGAAACACAATTCAATTTGTCACATTTGAGGGTTCGAATTTTAAATTATCAATTATCTTCGAGAATTTATCAATTGTAGGCATAAACATAAAATAAATAATTTAAACTATATAATTATCTCCCATAATATATCTAAATAATAAAAATATCAAATTCAATATTTTTAAATTCTTCTATGCAAGATAATATTTATAATTTAATATAATATTTTTGATGAATTTTTTTTTAAACAAACCCAAGGAAAACCGAGGGAAAATTCTCCCGATTTTATTTTTGATTTTTTTTTAAAAAAAAGCCATGGAAAAACAAAGGGAATATTTCCCCCGATTATTTTTGAATTTTTTTATAAAAATTGGGGGAAAATCGGGGGAAATTTCCCCCGATTTATTTTTCTGATTTTTTTCTTAAAAACAACCGTTGGAAAACTGGGGGAATATTTCCCCAGTTTTTTTTTTAATTTTTTTACAAAAATCAGGGGAAAACTTGGGGAAAATTTCCTCGATTTTATTTTCGGATTTTTTTAAAAACAAACCGTGGAAAAATAGGAGGAATATTTCCTCCGATTTTTTTTGAATTTTTTTTAAAACAACTGGGGAAAAATTGGGAGAAATTTCCCCTGTTTTATTTTTGGATTTTTTTTAAAAAAAACTAGGGGAATATTTCTCCCGTTTTTTTTAATTTCTTTTTTCAAAAATTAAGGGAAAACCCGTTTTCTGCCACTTTTTTGGCCTAAAATCCTCCCCTTCTTCATTTTCTTCCATCTTTCTTCTTTCCTCTCTCCCAAATTTGAAACTCTCCCCACCCGCTCCATCACCGATGCCCCTGCTACCCGTCGCCCCCCGCCTTCGCCGTTGTCCACCTTAACGGTTCCTACTAGTTTGGTTTTTTCGTTTACGATTGTTTTTGGTTATTTTACACATTAATTGTTTTAGTGTTTTAATATATAAATTTACATGTTTTATGTGTTATATGTTGTATAAATTCATGTGTTTTAGTATAATTATAATTTTTTTAATGTACATATGTTACATGGGTTAGATGATATAGGTTGCAAATGTATGTTAAATTTTGTAAACTATGTTATATATGTACATAAATTTTGTACGTTAATATAAATTGTTGATATAAATTAATGAAATATTATTGCAATGTATTTCTTTTATTTTTCTTGAAATTGTAGGTATTTCGTTTGTAGTACTTCATTTGTTGAGATTTGTAGTTTTGAAGGTACATCGAAAAGGTATGTGAGGCTAACCTTTGCTAATATGAGCCATTGCTTGGCTATGCTTACTTATAATTAGGTATGTGTGTGTATATATATATACACGTTTTTAGTTAGTTTGTAGTTATTAAGTTAGTATGAGATATATATGGAGATGGTGGATGGGATTTAGGGGAAGGGGTGGAGCCTTCCCCTTATTTGTTGTGGTTTTTACGTGCTTGTATGTTTTAGCAAAATAAAGGGGTGGTATGTGTTTTATGAGAATATGTAACTAGTAAATAATATATAGTAATGTATATTTTGATTGAGGTGAAATGTTTGTATACATTTTACAATATATTCCTTGTGTTTGAATTTCTAATATAGTCCAAGTAATAAGGGACACTGTGTAATTGTTGTAGAATTTGTAGCAATGAAAAGTTAGAAGGTATAATAATTAATCATAACATTTGTATAATAATTAATAAATCTATAATATGTAGATGGAAATACCCTCGCATAGGATGTGGATGTATAGAAGGACTCAAGCTAATTCATCGGGTTTTTCAAACTCATTTATTGATGGAGTTGATCAATTTATAGAACATGCTAACGGTTGTGAAGAGTTTGTAAAGTTTCAAAAGATTCGATATCCGTGTGCAAAATGCGTTAAAAAGTGAGTTGTTCTATAACCGTTTAAAGTTAGGGAACAGCTTGTCTATTTCGGTTTTAAAACAAATTATTGGTTTTGGGTAGATCATGGTGAGGGAGGACCCATTTGAGTGAATACATTTTGCGGTCAACCAAGTTCATCCATAAATCTTCACAATAATCCCCTACAAATATATGTAGATATGTGCTTCGATGCCGCTAAAGACTACGTTGTTGTAGATGATATAGTTGCTACCGGGAATAATGTTGGGCAACCTATTGTGGAAGAGGCGCCAAACATAGAAACTTAAAAAAAATTTGATCTTGTGAGTGAATTTAACAAACTAATTTGGCATGGGTGCGAGGACCATTTGCCTTTATCTGTTGTGGCGAGCTAGGTTAATGAGTGTCAAAACTAATTACAATATTGCACAGGACGGTATTGATGAAATCATACAGTTAATGTCTAAAGTAATGCCTACCCTGCATAACCTCCCAACAAACTTTTATGAGGAGTAGAAACTTATAAAAAGATTGGGTTTGGTTAGCTATAAGATTGATTATTGTGTAAATAGATGCATGTTGTATTATTAAAATGATATTGCCACAACGGAATGCATATTCTATAGTGCCCCTAGATATCGGGAAATTCTTGCCAGAAGTCAAGGTCGACGTAAACACGTTCCTGTTAAGCGAATGCAATACCTATCACTAATCCCATGATTAAAACAATTGTATGCGTCGTTGAGTTCAGCACCACACATGAGATGGCATGTAGAGCATTGCCGATCTAAAAGGGTTATGTGTCATCCATCTAATAGGAATTTATTGAAAAATTTTGATTAAGTTTATCCTGATTTCGTTGCTGAACCTAGAAATGTTGTACTTGCTTTATATTCTAATGGATTCACACCTTATTCTCAATCAGTATTGCCTTATTCATGTTGGCCGATAATCGTAACACCGTATACTTTGCCTCCTGAATTGTATATGTTAATGCCCTACATGTTTTTGACATGTATAATTCTAGGGCCAAAAAGCCCAAAAGCTAACATTTATGTGTATTTGCAACCACTTATTGATGAGTTGAAAGAACTTATGATGTATCAACAAAGCAAAATTTTATTTTGAGAGTTGCGTTGATGTGGACAATCAATGATTTTTCGGCATATGAGATGCTATCTGGTTGGATAACTACTGGTAAATTGGCATGTCCATATTGTATGAGTTATAGTAAGACTGTAACATTGAAATATGGATGGAAAAATACCTGGTTTGATTGCCACTGTCAATTTCTTGAAATGAATCATCCTTTTCGAAGGAAAAAATTGAATTTCAAGAAGAATAAGGTTAAGTTCGACACGCCACCACAAAAATTTGATGGTCGTCAAACGGCCGAACTTGTAAAATGGTTACTAAAAATTACTGAGCAACCGTATATGGATAAGTTGTCTGGGTATGGTCTGATGCACAACTAGACAAAATGAAGTATATTTTGGGAATTATCGTATTGGAAAGATGTTTTGATTCAAAATAATTTGGATGTCATGCATATTGAAAAAAATGTATTTGATAACATTTTTGACACAATCATGGACATCAGAGGAGAAACTAAAGACGATGCAAATGCACGGATGGATATGGCAGAGCTTTGCAGGAGGCGTGAGTTAGAATTGGTGCAAAAGTCCAACGGGTAATGAAGGAATCCAAAAGCTAAGTACACCTTCATGTTAAACCAGAAGAGGGCAATGTGTGAGTGGATTAAACAACTAAAAATGCCAAATGGGTGTTTCTCCAACTTAAGTCATTGTGTAGACTCACAAGAAGCAAAAGTCCATGGGATTAAGAGTCATGATTGTGATATATTCATGGAACAATTACTGCTCATTGCATTCAAAGAATTACCCAACGATATATGGAAGCCATTAGCCAAACTGAGTAAATTTTTCAAAGATTTGTGTTCAAGTATATTGAGACACAATGATCTTAACAAGATGGAGAAAAATATTTCGATAATTTTATGCAAATAGAATGAATTTTTCCTCAAGCGTTCTTCGATGTAATGGAACACTTACCCATTCACTTGATCAACAAGGCTCGTAATGGTGGTCTAGTGCAATTTAGATAAATGTATCCGTTTGAAACGTTAGTCAATATATTTTTTTGAGTAAATTACATAACTTAATTTATTTTATACATTGTTATTTATTATAAAAAAATTCATCATTAATAAAGTTCTAGGTAATGAAAGTTAGGCAATGGCAGAAATTGAAACAATTTTAAAAGATTTTTGATGTAATGTGAGAAATTTATATTAGAAAATTTTCACTTTTAGTCTATCACATTTACCACTAATTTGATTTTGGTCTCCCATTAATATTTATTATCACATTTGATCCCTCACGTTAGTTACTTTTTTTTTAATCCAAATAGATCCTAGCTTCCATTATCTTTTTTGTTAAAAATTAACGAACCTCATGTGGGATTCACATGTTTCAACAAATTATATGCATTTTGTCCTAATGAAATATATAAATGACCGAAACCCCATAAATTAAAAAAAAAAACCTAAAATGCCCCTTAAACTTTAATAAAAATATATTACATAAATTTCAATTAAAAAAAACAAAAAAAACAAAAAGCAACCCTGAGCCGGCCTTCTTCTTGTTCCCTTCAACCTACCCCCTCCTTGCTTCTTCCCCAAATCTGAATACAACCCACCCTTATCCTACCCCACCCCCAATTCTTCCTCACGCACCGCAATTTCTTCCCAACACCAAGAATCCCCGGCCTACCACCGCATACCACTCTTTCTCTCTCGATCTCGATCGATATATGTGTATTTGTGTGTTCATATATATTTGTAAGTGTATGTACATATACATGTACATATCTTATGTCTACATATGAGAAGGTAGGGGCGGGCATTTGGATTGGGTAAATGGGGTCCCGATCCGATCGGGTTTGGGATATTTTGGAGCTGATAATTCATATTAAAAAGAAACCTACTCCTACTATCCTACTTTCCAAGACATGAATTTTAGTCTTTTAAAATTCTACTCCAACCAAGAGATAAGTTTTTACCTTTTAGACTC
Source organism: Petrea volubilis (assembly GCA_026212405.1). Taxonomy (NCBI): domain Eukaryota; kingdom Viridiplantae; phylum Streptophyta; class Magnoliopsida; order Lamiales; family Verbenaceae; genus Petrea; species Petrea volubilis. The sequence continues at coordinate 12,606,709 of CM047875.1, forward strand.
CTATTCTTGCCAAGAGATGAGTTTATACTTTAAAATCAAAGCCTTGTACTTATAGAGGTGGGCATTCGAATCGGATGTTTTGTCTTTTTATAGGTAACGTCCTAATGATATAATGTCAAATAATTTAATGAAATTATAATAGTATTTTGTAATTAATAATTGCAAGCATTTTAATTTTATTTTTTAATATCGGAGTGTGAATTGTATTTATGGACTTGTGGTAAAAATATTGATTTTTTATTTAAATGACTTGATTTTCATTGCCATGATGATACAATTAAAAAAATTTATTTTTATCAAAATCCAAACCCGATTGGATAAAACCCAAACCCAATTGGGTACCCGATTAATTGGGTAGTTATATAGTTCGGGTCGGATAGCAATTAAACTACCCGACTAGCAAAATTCGAACCCGTAATTACTTGACCCAATGCCAACCCCCATATGAAGGTATATATGTGTATGTATTACTATTTATATATATATTAAAATTACATAAATAAATAAAATATTCAACAATTGTGTTTTTTTGACGATCTTCCTAGGGAGTAATTTCCGCTACTTATATATTTTATGCGGAACAAAATGCACTTGCCTCAATGTTTTAACGTAAAATTTGACGGGGGGCCCGAATTGGAAGAAAAAAAGGGTAATATTGAGTGTATGTGGGAAGCCAAAATTAAACTAGTGGTAAATATGGACGACGAAAAGTGAAAGTTTCCCTATCCATATTTATTGTACAAAAATTAAATAAGACCTGACATATAGGACAAAAAAATGAGATTTCCTAAATATGGGTCAACAAAAAATATTTAAAATTTGGATTATAGATCAAAAAGTCAAAATTGTAAGCTATAATTTAGTGAACGTACCTAAGGGATCAAAATTGGTATACATGAATGAAGTGAGAATATAATGGTTATTTTCACATCAATTCCTAATTAGACGATTGGTATAATTTCGAACTAAAAATACTCATTTTCAAAGAAATCATTATTCTCATATATATGGGTTTAGTGATTCCTTCCCTCACTCATGAGTTTGACTATTCCTAATAGTTGACAATGATCTAAAATTTTATATTATTACTGCTTAAATCTATCTTATATTTATAAAGTGTATACTCGGGTGATTAAATATAAATATATATATTTAATTTGTATTAAATTGAATATAATATACATAAGATGTAATGTTTATACATAAATCATATATATATATATATATATATATATATATATTAATGTATATTAAAATATATATCTAATATTTTTATTTTATCTATAATATTTACATTATATTCACATATTGACATATACACATATATGATAATATATAATTAATAATATTCTGATACATTTGATATTCATAATAAGATTATATATCAATATTATTTTAAGTTAAATAGTCATAAACATCCGTATAATTTAATATATAAATATAAAATATAAAATAATTGATATATGCACATATTTTATTAAAAACTATATAAAACATAATATATATTTGTGCAAAAAAATTATATCCACAAATATAAAAATTATTTAACACACAATGAACATCTATATATAGTAGTAATATATTATTTAAATACATGATATATATGGCATTTAAATTAAAATTTAAAGTATTTTATATAAAATTTATTTTTAACCTTACACTTAATTTATTTTAATTTATATCATTCATTACTATTTAATCATAAAATACATGAATGAAATGATTAATTCATTTCCTGATTTATTCCTTAGTCATATCAAGTGCGTGAATACTAATATCAACTTCATTTCCTATTCCATTCCATTACAAGATTTATCCCATTCTAGCTCAAATCCTTTCTTGCATATCGCCAATGACTGCCATGTTGCACCGTAACATGGAGAACAAGTGTTCTGATACAAGATATTATAAGTTGGGAGTAAGACAGTTGATGGTACACTTTCTCCATAAACAATGCAATGTGAAATGCAAATGAACAAACAAAAAGGGGTATTATATCAGCTGAGAATCAACACAAAAACCACATCATGACCAACAACCACAAAAACTCATCGTAGACAACAAAAATGAGCACGAATCCGAAATGGAACATATATACAATATGTAAGGAATATGATGAGTGGAAATTTGTAGTGATGAAGAAAAATATATATATATACATATATAAATCTTTTATGATCCTGCTAAAAAGCGATATCAGGACTAATGCGTGGTCAGGTAGACTGAGAATAAGTATTTCAAAAATTAAAATTAAAATGCAATAGCATTCTGTTTGTGACAAAAAGCGAAAACAATTTCAAAATTATGGAGACCTTCAGTGTACATGGGAGTACCTGATTTAAGCTGATCAAACTCTCCATAAAAATTATAGCCCGAAACGGGTTCTCTAGCCCGTCAAACGGAAATCTTTTAATTTCATTTTGATGAAGTGCACAAGATGCTAATTGATTGTTACTGTCCACCAGTAACCACTCATTCTTCCAAAATAAAAAAGGGTGTTTGAAGAGGTAAGGCCCTATTATCAAATCTTTAGTCCATGACTATTTAGCACCATATTCTTTCATTACCCAAATGTCAATTAGATGCGGCTCTTTCATCCATCCTGCATAACGAACTAACGCAAGGCATTGATTTAAGACAACGAGACTTGGTTGCTTTCGATCATCAAAACAATGGGGATGCTCAAACTGTTGAAAAACCTCAGTGCTAAAGTTAAAAGAGAGAATAACGCCAATAGGAGGTGGCCCATCTGTGAATAGATTTGCCTGCCAATGACAAGCACCATTGAAGTAGAGATCAAATCCAGCATTGCCCCAAACTTCTGGCACCATTGCATCTATTAGCCTCCATGAATTGGTGTTTGAATCATACAAATCAACCATAGTTGAAGAATCCTCTTGATGATAAAAATAGAGCTCATGCTCTTCATCTATATTTTCATCTATATTCAACATTTGGACAAGCTTGTAATTATTAGTAATGGCATCGAAGCCGAACCCTGATCCTAAACAACGATCAATATAACCCTCGGTACAAGCAAATGGGGGTGGGCTAAGTAGTTCGAATTCCCGCAATGCAGGATTACACCACGCATGGAAATAATATAACGTTGAGCAAATAAGCCCATAGCAAGGTCCCAAAAGGCTTATATAATCATGGGTGTCTACCTTCAAATTTGGGATTGGAAGACTTGACGATATCAAGAAGTCAGGGGAATCTGGATCGTGGAAAGACAAGATGTGGTCTCCACCTGGCTGAGTTATCTTGCAATTCTGTGGAGGTAACTAGCGTTTCAGGAGCACGCTTTCCTTGCAATTGTGTCTAAGATGTTTAGCCACGAAGGTGGAACTTTTGGTCAAAGCACACCAATGTTTGGAAGCACATCTAAATTGCAATATTGATTTTACCGGAAGATACATCTGAATTTCAATTAGTACATCCTCCGGCAGTGGCACTCCATTCTCCATTTTCACCCCAAAAAGTTCTGCCCGATTCATGTCATATTTTTGACCCTTCTCAAGCTAGTCTCACATACATAATCACATAGCAAAAATCAAATCATAAGGCTCAAATCTGTTATCAAGAAAAAGAACCTGAAAAGGGAATGTTGAAGAGAAATATATTAAAAAGGAAGCAACTTTTGTGCGAAACTTGAGGTTTGTGAAAACCACTGTAACGATACCGGTCTTTTTGCTATACCTTTAAAGTTCGAGGAATCTGGATCATGGAAGGTTAAGATTTTGCTATCTCAACCCTGTTTTCTTCAACTGTTTCCCTAGGCTTATGGCGCACTTGCATAATGATGAATATGGACCCTTCAATCAAATGACCCAAAGATTTTAGAATGCGTTGAAGTCATATTTGAAGGCTACGAGAATCCAAGCAGAGCCATGGTACCAAAACTAAACAAGCCCAAAGTTACTCAAACAAGCCCAAAATTCTGGCCGACATCATCTTCATCAGGAAGCATGCCATTGTTTTCCCTCCAAATGATCAAATTTAATGTCCGCGTATGCAACATATATTTTATCCATTAAATTTTTAATAAAAGTAGGGGTTTAGGTTGAAATTAAAATTAGTTAAAAATTATAATACCAACACTGAGATCAATTAAAACCATGATTCCAAAATTAGATTAGCCCAAAGTTATGGTACCATACTTAATTGATATTTTCTCTACATGGATACATAGGAAACAGCTGTTGACCAAATTTCGGGCAATTTCATTTCAATGTTAAATTTTCTTCTGATCCGAACGGGTAAAGACTAAACTATATTTCATTCAATCACACTAACAATTCATGTTTTACAAATTAAATTATTACATGTCATAGTCCAAAGTACAAATTAAGTTATTTCATCATAGATAAATAAGGAAACTACTATATAAGTAAAAAGAAGCTACTACCAAAGCAGAAAATTTTAAATTTTAATACATTGATTTATTTATAGTAAATAGAAAACAGAATTTCAACCGATTTCGTACACATCAACACATAATAAAATGAAAAATTTGATGCTAACCCAACTAAGCCATGCATAAAAAATTGCATTTTTTGTTCCACACTAAAGGTAAATTTAATTTTGGTCCCACTGATTACATCCTCCATGCATCCAATTATTTCAAGATCATCACACCATATTGAATTAAATGTGATATGATTTTAGATTCTTGTGTGTAATTTGAAAATTTTGTAACTATTGGGGGGACCAAAGTTAAATAAGCCCGAAATCCTGAAGCAATTTTCACACCATGTGCGCTTATTGAGAAAAATGCGAAGTTCGTCTTCTAAGTTAATCAAATTTTGGCTTTTGTCCCTTGTCTCTTAAATTTCAGTTACAGCCTCTTAACATTTAAAAGATTTTAAATTTTAGTTCAACTTCTTCATTATGCCAATGTGCCACTATCGATTGCTCCGCGTCACTATAATTAATCACAACTAGAAAAATGGCCCTTTGTGAACATTAAAATCGTCACTAAATCAACATTTTATGACGCTTTAACTTTTGAGACCCCGTGTAAAAGCGTCATGTATATTGCCATGGCAATAGCTTTTAGTGATGCTGAAAGCGTCTCAACATCATAGTTATTTTAATGCATAAAATCATCCTAAAAAGCTGTTTTTGTGACCCTTTTTTGTGTCACAACATAAGTTCTAAACTACCATGCCTACCCTAATATATGGCAATCGCAAGCGTCTTAAAAGAATGTTCATGTGACGCTCAAAAGTCTCACAATAAATTTGAGCTATTGTGATGCTTGTATATGTCTCAAAATCATTTTTCTTGTGATGTGGCCGAATATGCCCGTGGCCACGTCGGCGCCAACTCAACACAAACCTCCAACCGTAGGTTGCCACGTGTCGGAACGGTCCGATCAGGATTTGTGCTTAATGATGATTAAGGCCGAGCAGAGCTTGCCAAAGTGCTCCTGCACCCATGTGTTTCCTCGACCCATTATCCTCCTCGGGGATACGACATCCTCGACGATCACCAAACTCTCCTCCGGTGATCCCGCTATGCACCCGACCACGTTCCACTCTCCTCGGGTGGTCCCATCCTCGAAGTAGTCCCAACAATAACCGTCTCTGACAACAGGTGTATCCGACGCACCCCCGGCTCAGCCCAACAGGCGGGACAATACCTCGCTCGCGTGGCCACCGGGTGGCTGATCGGATGTGTGCTCATCACAATTACTCTTTTAAATAATGCAATATAGTAATCAAAAACCCATCAACAAGTAAAATAACCTATAGCTACAAAAACTAAAAGAATATGAAGACAAACATTTAAATGACTTGCTACAAATATCATCAAAAGCCACCAACTACATTGCATAAGTAAATACTCATTTCAAGAACTACAAAAGTTAACATCCATCCATCCAACTCCAACAACAAAAGCTCGAACAACAATATCATTGAACGCTTTTCTTAAGTTGTCAAATATTAGTAACTAGTACGAAAACAAGTTTCATAACATGAAAACTAACTTACTACTTAAATTCTAAAACTAATCGTAAACTTAAACAACCTTCTTCTTACTTTTCAAGCCACATCAATTTGTGTAAGAAAAGAAACATGTATTTAGTTCATATGAAAGGGCAAAAAATATTTTATTAGGAAGTGTAAAAGATCATTACCAAATTTTTCGGCCATACAACAACCTCACCAATTGTATTTCCAACAGTTTTCAAATTTGACATGGGTCGCATTAAGTCCTCCTCAAATTCCACAACAACACTAATAACAACTTCACACCAATTCTCAATTGTACTTGCCCAACTTGTTTCGACGGATCTAAACTTTCAAGATAACTAACTGCTATAGTTTTTGTTGAAATAACAACACTCTTCAACTACACTTTTGCCCCAACCTATATTTAAGATTTAAGAATATTATGCTTAACTAGAACATGATAGCATAAAAGAATTAATAAATGTAACTCATTCAACTCAATTCAAAGACATTGTAGCAAAAGATTATAATGACATACTAATTCAATCAATAATTTTTATACAAACCAAAAAAGCCAAAGATTCTTTAATCAATAAGTAATGAAAATCAACTGCATCTCTAATAACATATAATTTGTCATCATTTAATGTGATTCATAGTTAAAATACTTGTAAAGGCATTTTGTTCATTGATGAGATAGGGGGCCAGAATGAAGTAGCATGGTAATGAGATGATGATGATGAAGGAACTCTAGTTATTTTGCTCCATTACAGTTTGCTTCAATTCAGCAAGATCTCTCTGGTAAGTCATATGCATCCGGGAAGACTTACCTCACTTGGGCATATCATTGTATACGTGAGACGTAGTGATACCATAACCATACATTCTTACTCTTCCCCCTTTGTCTTCTCCAACTGTTTAAGAAAATATGTCGTTTGGGCCTTGTCCTTTGAATTATGAGGAAGTTCACTCCTTTTTTCGTTCATCTTTTGCTGTATAAAAGTCAAGATATGTTAAAAAAAAAAAAACAATAAGAATTATGCAGTACCTAATTAAAGTTCAAGACAAAAAATAATAAACACTAACTAAAAGCCAACTTATTACCCACGGCTCTGCAATAATAGGATTAGATGTATTCCCATCTTTAGTAAAACATCTTCCGAATAGTTCAATCCTACTGGGCTCATCATCAGTTGAATTATCACCTTGTCTATATTATCTTCATTATCTTCATATCCTTCAATATTATCACGTTGTGCAGCTTTTTGTGTCCTTGCCTCTTTCTACAAACAAACTATTTTTATTAGTACAATATGAAAATTTTTAGAGTATACTAAGTTTACATGTAATAAAAAACAACATTCATCTCATGTCTGATTTGAGAGAAATTTTTTTTCTTGTGATATGCACTATTTTTTTTTGTACCCTGTTTTCTTTGTTTTGAGCGCTTCTTATCTAATATACAAGGTAAAGACACTTAAAAGGAATTTTAGCAAAAATACAATTTTTAGCAAGTAAAATGAGGTTTATTTATTACTCGTGCTTTATCACTACTCCAACGAGAAACTAAGTTCTTCCACTGAACATGGAGAACTCTTTTGTCTTCCGTATCTGGCCACTTGCGCAAGTTTTCTTCTAGTGATGCATTCGGATCAAAAATTTTTCTCTTAACCCTATTTTCCAAGTTCTCCAACTTTTCGATAAAGTTATCCAAGATACGTCTTCAAAGTCAACTGCTCCAGTAAACTTCTCCTAAATTACCAAAATCACATATCTTAGTTCAATAACAATAGCCAATTAAATCAAAATAGTACATTGCACAATAATACCATAGAAAATAGAATGGTTTATACTATCACCTTAATCAGCTCCAACAAATTCTTTTTAATAGATTGTGGTACTTTATGCCAATCTTCAGAGTCAAGTGGAAGTAGTGTTCCATTTCTTACCAAAGCACCAATAAATTCAAAATATTCACTTTTGTGTAGGCCTATAGCCTTTCCAAGATCGTCAAGCTCAACTCCAACTGGTGCTCTCCTAGCCCAAACACGAGCCATATTAGTAGGTCCTCAAGTTTTTATCTCATCAGAGTTACCTACAAAGTAGAATAACCAAATAACTAACACAAATATTATAATGTAATTATATATATCATATATATTTCAATTAATCTTGTAGCATTAGAAGCCTCAATGTTCATATCATCTATATGAGGGTTAACACTTTCATTTGTAGTATGTTTGCACGTCTTATTGTATCCAACACTATAAAATATTATCACAATAACTATAAGAATAATTAATAATGCATATAAATTAAACTGTTCAAACTGAAATGCTACTTTTAAGTAAATGCTAAATCCATAAAGTTAACGTATTTGTGTTTTCATGTTGTGCATGGAGAACTCGAGTTGATTGTAGCTGGCAATGTCGAGTATCGTGCTTCTTGTTTTCATTTTGCTTTGTTCTTGCCACAACTATAACATAATTCTAAATTAAATATAATAACAATAAATACACTAAAATAAACATGTATATATAGAAAACATAAAACATTACTAAGCTAGACTAGGGAAAAAAAAATTCATAAGAACATAAAGACAAATAGAAAAGTCACTAGCTTTACACTTAAACATATCTTGTATCTTCTCTTGCATCATCTTTTTCTAAACTATCTACAGGAATTGTGGGGACCCTTCGCGAATCCACATAGCAACTTCGTCTTTATTAATCTGAAGATCATGACAAATTTTACTTTGTCAAATAGCATCAACACCCTCAATCAATAAATCATTCCCATCATCAAACTTGTCTGTGGCTTTTGTTTTAATTACGACTTTCCAATCTTTTTCTATAGGATCCTCAACATAAAAAACTTGTTCAACTTGAGATGCAAGAGCGAAAGGCTCATTTTGATGCTTTATATTCGTAAAACTGGTCAATGTGAATCCATCGTCATCTTCTTTAAGCCTCTTGCCCTTAGACACCCAGTCACAATCAAACAATACAACCTTTTTACCACCTGTATAGTCTATCTCAACTATATCCTTTATGATCCCCTAATACGTCATATCTTGAAAAACAGGCCTCCTTTTTACTTGCAAAACTCATAGTGGTTGCACTAACAATAACTCCACTATTTTGAGTTTTTCTTTTCCTTTCCACTTCCTTGGAATGGAATCGAAAACCATTCACTTTGAAACCTTTATATCTTGTCCCAACAGGAACCGGTCCCCTTGAATGTTTTCTAATAACAATTTACTTTGGATCTTTTTCATTCACACTTAATTCTTCAACCTACAATAACACCAAATAGGTGAATGTTGAAAAACTAATAGTAAAACATAAAATTGCAATTAATTTAACATATATCTTTCAATTTTGTACATACTCTACCCCTAAGCAAATAAATCAGATAAATAAAATAAAATCGGGTCTAGGGAATCAAATAAATCAACAAATAAACACCATATCCTTGCAAAAAAAATCACTGGATCAAACATGAATCAAATCAAGATCAGTTAACCATTAACCTTGATAGTATTGAACCCAAAAATCAAACCCACACTACTAGAAAAAACAGATTTACCAAAATCCGTAGCCAAGAAAATTAGCCATGAATTTTTTTCGTGGCTAAAATTGGCGTGACTAATCTTAGCCAAGGCCTTACTCAACCACGGATTAGCCGTGGTTAATGGCCACTGCCTGACCGTGGCTAATGGCCACGAATATTCAGACACGGGCATTAGGCACGGCCAATCTGTGGCTAAATTTGGCCACTTAATGTTGAACAGGTCCATCCATGACTAATAGCTACGGATTAGCTATGGCTTGGTCATGGCTAATGTAAAAAAAAAACGAAAAAACAAAACAAAACAAAAAGCACAACCCGCAATGCTGCCCCACGCCCCGACCCAAACCCACACCTACGCCTAGACCTGAACCTAGGCTCCCTCAAGTGCTTTTTTTTTTTTTTTGTGCTCAAGGAGAGTCGAACACGGGACATCGAGATTGTGATTGGAGCATGTAACCGTTGGGCCAAATGCACTCTTTGTTTATTGAATGGTTTTTTTATACTTAAAATATTGTTTTGTAGTATTTTAAATTTAAATCATCTAATAAATTTCATTACTTTTTATCAATATTTGTAATTTAATTTTAGTAATTTTTATAATATTAACGAATTAATTTTTTAAATTAAAAATATTTACGTTTGACTTTATCCTTTAATATTCAACTTTCGTTTTATGACAAATATTTAATAAATTTAAATATCAAAAATAAAAATTATAACAAAAATCTATTTAGATAATTTATATTTAGATAATAGCAACTTTAATTTGGGATCATTTGCCAGCATCTTCATATATATATATATATATATAATATTATATATATATATATATATATGTCAAGTATGTATATCATATATATATATGTATATCATATATAATATATATATCAATATATGTATATGTCCAATATATATATATATATATTTGTATCAGTATGTGTCTAAGTGTGTGTGTATATATATATATATATATCAATGTATATATATACATATGCTCACGTGTATATATCAATATATGTGTGTGTGTGTGTATATGTATCAATATATATCATATAGCTAATATGTATCAATATATGTGTATATATATATATATGTCCAAGTATATATATCATATATACATGTATCAATATATGTATATGTCAATGTGTTTCTCATATACATTAATATATTTTATGTACATTCTAATCCTCTACATATAGTCTATATAATGTAACTATATATCTATATATAACATATCTAATATATGTTATAAATGCAATGTGTGTATATATCGATCTAATATATATATATCTATATATCTAATCAAATGTACTGTATAACAATCATCTATATGAAATAAACATATATCAGTGTATTATATATCTATATGTTATATATGTACATATACATCTGATATATATACATTTAATTATATATAAATACACACACATATATATATATATATAAGCATATCTAATCTTATATGTATGTAATGTATCGAATCATTTATTATATATATCAATATATATAATATATATTAGTTAAGTATAGCAAAAATTAATTATTAAATAAAAAGTTAAAGTGGTGTAGCGGTTTGATGCACTAACTTCAATTATGAGGTCAATAGTTCAAACAATAATTGGTGCCAAATATTTTATAAAAAAAAAAAATTGGCCACGGATTTTTTAGCCATGATTTGGCTGTGGCTAATTCGTGGTTGTTAGCCATGGCTAAATTAACCACGACTTGGTTGTAGCTAAAAATTGACGCCAAATTTTGTGCGAATTTTAGCCACCAAAAATAGCCACGGATTGACCATGGATAAATTAGCCACGGCCCAGCCGTGGCTATCCGTGGCTAAGTTTTTTTCGTATTTTTTGTTTCAATTCGTGGCTTTTAGCAACTGATTTTTTTCCGTGGCTATATACAGTTTCTAGTAGTGCTAAAAATATTTGCATCTCACATACATCATTGTAATTTAACAACTAACCTTAAATCTCACTTCTCAGCGACGTTCTCCGATGGCAAAATCGCTTCTCCAGCCATGGCAAAGCTGCCCGTTTCTCCAGCAGTGAAGCAATTGAAGAATAGCAAATGAATCGTGTTTGGTGGTGTGATAAAATTTGGGGCTGAAGTATGTTAGGGATTTCAGATATTTGGGCTGAAGAAATGTTAGAGATTTTGGGTACTATTTTTTCTAAATGTGCCGAGAAAAAAAGATTTTGGGATTTTCTCCTCTCCTAAATTATTTGGCGCTAATTTGTTTCTCTTATCTTGATGAGTTAAATTTAATTTTAATTTTTTTTAAAAAGGAGCTAATATGACGCTTTATAATAACTGTCACAATAAATCAAACATATTATGACATGTATAAAAGTGTCACAATACATTTACTTAGATAAATAAAAAATAAAATAAATAACAATAAACAAATCTAATGAGACGCTTGTATATAAGGCGTCTCAATAGAAGTCGTATCATGATGCCATTTTAAATGCGTCATATTAGCGTGTCACAAAAACTTATTTTTCTAGCATTGAATTGTGTTGATATGTCACTGCCAAATGCTGACACATCAGCAATTAGGGATGCCATGTAGATGTAATCACCGAATCTGGGAAAAATCGAACTACAATTGTAAAAAGTTTTAACTACACCAAACTAAAATTAAGTTTCATAGAAAAATGGGTGAGAATTACAACGTTTGTCCTTGTACTTAACCAGTAATTTGGGTTTCGTCTCTACGTAATCACCAGTTATTTTAAATTATTTTATTTTTGCTTATTATTAATTTTATAGATCTATTAAAAATATTTTGATAGTATAGATATATAATATCAAAAAAATTCAGTATGTCATTAAATTAAATTATTTTTTTATTATGCACAAGCATCAAGTGTCTCAATATACTAATATTTATTATATTATACGTATCTAGATGAAAAAAAAAAACTCATTACAATAAAAAAGCGGAATTTTCAACGGATGCCGCAATTTTCAACTAAATTTGAATCGAAATTTAAATTACTTTTCAAGGGAAATTCAACGGATTTTTGTGGTAGGTTAAATCATTAGCCTAGGCCCGTGTACATTGCGCGTGCACGTAATCACACCGTGTTTTACAAGGGCGGGCCTTCAAACCTTTGTCACATGCAACGGCAAACACTCGCTCAATCGTTGTTCTTCTTAGATTGTCTTCGGTTTTTTTTTTTTTTTTTGCTTTTTACTAAACATATGTTTCCGAAACTACGAACTTAATAATTTTTCAGGTATTATTTAATGCATTCAAATAATAATAACAATAATAAAATTTATATAAATGTTTCGTCAATTATATATATATATATATATGTGTGTACGTATATACACAAACATTACAACAATTTTGATCAAGGCTTACTCAATATTATTTTCGAGGAAAATTCCACCAAAAATTAAAAATTTAATATTCTCTTTTTTAATTTTTTTTAGAAACTTTTTTAAAATTTAGAAAATTAGTTTTTAAAAATTTTTAGTAGAATTTTCCAAAAAATTCTCCAGAAAGTTAAAAAGTGAATATTTTTTGTTATTCTAAATATTCGGCAGAAATTTCCATTGAAATTCTACCGCAAATTGAAAAATTAAATATTTTTATTTTTAAAATTTTTGATTGTGAATTTCGCTAAAAAATAAATTTATATATTAAAATTTTTCAAAAATTCAGTGAAAATTCCTCTGAAAAATAAATCAAAAAATATATATATTTTTTAAAATTTTGCCAAAAATCCTGCTTTATCTTATAGTGACTCTCACATATATGCACGCGCGTGTGTGTATATATATTACACACACACACACACATACATACATATATATATATATATCACAGACATATACATACATATGGAAAATTAACAAATAATAGTCCACCTTTCTGACTTGTTTAACAATATATGTATATATCATAGACATTATACACACGCGCGCGCGCGCGCACACACACACACACATATATTACAATCACCAACTACCAGTTAGTCTAGCGGGATGAGGCGCTAGATCCCTTAATCAACGTCCAGAGTTCAAATCTTGCTGTTGTGAATGGAGCAATTGGATTGGGAGAATCACCCCTATAATGGGCCTCTGCAGTGCCCGATCCGGATTAGTCGGCCAATAAGTCGAAGCCGGATGATTAAGATAAAAAAAAAACACAAAAATATATATATTACCACCACCTTCTTCATATTTTTCCTCAAGAACCCTAAAGCACACTAATATTTTTCAATAAATTTATCAGTTTTGACACATAACGAATAAAATCTTTTCCATTTGTCTTTCCTAGGTTTCTTAGACAGACACTTTATTTATTTCAATTTTGAATTTTTGTTATATATGTCTTATTTGGTTAATCAAAACCACTCTATGAATAATAAGTCTAAAATTCTAATGATAAATCTTCATAAAAGAAAAAATAAAAGCATGCGATGGATATAAGAGCTCAAAATTGTTGTAAAACACTTATCGAAACAATATTAACTTTTAGAGTAAAACATATGATATGCAATTTATTGTTTGACTTATAAAATTAATAAAATTTAAGAATAAAAATTAATTTGATTTATGTTTCTTCATTCTTTTTTTTTTCCAGTATTTAATATTTTCATCTTACTGGTTAGGTCTTAATAAAGAACTAAGAGACATAATATATATATATATATATGTATGTAATACATATAGTTCTCTTATTCTCTTATATTTTTCCTGAATCTCAATATCTAAAAATTAAGTTTAAATCTCATAACTTTAGAAATACTGTACTCTCTAGTTTATTATGATTACTAACTTATTTTTAGAAATATATGCATATATGTGTTCACAAAAAAATTTCGAGCAAATATAATATATGCTAAAATCAAGGAACAAATGAATTAAAATAATCAAATAAAAGTTTGTTAAATTAAATTCGTGGACTAACAACTCTGATTTATTTGCAATTTTGCAATTAGAAATTAAATCCCCTTATTCTTGGCTCATTTCGTTCTTTGTCTCGAGTGTTTGAAAAGCATGTTTTTGATTGAAAACAATGGTTGAGATTTGATGATCTGATGGATGAATGGGATACTAGAGAATTGAAATAGATCATGAGGAAAAATGCATGTTGACCAATTCTTTTTCTCGGGCACAAAGACCTATTGAACTTGATGAATTTGATTTGTAAGACTTGTGCAATTGGCTTGAATGTTTGGAGACCGCGTCTTGAAAATTTGTAGATTTGATTGTATAGTTGGCTCAGAAGCTTGTTGAACGCAGCTGGAGATTTGAAGTTGTAGTCGGCTAAAAGGCTTGTTGATCGCATATTGGAGATTTCTGGATTTGACTGTATATTCGATGTAAAAGGTTGTTGACCATAGCTGGAGATTTTTGGATTTGACGTTGTAGTCGGCTCAAAGGCTTGTTGGCCCACCTTGGAGATTTGTGGATATGATTGTGCAGTTAACTCATAAGCTTGTTGACTGTAGGTGGTCATTTGTGGATTTGACATTCCAATAAGCTTAGAAGCTTGTTGACCATATCTTGAAAATTTATAAATTTGACGTCACAGTCAGCTAAAAAACATGTTATCTACATCTTGAAGATTTGTAGATTTAACCGTGAATGTGGCTTATAAGCTTGTTGACCGCAGCTGAAGATTTGTGGATTTGACATCGCAATCGGCTCAAAGGTTTGTTGATTGTATTATGGAGATTTGTGGATTTGACCGTGCAACTAGCTCAAAAGCTTGTTGATTGCATCAGAAAACTTGCAAAACTTGAAGAAAAAAAAAACGCTTGTGGAGATGCTGGACTATTTTCCTTATTCACGCTTGTGGAATTTGGAGGAGAGCATTTCATGAAACAATTATAAGTTATGTTTGTTAAAATACGTACTATACCCATATAGTACCCGTTCCTATGAATACTTAAAAAAATACTTTTATTTTTCATACAAATTCTAAACTCAACGAATAATATATATACTTTTAATATAACATGTTTAATACTTGATGAAGTAATACGCCATTTTATGAAATTTATTATATTCATTTTTAAATTTATAATATATGAACAATATTTATTGGTGTAATATATCAAAATTGATTATAATTATTATTTGAATATTATATAAAAGACAATTTTGTAATACTTCATAAAAATATTAATTATTATATAAATAATTATATATAATTTATATGATGATTATAAATTAAATAATTTAATTATTAGTTTTTAAATAATCTTTTTTATATAAATTACATAAAGCATAATTTATGTGAACATAATATTAAATAAGCCGTATTTTTACTCTAGAATATTTTAATAAATCGTATAATAGTTGTTTGCATATTATTGAGCCAATTTCTTACCTTAAATTTTGAAAAATATTTATAATAGGTACACGTACATGTTGAACGTCAAATATTAGTTGACTGGTATTTAACTAACTAAGATTATAGGTGATAGGTGATCATTATAATGAGCGCTATATATATACATATATATATATATATATATATTAAATTATGGGAACAAATTTTATTAACTTTTTTATTTTTTAAATTTATTTATTTTACTAAATTTTGAATTTTTTAATCACTATAAAAATACCTGAAAATGTCAAAATTACAAACAAAATTATATTTGGGGTTTCTTTTGATTCATCTAATTTTTTTTGGGATATCATGCAAAATATTCATTTGATATTTTTTTAAATAGTCTTTTATAATATTTCTCCATTTAATTGCTTTAGGAAATTAGGAAAAATATTAATTAGATATTTTTTGAGGAATTGTTTTTATAACCTCATGTTGTTAACTTGTTGTGAGGAAAAAAAAACATTTTTCATGATGAAAATTCTATTTCCTCACATTAGTCATAGTTATTGTGAGAAAAATTCTATTTCCTCACATTAGTCATAGTTATTGTGAGGAAAATTCAATTTGTTTTAAAAAAACACAATTTAATGTGACGAAATTACGATTCGTCACATTATGGTATGTTTATGTGACAAAATCAAATCTCCTCACAAATTTTTTGTCACAAAAAATATATTTTTTTGTAGTGTCAGATGGCTTCTTCTGATCCTTTCCCACGGTGTTTCTCCCTCTTTTCAGTGTGTCTTGTATGGAATTCAAGACCTCTTTATTAGGTGTTGGGTGAGAAATATATGATCAACTCAAATATCGCTAATATTTAACTCTTTAATATATAGATATTTGTTGTTAATAGGATAAATTAAGATTTGATCTCAATTAAATATTTTATATTTATCCCATAAAAATATATAATTAACAAAGATAAATTCAAATTTTCCATGTCAACAATATGTGCTTGTTATTATGACAATTTACTTTCCAATCTTATGTTTATATTATTATAATTATAAAAAAAAAATTCTGTAAAAATTTTCATCGGTATCCTTAGAAAAAATAAAAATAATTGATTGTCAGTGGAATACTCAAATGAAATTCAAAGAAAATAAAATATTAATTTTTATATTTTTGACGGAAATTAGGCTGAATTTTCCCTTTAAAGCTCAAAAAATAAAAATAAAAATTTTAAAATTTTTGGCGAGAATTCCATGAGGAAACTATGTTAAAAATTGTTATACAAATTTCCAATTCAATTGAGTATTTTAATTAGATGTTCCCCCCACTCATATATATATATATATATATATATATATTAAGGTAACCATACCTAAAAATAATTTTTTAAACTAATTTATTGTAATATTTTACCTTTTTAATTGTAATGACACTTCATAAATTGAAGTTAATTTTATTTTTTTTAATAATTATCTGGTGGAATTGATTCAATTGGTAGATTATACAGAATCAAATAAATAATTTGATAATTTAACCTTGAACTTAATGAAACTAAGTAATAAATTATTAAAGTTAAATTAATAAATTGAAAGTTTTTTCAAATATATAATAGGTAAAAAAAGCATAAGAACAAAGTAGTCTGATGATCCAACCACGAGAGTCGTCGATGCTTATGTTGGAGGTGTAGGTGTTTTTTTTTTTTTTTAGTGTAAGGGTAAAACTGTCAATCAAAGTTTGAATTTCATTTTATTTTTTCAAATTTTGTGTTTTTACCCCAAAAAAATGACAGAATGACTAAAGTGAAACCAAACCAATATAAGTACAGCATATCCGTTTTAATTAGTTCTGAGTGCAGCAAACAAATTAATGTAGACATGCGATGCTAATAAATTTATCTTAATTTTTATATAACAAAAAAAATTAAAAATTTAAGTTGGAGTCTTTAGTGTATTAAGTTTTTTAATATTTGTATTATACAATGAGAAGTTTTTGGTAATAAAAATAATTAAATTTCTTAATTGCTATTAAAATCAATAATGCTTAAAGTATAGTTTAGTCCAATAAAAATTTTCAAGAATCTCTAAATATTCACACTTTTATATAGCATAGATATAGATATATATATAGACACACACACACACATAATGAAATATATATTAATACTAATAAATAAAAATATCTTTCAAATTTTGTTTTACAATATCGTAGACATACACAAAATTAAAGATAAGTGATTTTATCTGAAATTCAAGTTATATATATATGTACATATATACAAAATAAATAAATAATGACGCACACAAACACACACATGATCTACATATCTATATATATATATATATATTGGTGAGGAGAAACTGAGAACAATGTTACACCAGATCCTCAGACGTGACCAGATGCATCACCTCAATAGGAGGAGCATCCCAAATAGTTAAACGATTCTTCAGTTTGTATCCTAGCTTAGCTAAGCAATCTGCACAAGTGTTACTATTCCTTCGGACGTGTCTTATCCTTACATCCCAACGGAGACGAAGCAAGTTCCTGCAATCCTGGATGATCATTCTCAACGGGTGATCTTCAATACTGCACTCAGTAACAAATTTCATAACAACTGCTGCGTCCAGTTCAACTTCAAGCCTTTGGATCCGCCTCTCCTAAGCTAAACTCAAGCCTTCTCTTAGTCCTAGCAGTTCTGCCACTATAATAGAAACTTGTCCCAAATAAATTTAGAATCCTAGCAGCCATTTCCCATTGTGGTCGATCTCTTAATAGACCTCCTGCAGCACTCGCATTCCTGTCACCAATTCTACTTCCATCCGTATTTAACTTAACCCAACCCGGTGAAGGCTTCTCCCAACCGACTTGTTGCAGCTTCTTATCATGTGTTCTCTCTTTCTTTGGAAAAACAGAGTCAATGTCCAGGGCCAACCTCATAATGTTTGCAACAACCACTCTTGGGTGCTCATCTTGTGCTTGGAAGATGAGTTTGTTCCTGGAGACCCAAATAGTCCAGACAGTGGCCAGAAAAATAGTTGGCCAAGAAACAGATGGGCAGATAATGTTCCTAAATTTTGCCTTCAAGGTTGAACCAAACCAATTTGATCTATCAAGTGCTAGAAACTCGGCCAGCTGTGTGGGATTAATGACATGCTCCCATACTCGAAACGGTCTCATACACTGCCAAAAAACACCAATGATATCCTCTCGCACCAACGAGCAGGCTGAACAGAGGTCTGAGGTAGCAAGGTGTCGTTGCGCTCTGAGTCCATTAGTGGGCAAGCATTCATGTTGGCAAAGCCACACTAAGAATTTTATTTTTTTTTCGACATCTCAAGTGCCATATCCACATCCACGACTCTTGAATGGGTCTCGCTACCCAGCTCACATGATCTATATATAATTAGATATAAATATATCAAATTTAAATCAAACACACACACACATCAGTATTTTGGTTCGAGAGAAAAAAGCGTCAAATGATCTTATATTATGTGGATTCCAAGTGAACAACAATTACTTCAAAAATAGTTCAACAAGAGTTAAGAAATTAAAATTCATTGTAACTTGACATAATCTGAATTAACTCAATATGTTCATTGTTATGAAGAAATGGTTAATTAGCTCCAAGTTAATCGATAATCAAAGCAACATATTTCACAAATGGAAAGGCATTTTAATGATAAAAAAAGATGCTTCTTTTGTTCTATTATGAATTAAAGATTGATTCACTGAAATATTTATAAGATATGTCAAAATCAAGAATTAATTCATTAAATCACTACCTAATTGATATTGTAATATTTCAAATTTGATTTTGGAGTGATTTTCTCCATCTACCATTTATCAACCAATGTAACTTGCCTATATAAATAAATGTTCATTATAACCACAAATTTAGAGAGAATGTAAATATTTTATTTGTCCTGTGGAATTTTTTATTCATCCTATGGATGTTGGCTGAATCACGTAATCTTTTTGTCTCATTTTCTTCTGTCTTCAGTGCACATATCTCAAATTTCAAAATGGAATCAAACCAGTCAAAAGGTTTTGGGTTATTTCTTTTTTCTCTTCACGTTCCAATTTGTCTTGGCTATGTATAGTGCTGGGCATTTATCATCACACTCCATGACACTACAGGAAAAACGCTGGAAACCGGGGAAAAAATCGACAGAAATCCGACGGAATTCCATTGGAAAATCATGAAATCGGCAGAATTCTAGAGGAATTCAGTCCGCCGGAATAATTAGTGCCGGAATAAGATTGGGCACCGGAGTTTCCCCAGTTTATCCGCCGGAATCGACAAATTACCATAGATTGGCGGACACTACTAGAAAAAATAGATTTAGCCATGGATTTTGGCAAAAATCCGTGGCCCAAAAAATTAGCCATGGATTTTTTTCGTGGCTAATGGCCACTAATTTCTAACCATGGACATTTGACCGTGGCCAATTTGGCCACTAAATTCTGAAAAATGCATGGTCGTGGCTAATAGCCACGGATTAACCACGGCCTGACCGTGGCTAATATAAATATAAACCATGGATTAGTTTGAACCATGGACCTCATGGTTATAAGTGTGGCATCAAACCATTAGGCCACTTGATATCTATATTATATTTTAAATATAAATTAGCTAAATAAATTTCATTAATTTTATCTATTTTTATAATTTATTAGTTTTAATAATTTTTGATTTATTAAACAATTTTTTTTTATTTCAAATATTTAGGCAACATATTTATTTCAACTATTTCAAATACTAATTTTATTCTCCTATTGAGTAAAATGAATAATAATCCTAAATCAATTTAAATACCCAAATAAAATATTTAAATTTATTTTGTTGAATTAGTTATTCAACTTAATTTTTGACTAGTTATATCAAATGTATTTAAGTATAACTCTATCTTTATATTATGGGATAACATTCATAATTTAATAAAATCATTTATGTTGACAATTAGTATTCCAAATAAGTGTTTCATTTTTATATTTCTACTATATTGCATGAATATGTTGCCTAAATGTATATTATGAAATAAAAGATAAAATACCGTATGAAATATGAAATCTTATTCGAGTTGTAGCTTTTAAATATTTTGAAAATCCATTATATATATCAGGTTATATATATGTCAAGGTCCAGTCCTTTTTTTTTTTTACTAATCTTTGGCTCTCCTTTTTTTATTATTGAAAAATATTTAGTAATTGAACAAGTAATTTATTAATTATAAAAAATATTTAATTAATTAATATCAAAAACAAAAATTATCACAAAAATTTATTTAGATAATTTATATTTAGAATTTCGCATAACTTATATTAGTTTATTATAACAAAAACTAATTCTTCAACAAAAAATTAAAGCGGTGTGATGATTTGTTACTTTAATTTTAACCAAGAGGTTAAGAGTTCGAACCACATCATATTCAAAAAAATAAAAAAAAAATTTATTCTGTGGCTAACAACTAGCCACGGGCTAGCCACAGCTTGGTCGTGGCTAACTAAGCCACGGTCTAACCATGGCTAGCCCACAGCTAATAGCCACGGCCAGACCGTGGCTAAACTACTGTGGCCTTATTAGCCTAGTTATTTTACATTGAAATAGTTTAAATTATCAATAACAATATTAATTATACGTTGTTGAATTACTAATAAAATTATTATATAAGTTATGACAATTGATAAATTATAAACTTTCAAAATCAGAATAAGTTATGTAGTATAATCCAACATATTGTGATATTATAACATATCTAATATCTAATATATATAGTCTATATGATATAACTATATATCTTTATATAACATATCCAATATATGTTATAAATGTAGTGTACGTACATATCGATCTAATAAATATCTATATATCTAATAATATGTACTATATATCAATCATCTATATGAAATAAATATATATCAGTGTATTATATATCTAATATATATTATATATGTACATATATATATAATATATGTACATCTAATTATATATAAAAACATATATATATAAGTATATCTAATCTTATATATATGTAATTTATCGAATCATTTATTTTATATATCAATATATATAATATGCATATATTACAAAAGTATAGCAAAAATTAATTATTAACCAAAAAGTTAAAGTGGTGTAGTGGTTTAATGCTCTAACTTCAACTAAAAGATCAAGAGTTTAAACATACCTCCTGCCAAAAAAATAAAAAAATTTGGCCACGACCGTGGCTAAAAATTGGCTCCAAATTTCGCGCTAATTTTAGCCACAGATTGGCCTTGGCTAAATTAGCCATGGTCAGGCCGTGGCTAATCTATGGCTAATTTATTTTATTTTTTTTAAATCCGTGGCTAATGCGTCGCTATATGCAGTTTTTCTAGTAATTGAGAAATCGTCCGCCGGTTGAATTTTTTTTTTTTTTTAAATTTCATTAAATCGGGGGAATTTTCCACAGGTTTTCCCACTGGAATTTTTTTTAAAAAATTAATTTAATTTGAATCGGGTGAAATTTTCCCCTATTTTTTCCGTCGGAATATATTTTTTAAAAAAACTAATTTAAACCGCCGGAATTTTTCCCCGATTTTTTCTCCAGAATTTTTAAAAAAAAAATAAACTGGGGGAAATGGCACCCGATTTTTCCACCGGAATAATTTCAAAAAAAATATTAATTCAAACCAGGGGAATTTTCCGAATGAACAAAAAAAATTTTAAAACCGAGGGAATTTTCCCCCGATTTTTTTGCCAATTTTTTTAAACAAAAAATATAATTTCAACCGGAGGAAATTTCCCCCAATTTTCCTCTGGAATTTTAATTTTTTTTTAAAAAAATAATTACAAGCTATAAATTAATCGATATGGATTTTTTTATTTATAAATTTTATTTATAATATTCAAATAATGCAAAACGCTAAAATTGACAAATATGTAAATAAACAAAAATACAAAAAGGTAAAATAAATTGACAAATACGCAATATTATCCCATATTATTTGAAATATAATTCATATATAAAATACAAATATGCAAAACAAATAAAAACATTGTTAATACGACAAATCAAAATATCTAACGTGTCTACTCATCATCCTCATCCTCAAAATAATCAATGTCATTTTTATTGTCATCTCCGATATTGGTGGGATTCATATTTGGTTGTGGTGCGAATATGTGTGGAGCGAAAAATCCTTAATGGAGATCATAAGCGGTGTGGGACGTATTGCCCATGGGACGACGACTCCGAGATGATTGGGGAGCTGCTTCGGAGGTAGACGGGCGATTGCCCATAAGTCCGGTGTACAGTTGTTGCATCATTGACATCACTGTGTTATTTTGTATCTTGAATTAGGTGATCTCTTTTTTTTTGAATTGATGTATAACTGTCAATATGATCTTTGAGTTACAACAACTATGTCTCTACATCTCCTCCGGAATTAGAAGGACCATTACGCGACAAGGAACATCCGTATGAGTGTTGCCCTCTCTTTTCCTAAGGAACGAAGTTCAGTCCGATCTGGTGGCCCTTTCTGTTCGAGGGTCTTACCGCTAGCATAAATAGCTAGTATCTAGACTGCTGTGTAGTTCCTTCGCTCAAACTTGCTGCTATTGACTGTTCCTAGGCTTGCAACAATTGTTGGTAGTTCTCCTACATGAAATAAAATAAATTACATTAAATATTTATGTTAATCAATTCAAGTTTGCATAATTAATTAACTAAACATGTAAATTAATAAATTGTATATGTACGTGGGCTGGTTTGCCATTTTGATTTAATCAAATCACGTTATTGGCCGTGTTCCCTTCGCCCTCTTCTCCCTCGGCAATCTCATCAGGTCTAAGTGCTCTCGTGTAACACTTTTAAATCACCTCATCATACCTGACATTATATTTACACTCGGATTTCTAGATAATCGAAAAAATAAAATTAATAATAAGAATAATATTAATAATTTTATTAATCATAAATAACATATCATCTCAAGTTTTTTCGTCGCCAGCGACTTCGGACCGACACCGTAACATGCCCCACCACTCGATTCCCTATTCTTTTTATTCTGTTCGCTTTATTTTTTGAATTTATCTAAAGCCCATTAGACGTTCAGTTGGTCCCATATTTTGGGTAACCATGGCTTCGAAAAGCTTTTCTCATATGATGGTCGTGCACAAGATCCCACTTAACATATTTCTGTATATATTATATTTTAAAAGACTACAACATGTATAAAAATTTATATGTGTGAGGTGTTAAATATAATCAGTATACAAAATATGCGAACATTCCACTCCTCAAACCACGTATCAAAAAGTTCCACACTAACTCATCTGAATGTAGGAATGAACTCAGTCATTCGGTTCTTCAACACAATACCTATAGCGTTGGCTCCACGGTCGGCATTGGTGAAGCTACTGCACATACAATATATATACACATCATATCAATTACAATTGAGTTATTTAAATACATTTGAACTTAACATATTATTATGTCTCTTACCAATTCGGAGCAGGCTCTAAGAAGAGCTTTTGTCCACCTCGTTGTGTGGTTGGAGGATCTGGGATGCTGTACGCATCTTGAGCAGATGGATTAGGTGAAGTAATCAGTAGACTATGTCTACTGACGGATGGGGTAGACATGAATTAAAGTGGAGCCGATGTAGCGGGATGGTATGCTGTGTTGTTCATTTATTCATTGATAATGGGAGGATTGTTTAACTCATGTGAAAAAGGGAGAGTATTGGGAACATATGATTGTGAAGAATTAGTTCTATCCCATATGGTATTACTTGATCCGAAGCGTTTCCGTGGTTGCATCTAAATTTTTTTTCATTAACATAAATTAATAGATGAATTGCATAGTCATATTAATTAGAAAGATACATAATTATATTAATATAAAATATTACATAAGAATTCAATCATTAACAATCAACAATTAAAAATCAAATGAACCCTAATCACTGTCTCTATCATTGTTTGAATATATTACTAACGCCAAGTCTTTTTCATTATCCTCATCATTGTCACTATATTCTTTTCCGGCCGAGACATCATCATTTTTGTCTCCATCCTACTTGTGAACATCAAATTCGACTTGCTGGACAGTATCTAAGCCAACATCTTGATCATACAAAAGAGGTACTCCATCGTCACTTGTAGAGTTCATAACCTGACACATATCATTTTGGTAAGCCTCCTCTATTCCACCAGGAGTTTCAACTCTGCCTTTAGCTTTACTTTTAATTATAGCGAACCATTGGCCACAAATACATCCTGGGTATACAAAAAAATAAACTTGACGCGCTTGTTAGGCGATTATCAAAGGGTAATATTTTCTATATCTGCCCGTCTGTTTCACCTCAATAATACAACATTATGGGTGTGCAATGCGCGTTCCTCTGTGTGGAGTGGGGTCAAACCAATCACACTTGAATTACACCATTTTTTTTTAATGTTTTCCCCGTATACTCCAATTCAAGAATTTCATTCAAAATTCCATAGTAATCATCTTCGTCAGAATCGCCATCGTGACCCCCTTTCACCTATACGCCATAATTCATTGTCTTTTTTTACCTTCACTCCATGATTGTGTGTGAAATTTGAAACCATTCACAATGTATATCGAGTATGTCCTCACAGGAAAATTAGGACCTAGCGCAAGCTATTTCAAAAATATTGTCAAGATTTCATTATTTAGTTGATGAACCTGTATAATGAAACGTATATACGTAATGACAACAACAATCTATATGCAATTTACATACTTGATTGTGTAACTATTTTATTTTTTTGTAAATTTAAACTTACGTGTGAATTGAACCAATCTGCGAATTCATTTTCTATTCAATCGCTTGCGTCAACTTCTGCGATCATATAATGTTGCCAAAAATAGCTACATTTGACAAGATTTACTTTAGGTTTTTGATGATCATATACAAGGCATAAAATACATTTAATTTATTAAATGTGATACGTATTTGATATAAATTTCGACTTCATTGCAATTCAACAACACATGTTGTTTAGCGGAGTTATACTCTTGCAAACTTTCAAAATAGCATTTTTTACATGATCCTAATGGACGACTTGGTTGATTGAAAATCGAAAAAGTTGATGGTATCGAAACATCAACACCACCATTATCGTTTCGTGATAAGCGTGTACTCATTGACCGCATGTGGGAATTAAAGTAGAAGGAGCATTTGCAGTCTCATGCCGGAGGTAGGCCTCACATATAAACCCTTCTACTTGAGCTTTTTGTTTAACTATTTTTTTGATCTTACCCAGATACCTAGAACATTATTAACGATAATTTTTATGTAATAAATAACAATGTATAAGATAAATTAAGTTATGCAATGTCCTCATAAAAATATATTGATCAACCTTTCAAACGGATATATCCATCTAAATTGCACTGGACCACCATTACGAGCCTCATCGATCAAGTGAATAGGTAAGTGGTCCATTACATCGAAAAATGTCGGAGGAAAAATTCATTCTAATTTGCATAAAATTATCAGAATATTTTGCTCCATCTTGTCAAGATCATCGTATCTCAATATACTTGAACACAAATTTTAAAAAAATTGATTCAATTCGGCTAATGGCTTCCAAATATCGTCGAGCAATTCTTTGAATGCAATAGGCAGTTATTGTTCCATGAATATATGACAATCATGACTCTTCATGCCATGGATTTTTGCTACTTGTGAGTCTACACAACGACTTAAATTGGAGGAATACTCATCTGACATTTTTAGTTGTTTAATCCACTCACATATTGCTTTTTTTAGTTTAACGTGAAGGTTTACTTAGCTTTTGACTTCCCCATTGCCCGCTTGACTTTTGCACCAATTCTAATTACGCTGCCTATAGAGCTCTGTCATATCCATCCGTGCAATTGCATTGTCTTTAGTTTTTCCTTTGATGTCCATTACTGTGTTAAAAATGTTATCAAATACATTTTTTTCAATATGCATGACATCCAGGTTATGATGAATTAAAACATCTTTTCAATATGGTAATTTCCAAAATACACTTTGTTTTGTCCAGTTGTGCGTCATACCATACCCAGGTAACTTATCCATAAATGGCTGCTTGGTAATTTTCGGTAACTATTATACAAGTTTGGCCATTTGATGACCATCAACTTTGGGTTGTGCCGTGTGGAACTCAATCTCATTTTTCTTGAAATTCATTTTGTTCATTCGAAAAGAATGATTCATTTCAAGAAATTGTCGGTGGCAATCAAACCATGTATTTTTCCTTCCACGTTTCAATGTTACAACCTTACTCATACAATACTGACATGCTAATTTACCAGCAGTCATCCAACCAGATAGCATCCCATATGCCGGAAAATTATTAATTGTCCACATCAACGTAACTCTCAGCATAAAATTTTAATTTGTTGATGCATCATACGCCTTAACACCCACATCCCAAAGTTTTTTCAACTCATCAATAAGTGATTGCAAATACACATCAATGTTGGTTACACATTTTTGGCTCGGGAATTATGCATGTCAAAAATATATAGGGCATGGACATACACATCTCAGGTGGTAAATTATACGGTATTACAATTACCGGCCAACATGAATAAGGCGATGCTGATTGAGAATAAGGTATAAATCCATCAGAATACAAATCAAGTCTAACATTTCTCGGTTTAGCAGCAAAATCAAGATAAACTTCATCAAAAATTTTCCATGAATTCCCATCAGTTGGGTGACACATAACCCCTTCTGGTCGGTGATGTTCTACATGCCATCGCATATGTGGTGCTGAACTCAAAGATGCATACAAATGTTTTAATCATGGGATTAGTGGTAGGTAATACATTCGCTTAAAGGGAATGTGTTTACGTCGACCTTGACTTCTAGCAAGAATTTCTCGATATATACGGGCACTACAGAATTTACATTCTGTCGCGGTAGAATCATTTTTATAATACAACATGCATCCATTTACACAAAAATAAATTTTATAGCTAACCAAATCCAATCTTTTTACAAGTTTCTGTGCTTTGTAAAAGTTTGTTAGGAGGTCATATAGGGTAGGCATTACTTCAGACATTAACTGTATGATTTCATCAATACCGTCTTTCGCAATATTGTAATCAATTTTGATACTCATTAACCTTGCCGCAATAGATAAAGGCTAGTGATCCTCACACCCAGGCCAATTTGGTTTGTTGAATTCACTCAAAAGATCAAAGAATTTTTGAGTTTCTGCATTTGGCGCCTCTTCCACAATAGGTTGCCCATCGTTATTCCCCGTACCAACCATATCAACTACAACAATATTTTCTCTAACAGCATTGAAGCACATCTCTACATATCTTTATAGGAGATTATTGTCAAGATTAATGGATGTACTTTGTTGATTGGACGATGTATTAACTTAAATGGGGCCTATCTCAGTATGATCTACCCAAAACCAATAATTTGTTTTAAAACCGAAACGGAAAAGATATTCCCCAACTTTAAACGGTTCTAGAACAACCCACTTTTTAATGCATTTTGCACATGAACATCGAATCATTTGAAATTTTATAAACTCTTTGCAACTTTTAACATGTTCTATAAATCCATCAACTACATCAATGAACGAGTTTGAAAGCCCCGAAGAATTAGCCTCAGTCCTTCTATACATCCACATCCTATGCGAGGGTATTTCCATCTACATATTACAGCTTAACTAATTATTATTTGATTTATTTATACTTAATTACTCTATCATCTAACTTTTCATTGTTACAAATTTTACATTTTACATTTTACATTTTACAGAAATTCAAACACAGGTATCATATTACAGAACATATACAAAAATTTCACACAAAACAAAATATACATGCATTATTATATATTATTTACTACTTACATATTGTCATAAAATACATACCGGCCCCTTATCTCGCCACAACATGCAAGCAAGTATAAACTACATCAAATAATGGGAAGACTCCTGACCCCTTCCCCTAATTCCCATCTACCATCTCCACATCTCATACTACCTTAATAACTACAAACTAACTAATAACATATATATATACATCTAATTATAACTATGCATAGCCAAACAATGGCTCATATTAGCAAAGGTTAGTCATACGTACCTTTCCGATGTTTATACCAATTTAGAATGCTATGCAAATGAAGTAGAACAAGCAAAATACCTACAATTAAAAGACAAATAAATAAATAAATTACAATCATATTTCAATACTTTACATCAATAATTTATAAAATAATTTACACTTTACAAAACAACACATATAAAACACACTAATTTACACATCCAAAAAATATACATTGAAAAATACATAAGATATTATCACACATATCATCAAATACATGTAACATTTGTACATTATCAAAAGTCAATAATTATATTAAAATACATGAATTTATACAATATCTAACACATAAATCATGTAAATTTATATATCAAAACACTAAAACACTTAATATGTAAAATAACAAAAAATAAACTATAAACCAAAAAACTAAACCGATAAAAATATTAAGGGGTAGGTAGCGGCGGCGGGGGCATCGGCGGTGGCGTTGGGGATGGGGAGGCAGGTTTTGAATTTGAGATAGAAAGAAAATGGAAGAGAAAGGAGAGGAGAACGGTTTAGGCATAGAAAATCAGGGGAAAACTGAGGCAAACCGGGGGAAATTTTCCCCGATTTTCCCCCGCTCTCTTCGGGGGAAAAAATTAAAACAAAGATGGGGGAAATTTCCCTCGATTTTCTACCGGTTGTCGGGGGAAAAAATTTTAAAAAATAAAGCGGGGGAAATTTCCCCCGGTTTTCCCCTGGTTGTCGGGGAAAAAAATTTTAAAAAATAAACCAGGGGAAATTTTCCCCCGGTTTTCCCTTAGTTTTTGTAAACAAAATTAAAAAAAAATGGTTTGTTCCCCCCAAATTATATTCTTGACATAATTTACTTATATATTAATTATAAATATAAGTATTATTTTGCATAGAATAATTTAAATATATTAAATTTGATATTTTTATTATTTTTGATATATTAGTTCTAACTTATTGGTAGTATAATTTCCGTGTTATCTTTCTTTATTCTATTCTTTAGATTTTATCAATATATATTTAATGATTTAGATGTTTTTTCCATATCTTAGTTCATATTATACATTCTACACCTCCATCATCCACTTTTCTCAATATGAGTTAAAGCTTTACATATGCTCTCGACATTTCAAGTTATTTAAATAATAATTATTTAAATTATAAAAGTAATAAATAAAATATATTGCAAAATATAAAAATACGTATCACATATAATTTTTTTTCATATTATAAGCTATCCGTGCCCAAAATAAGTCCGGTCCCTTTGATATGATCGTCTAAAACGATTAAAGTTTTTGAGTAAATTTAAAAAATATATATGTTCCAAAAGAAAATATTTGATTTAACTCTAAAGAGTTTTAAAAAAAAATGTCTCGGGGAACCATAACCTAAACAAAATTTTTATTATTGTGTCATGATTTTTGGGCATAATTTGTCTTTAGTAAATAAGATGTAATTGATAAAAAGAGAATAATATTCATAAAGAATCAATGTGCAACATAAGAAAAAAAAAAGGAATAATAACATAGAGAAATCAGAAGACTTCTTAGCAAGCAAATATAATGGGCTAAGATTGTTGCCATCTCGTCTAACAAGAGGAACATACCAAGGGATACGAGACAACACCTACCTGTTGTCATGTACTGTGGCACCAACTATAAAGAGATTCTACTATCCAGCTTACCTAGTAAATTAAGTTTATCTTCTTAACATTTCAAATAATCGAATTGTTCCAACATATTGGGTTTAACTGAGTAATGAATAAATATTATATAAATTAATTTAAACCTAAAAGTAAAATAATAAAAAACATCAAGTCATAGAATAGTAACATAAATTAATTAATATGCCATCTGCACCCTTAAGGGTGTCTCTCGTACGTAGATTTTAGTAAAGAAAATTAAATTCCTTACTCCCAAAAAAAGGTGTAGGAGGCTCCCCCAATAAATTGCAGTTTAATTGGCTTATGCAAAGACGTGTTAAAGTTCAAAAGAAAACTCTATTATCCATTTAAGGAGGTAATATAAATAAACAGATGATAAGGTCATTTATAATCAACAAAAGAAGAATTCAAATTGAGAGCCGGGGGGTGGGGGGGGGGGAGGGGAATTCACTTACGAGCATGTTTCCGTTTAATAGTTTTGAATCATATTAATTATTTAAAAAATCATGATTATATAAGGGACAAATTTCTCAAAAAGTCATATAGGTGAGGGAAAAAAATGATATGAATGAATTTATATTTGACATTTAATTTAAATTCTCAATAAAATTTACGCTAGTTATTCGACATCTCAAAGTTTCACCGTCGCATTCACATTTCTCTAATATGCAATCATATGGTGAAATCATGATAAAATCGAAAAAAGTGTTAAGCTTTGTTTGATTCTAAGTTTTAAGCTTTGTTAAGGAAAATGAAAAGAAACTACAAGAATTTTGAAATTTTCTATCTTGTTTAGCTGTTAAAGAAAACAACAAAGAAAATGATTTTTGTAGAGAATTGTCTTTCATTTTATTTGTTATTGTTGTAAATTAGAGGAAAATATAAAAATACATCCAAAAACAATCCAAACGATTAATTAACTGTATTAAAAAAGAATTTGCCCAATTTTTCCATAGTTATTTATTAAAAAATTATTTAAAAATTCAAGAAACAAAATCGGGGGAACATTTCCCCCGATTTTCCCCGCATTTTAATTTAAAAAAATTCAGAAAAAAATCGGGGAAAATATTCTCCCGCAATTCCCCCAGTTTTAATTAAAGAAAAAATTCAAAAACACAAACCAGGGGAAATTTTTCCCTAAATGTCTCCCGGTCTGTAATTTAAAAAATTCAAGAGAAAAAGGAAAAAAATTTCCCCGATTTTCCCCCTATTTTTATTTAAAAAAATTCAAGAGAAAAAAAATCGGGAGAAATTGTCCCCTGAATTTTTCCTGATTTTTTATAAAAAAAATTCAAAAAACAATCGGGGGAAATCTTCCCCCGAATTTCCCTCGGTTTTTAATTTTAAAAAAAATTTAAAAAATCAGGGAACACTTTCCTCCGAATTTGCCTCGGTTTTGTATTAAAAATTTTTAAAAAAAATCGGGGGAATGTTTCTACCGGATTTCTCCCGATTTTTAAATGTTTCCCCCATATTTCTCCCGATTTTTTATTAAAAAAATTCAAAAAAAATCCACGAAAATCTTTTCCCGAATTTTTCCCGATTTTTAATTAAAAAAATTTAAAAAAATTGAGGGAAATTTTTCCCCGAGTTTCCCCCAATTTTTTATTAAATTTTTTTTAAAAAAAAAAATCGGGGGAATGTTTCCCCAGGATTTCCCCCGGTTTTTTTAACAAAATTTTTTTAAAAAAAACGGGGGAATTTTTCCCCCCAAATTTCCCTCGGTTCATATAAAATTTTAATAAAAAATTGGAAAAACCATTTCCGCCGGATATTACTTTTCGCCACGCCTACCGGAATTCCCCCAATTTTACTCCGCCGGAATATTCCCTAGGAATAGTTTCGCCAAAAACCAACTTTTTTCCTATAGTGTGAGTGTTCATTTATCTCAACTTGTAGATATCTATTCCTGAAATCTTCATGCTTTAGTTTATCCTGAATATTTTCGGCCCTGAGGTTTAATTCATTTATTCATTATTACAATTTTCATGCTCCCTAAGCGTTCATTTCTCCCAACTGCAAGATCGTCATTCCCGCAATATATATACACTAGTTGTCTCCTACTCAATCAAAATCTCCATATTTAAGTTGAACGCTCCAATATAATCAAGATCTCCACGTCTAACTAGTTGGGGAGCGTCAAAAATCAAAGATTGATTCAGTGAAATATTTACAATATATGTTAAAATTAAGAATTGATTTATTATATGACTACTTAATTGATACCGTAGTATTTTATATTTGATTTAGGAGTGATTTTCTCGATCTACCATATATCAACCTAATGCAATTAACCTATATAAATATGTGTTCATTATAACCATAAATTAAGAATAATAGAGAATGTAAATAATTTATTCGTCCTATGAATGTAGGCCGAATTGATGAACCGTGTAATCTTTTTGTTTCATTTTCTTCTTTCTTCGTTGTATATATCGCAAATTTCCACGTATTCACATTTATGCTACGAACCACTAAGTGCATTAGCCAAGCGGCTTCAAATATACTGATGAGAATGAACAAACTGAGTAGAAAATCAACACAAAAATCATATACTGATGAGAAAATCTCCAAGTTGAAAAAGAAAAAGAAAAAGAAAAAGAAGGAATCAAATATAGAGCATATAATTTTCAAGGAATACAACAAATAACTTTCCGTGAATGAACAAAAGATATGCAATCCGTATAACCCTACTTTAGAAGAATACTAGGTCTCAAGTAGTGTTGCCAATAATGCAAGGAGAAATGCCATATTCAAACTGTAAAGTTATGGTAATAATTAGCGCAAGAAGAAGCATCATTTCCTGACATAATCTGACAACTAAACAAGACCTTTAATTTAGAATATGCGTATTGAATGGCATTCCACAAACAAGTTATACCTAAAATCTCCTAGGCTAGTTTATTTTTGCAACTCTGAGTAATCAAACTTAAACTAACTAAGCTCTCCGTGAAAATCAAAACCCGCAAGGAGTCCTCAAATCCTTCGAATTGATAAGTTTTAAGTTCATTTGCACGGAGTGCACAAGTTGCAAATTCGTTTTCACAAGTTTCTACCATCAGCGACTCATTCTTCCAAGAAAAGAAAGGGCGTTTAAAGGAATAAGGTCCTATCATCAACTCTTTGGTCCATGACTCCCTGATACCATATTCTTTCATTACCCATATATCAACGAGATGTGGCTCATTTGGCCAATCTGCATTGCGAACTAAGGCAATGCATTGGTTTAAAACCACCAAACTCGGATGCTTCCCATCATCAAACCAATGAGGAAACTCGAATTGATGAAAAATCTCAGATCTTATGTTGAACGAAAGGATGACGCCCATAGGAGGTGGTCCGTCAATGAATAAGCATGCCTGCCAATGACAAGCACCATTAAAGAAGAGATCATATCCGGGATTGTACCAACTTCTGGCACCGCTGCATCAATTAATCTCCAAGAATTGGTGCTTGAATTGTATAAATGGACCCTCATACAAGAGTCTTCTTTCCGATAATGATAGAAGTCATCCTCTTCAGCATCACCAGTCATATTCTCTACTATATTCCACATCTGGACAAGCTTGTAACTATTAGTATTGGCATCAAAACCAAATCCTGATCCAGAAATATGGGCGACATAAGCCTCTGCGCAAGCAAATGGACTAGGGGTGAGCAAGTTAAATTCTCGCAACGCAGGATTGGATAAAACAATTACATCATGAAATAACAAGCAAACGAGTCCATTGCAAGGACCAAAAAGATAAACAAACTTATGGGCTTCTATACCATTCAAAAATGGGATGGAAAGATTTGGTGATACCAAGAAGTCTGTGGAAAGTGGATTGTGGAAAGAAAAGATGTTTTCTCCATCATATCGAGTTTCCTTGCTGTTATGCGGAGGTAAATAACATCGTAACAACATGCTTTCATTGCCGCCATATTTAAGATGCCTAGTTATAAGAGTAGGGCTTTCTGTCAAAGCACACCAATACTTTGAAACACACTTGAATCGTAACAATGATTTTACGGGAAGATAGGCCAGAAATTTAATTAGCATGCCCTTTGGCAGTGGCGATCTATTGTTCATTTATAGATCAATTTTTTCTTCTTCATTCATCTGGTATATTTGATCATTTTCTATCAGTATACTCACACATACACACATGTACATGGAATTCAAGAATTTGCCGGTTCAATTTACAGGCTAGAAATTTTATTCAAGAAGAAGAGAAATTCAAGTTAAATGTGTTGAGAAATGAGAAATTAATCTTGATTTTGAGAAGTCAAGGAGTCATTCATGGTGGTGGCAAAAACGGTCGGGAGTTACAAAAGTAATTTCAATAATTAAGTTTTGTAACCTATGTAATTAGTATTCTAAGAGTCATGTCACTTATTAGGAGACTAGTATAAATAGTGATCATATTTATGTATTTTGTGTGGAGTGTGTGCAGTGAGTGAATGTGATTGAGTGAGTGAAAGAGTTAGGAGAGTAAAAAAGTTGTAAGAATATTTTAAGTAAAGTTTTGAGTGAAATAGAAGTGTTGATTGAGTAGAGAAAAAATTAGAGTGTGTTCTCCTCTCCACTTCGCCTCTCCTAAATTTAAGTATTTTTTCTACACCACCCCCACCACGTTTCCGCAACAAAGTGGTATCAGAGACACGTTGAAACCTACGTTGAGAGCTACGTTGTGATGGCAACCACAGGAATTTTCTCATTTTCAAAACTCACAAAAGAAAATTATGAAAGATGGAGTATCCAAATGAAGGCATTCCTTGGAAGCCAAGGTGTTTGGGATGCCGTCGAAGAGGAATACGAAGAGCTTGCAAATTTAGCAATTGCAAGTCGAGAAGAAAAGAAAAATGCAAAGGAGGCTAAGGTAAGAGATCAAAAAGCTCTCTCGTTCATCCAACTTGCCATGGACGACAATATTTTTGAGAAGATTGCACAAGCCAATACTGCAAAAAAGGCTTGGGACACTTTAGCCAATACCTTCAAAGGTATTGATAAAGTAAAGAAAGTAAGGTTACAAGCCTTACGAGGTGAATTTGAGTCATTGCAAATGAACGAAAATGAGGCAGTTTTTGACTATATGTCAAGAGTACTTTCGGTTGTAAATCAACTTAAGAGCAATGGTGAAAAGAAAGAAGATGGCCGAGTTGTTGAGAAGATACTTCGATCTCCTAGTTCAAAGTTTGATCATATCGTTGTTGCCATAGAAGAGTCTAACGATATGGACGAAATGAAAATTGATGAGTTAGTAGGGAAATTACAAGTCTACGAAGAGAAAATGAAGAAGAGAGCCAAAGAGCCAATTGAACAAGCTCTCCAAGCCAAAATAAACCTCCACGAAAAGAAAGATGACGTTGACAGAAGCAATCGACGAAGTGGACGCTCACCTTATCGTGGTCGTGGACGAGGTCGTGGCAGAGGACGAGGTATCTACAGTACCAATCAAAATGAAGAGAAACACGGTGAATCCACTCTGACACACGATGGATTTCGAGGTAGAGGATTTCAAACAAGGTGGCAAAATCGAAGAGACATTGAATGCTACAACTGCCATGGACGAGGACACTATTCCTATGAGTGTCGAAGTGAATCCAGTGAGGAGAAGGGGAACACTCACCTTGCTGAGGAAAAGAAAACTGATGGTGATACCACTCTCTTGTTGGCACACAACCAACAAGGTGAAGGCGAAAAGAGCAGTTGGTACCTTGACACAGGTACTAGCAGTCACATGTGTGGTCACAAATACATGTTTGTCGAAATAGATAATTTAGTGACAGGAAACATTTCATTTGGAGATTCGTCAGATTTCTATTAAGGGACGAGGTAAAATTTTAATTCGATTGAAGAATGGAGACCATCAGTTCATTTCGAATGTGTACTATGTCCCTGGGATGAAGGCAAATATCTTGAGTGTAGGCCAACTTTTGGAAAAAGGCTACGATATACACATGAAAGATATGACCCTGTACTTGCGAAATGCTAAAGAAGTGTTAAAGAAATTCAAGATGGAGGATTGCAAGTTAATCAACATCCCAATCGAAGTGGGAGAGAAGTTGTCAAGTCACCTCAATGGAGATCGAGTTGATCCCACCTTGTTCAAAAGTTTGATTGGGAGTTTGAGGTACTTGACATGCACGAGGCTAGATATCCTTTATGCTGTCGGAATGGTTAGTCGGTACATGGAGAACCCGACTACGTATCATTTCAATGTAGCGAAAAAAATACTTCGCTATATCAAAGGTACAATGAGTTACGGTCTATTATATCCTGCAACTAATGACATAAAATTGGTTGGATACAGCGATAGTGATTGGGCAGGAGATGTTGATGATCGTAAAAGCACCACAGGATTTGTGTTTTTCTATGGAAAAACTGCTTTTACTTGGAGTTCAAAGAAGCAGCCAATAGTGACTTTGTCAACATGTGAAGCTGAGTATGTGGCTGCAACATCAACAGTTTGCCATGCAATATGGCTAAGGAGTTTGCTCAACGAGCTCAATGTCAAACAAAGTAATTCGACAGAGATTTATGTCGATAACAAGTCAGCAATTGCTTTAGCAAAGAACCCGATTTACCATGATCGAAGTAAACATATTGACACCCGATTCCATTTCATTCGGGAGAGTATTGCTAAGAAAGATGTGCAAGTAAAGTATGTCAAAACCGAAAATCAAGTTGCTGATATCTTTACGAAGCCACTCAAACGAGAAGTGTTTGAGAAGTTAAGGAGTCGCCTCGGAATAAGAGAATCAAGCTTAGGGGGGCGTGTTGAGAAATGAGAAATTAATCTTGATTTTGAGAAGTCAAAGAGCCATTCATGGTGATGGCAAAAATGGTCGGGAGTTACAAAAGTAATTTCAATAATTAAGTTTTGTAACCTATATAATTAGTATTCTAAGAGTCATGTCACTTATTATAGAGACTAGTATAAATAGTGATCATATTTATGCATTTTGTGTGGAGTGTGTGCAGTGAGTGAATGTGATTGAGTGAGTGAAATAGTTAGGAGAGTAAAAAAATTGTAAGAATATTTTAAGTAAAGTTTTGAGTGAAATAGAAGTGTTGATTAAGTAGAGAAAAAATTAGAGTGTGTTCTCCTCTCCACTTCGCCTCTCCTAAATTTAAGTATTTTTTCTACACCACCCCCACCACGTTTCCGCAACAAAGTTGTATCAGAGCTTCCGCAACAAAATGAACGCTTACGAGAAACAAAAAATGAAAGAAATGGTAATGTATTTACATGTGAAGAATAAATGTATTCAATACTTAAAAATAGAAGTTTTTTGCCGTAACAACATGGTAGTTTTTGGTGTACCATTAAAGTGTGAGGGTCTAGATCGTGGAAATATAAGATTTAATTGTCTCCACCCCGCTTTTCTGCATGGCTTCCAGAGGCTCAAGTTGGACGTGTATAATGGTAAATATAGGAGTTTTACTTAAAAAGCACCCGAGAGTACAAGAAAACATCGTTTCATTCATAGAAAATTCCATCACAAATCTAATAATATCCATAACAAAATATGATTTTGTGATTGATTTCATTTTGTAACAATTCTGTTAATATATGTCTTACCATATAACTAATTACTTAATTATGTGCCAGAGATAAACTATGTCATAGAATTATTTTACTTATGGAATTTCCATGTGGGACTAAAAAGTGCTTCCATATATAAAAGAATCATGCCTAGAGATATGAATTTGGTTATTTACGTGAAATTAAAGCGTCGGTCACTAATTAGAAAGACTAATTTTATCCGTCAAACTTAATATAAAGTTTGTCATTGAATTTTATCACTCAAGCTAATAAAATGATTCAACCAATTTAAGACCCAATTCCATCACAGTGAAACTGATACCACCATCAAAAAAATTTAATACACGGCAGCAAGACGTAGTTAATTTTAATGAAGGATAGTATTAAAGACCCCAATCTACATTATGCACGATCTAGAATCGTTGTATGGTTTAGGATATTAAAGATCATAACATCAAATGGATTCGTTGATCAATAAAAGATAGATAGAAGACAGTACACTAGAATATATACTAGATAGTTCTATTTAGTTATCCTTCTGATCTCTTTCCGAATCAACGCGACTATTAGGCTCATACAAATCAGACAAAACAATAATGAATTAACATCAAGAGCTGATCAAGAAATGGACCACAGCAAAGCTTCCTCCAATAGGTCGTCTTTTGCAACTGGTGTTAGTTTTGTCAGCGTGTCAATGTTGTTGAATGGCTTTCATTTTTCTTTGCTGCATTTTTAATCTTACAACTTTAATTATATAAAAAATGATTTTAAAAAGAAATTTTATGAAAACTATTTCCTTAAGCCTTTAGATTATATAAACTACGCGCCATGACCTTACATAGTGTTTGAGCCCAAAAATAAATTTTTGTATAAAATCGGAGTGGGCTGGTTTTGGTCCTTTTCGCCATGCCGAAATGAATTAATTAGGCCCAGGCCGAAATAAAATAACGGCCCATGACCAAATCGGCCAAAAATATAAAATAAAATAAATATAATAATAGATTTAAATTTAAATCTCTCACAATTAGGGGTTGTTAGGAGATGGCTAAAAATAGGCATTGTTACATCTGCACATGCCTAAAATAAAGGTCATGTGTTGCTGAAAATTTAAAATTCAAATGAGATGGCATAACTACCATAGCAACAAATAAGGAGGTCCATCCAATTCAAATAATCAAGTCTTTTGAAGACATCCAACTCCAAAAATAAAGGAATGTGGTTGTAGCTTGGTGCCTATAAAAGGGAGTTGGATTCATTATTTGGAAAACACACAACGTCAATCAACAATCAACACAACTCTCTCAATCAAGAAGTCCACACTTCTCTGATTTCTTAGCTTAAATGAACAAAGAATAGCTTTAGTTCAAGTAGGTAGAAAACCGCTACGGGTGTTTGTAGCCATACCTCATTCGGCTCGAAGTGAGGATATCAATGCACTCATTCCGTAACGTCACGAGGTCGTAGCCATCACTCACTCGGATTGGGCCCGGTTCGAGGTGAGATATCAATGCGGCGGAGTGGTATCCAGCATTCATGTCGAGAGCATGCATGAAGAGGAGTACAGACGGAGTCAATCAATGCTCGTCGGAGTGAACAGACTTTGAATACAACCACAGGTAGATATGGCCGGAGTCATCAATGTGGCCGGTTGGTAGCTAGAGTTCTTAAGAACTGCTCAATGCATCTCTGTCATAGATATGGCCCGAGTCATCATTGCGTGTGTTTGTAGTCGAGTCCTGTAAAGTCCATTTGGCGAGTAGCTATCGTCTTCGAATTTATTTTCTCTTCGATTTAAACTTTTCGACCCTTTTCGATTTTGAGAGTGCTAAATTGTTAAGTCCTACATTGAGTTTTAGACAAGTAGAACCTCAAGGGTAGTGTTTGCCTACTCCGATTCAATCGTTTTTCAGATAGAAGTCTTAGGCGCGTTACATTTTTCATTTCGAATTGTATTACATTTTTGTTTTCACTTCGAACTGCATTTTTTCACTTCGAAACACAAGACTTCCACTTGTGTGCTCCTGCACACTGGCACGCCCGCACCCGAACACGAGAAAGCTCACTTCAAATTGGCTGTTTTCCAATCGAACTCAGCCGGTTCGAACCCTGAGCGGCCACTTCGGCGGGGCCGGAGAAAATTTATACAAGTGGCACGCCCAGTGGGATAGCACTTCAATTTTTGAAAAGTTTTTATCAGCATTTAGGTCTTAGAAAGCACGTTTTACTTCGATCAATTGCATACTTGCATTCTATATTGAAAAATCATAAAAAATTAAAAATTAAAAATTAAAAATTAAAATTCATAAACAGCAAGCTATGGCACCACCACGCTTAAGGAGCCAAACTCGAGCTGACCTCGGTTCAGACAGTGGAAGCGAGGCAGCCAGTGATCAGAACGAAGAGGTGAGTGGACATAATCCACCTCCCAACGTTCAAGCCATCATTAACAGGCTCGAGCGAAATCAGAGAGCGCTTGAAAAGGCGTCGATTCAGGAAGCACACGCCTTACTGGCCAGAGTGGCCAACTGTGGCGAAGACACATTATATGTGATGGAAAAGTAGATCTTGGAATCCAACCGTAGATTCCAGGAGTTGATAGAAAGACAACGTAGGGAAGAATTGGAGAGGGCCGAGCAAATGACCTCCATGCTAGAATCACTCCAAGTGACAGATCCATATTACGGGACGAACTTGCGCAGCGTGGC
This sequence comes from Petrea volubilis, assembly GCA_026212405.1. Lineage (NCBI taxonomy): Eukaryota > Viridiplantae > Streptophyta > Magnoliopsida > Lamiales > Verbenaceae > Petrea > Petrea volubilis. The sequence goes on from CM047875.1 coordinate 12,647,552, forward strand.
GGCAAGAATGGACAACATTCCACCGGTGAGAGAACCTACACGACGAAATGAGGCTGAACAACGACACAGGCCTGAACTTGCCGATGTACGGCTAGAACGATTAAACATTGGAGGTAATGATCGCCGTGGAAGATACCCCAAACATGGATACTGGCAAAAGAGTGGCGTTTGAATCCAGAGGAATACTCTTGGAAGGAGAAGGGTCGGGATCCCGAGATCATTTCGACAGACCTGAAATTCCCTACGCAATGCCGCACGTGGCGGAAAGACCCCAACCTGCCACCAATCGAAACACAGCCGTGTCTCGACAAGAGATACAGGAAATGTTGCGACAGGAGTTGGTGAGGCATAAACGATCAGCCTCGCCACCCAGGTATTCTCGCCCCTATCCCCCTCATATTGACGCGATTCCTTTTCCCCCAGGGTTTAGGGTCCCAGTTTTTACTTTGTTTAACGGGGATGGGTTACAAACCACCATTGAACATATTGCCAAATTTACCATACAATGTGGAGATATCGGAATGGACGGAAACCTAAAATTACGTTTATTTCCGAATTCATTAACTGGAGAAGCTTTTTTGTGGTACATCAGACTTAGACCTGGGTCTGTCTCCGACTGGCCAACTATGGAGAATCTTTTTCATAGTCATTTCTACCGACTACCCCGTAAGGTATCCATATCGGAGTTAACTAATATGAGACAAATGCCCGGGGAGTCAGCCGAGGAATACATGAGAAGATTCGTCCGGGCCAGACACTTTTGCCCAGTGATTATGGCCGAAAAAGGCTACATAAGCTTGGCCATAGAAGGCATGCACCTCGAATTAAAAAAGAAAATGTTTGGCCAACAATTTGCATCAATTTTTGACTTAATTAGGCATGTCACTGAATATGAAAAACTTTTGAAAGAAGAAAATCGAAGAAGTCATCACGGCAAGGCCACTCATTATCAAGTAGGCCTAGCCGAAGTCCAAGATGACTTGGTCAGTGTCGAAAAAGAACAATGGGAGAACGAAGTGGGCCTAGCCCAAGTCGTTTGCCAAAAGAACACGGTTTGCCCGGCTTTGGTAAAACCAAGGGCATTACAACCTCACATCAAAATGCCTCCTGGCATGCTAAATAAACCAGAGTTTCGTTCTGAAACAGAGAGGCGCTATGGTTTCGATGTGTCGAAAACCGAAGCTATTTTTGATCACTTATTGGTTGATGGCAAAATCAAAGTACCTAATGATCATAGAATGCCAACGGCCAAAGAGCTGGAAGGCAAAGTTTACTGTAAATTTCATAATGCATGGACTCATAATACTAATGATTGTTTGGTTTTTAGGTGGATGATACAGAGCTGCCTAGACAACGGCATGTTGCGTTTTCTGCCGGAATTGATGAATAAGAAAATGGGAATTGACAAAGAACCATTCCAGGGGGAGGGAGTAAACATGGTCAACGTTCAGGATGACCCAGCCGAAAAGGGAAGCCAACAAACTGAGCAGGAAATGACACAGTCAGGATGGCAATTTGGCCTTTGTGCTAGATGTCATTCCGAAATGGCAACAATACCATGGATCTATCCAGCGGGAGCTTACTATCCCTGGGCCAATCCCATGGCCAACTTTTCCATGATCCCACAGCCGCCTATGGTACCGTATCCCCCTCACATGCTAGGGGGGCATTGTGCCAATGGCGGTCCATTGCAAGAAAATCGGGATAAGAGAAATCGAAGTCCTCCCCGAAGGACTGACAAAAGTGATAAAAGAAGGGCACCTTCTAGCCCACCTCGAAGATATGAAACAGCTCGAGAACCGGTTCATTCCAGGTTCATTAAACCGCCAGCAGTCCAGGAAGGACGTTGGACGGCAGTAAGACATCCTGAGTTTCCTAACGGAAGAAGTCCCCGTGAGATGACAAGAACACAGTATCGCAGACACTTGAGGCAACGGAAAGAAGCTGAAATACTCAAAAGAGAAACAACGAAACCCATCAAATGTAAGGCAGCAGAGCCAAAAACCCAGAAAATCACCCCGACTGACAGTCAATCGAAGAGAAAAACTGCTGACCCAATGATACTAGAAAGTGATGAATCAAAGAACGGTATCCCAAGCAGACCAGACAATATCGGAGAGGACGATCTGAGTGAATGGATCGTGAAGATGGAAGAACTAAACCAGATCGACAAGGAGTTGCCAATGAAAACCACAGACGTACCGTCATCCAGTGGTGATGTTATCAACATGGAGTGTAACATGGTATGGGCATTCCTTTCCGATACTAATGCTAATGGTGATTCTCAGGGTAACACAGGTGAAAGCAATGAAGTCTGAGATGACAGTGAACCGGTCGCTTTCTTTGTAAGTAATGCCGAACAGACAGTCTAGAAGAGTAAGACAATCGAAGAGATCAAGGCTTTGTTCCAGAAGCCGCCGCCAAGTATGGCAAAGCATGTAAAACCTCTCTTCGTAGCTGGCCATCTTGATGGCAAGCATACTGGAAGAATGCTGGTTGACAATGGAGCCGCAGTGAATATCATGCCTCTCCAAACCATGAGACGCATCGGAAAGGAGAAGGATGATCTTCTTAAGACAGATGTGGTGATCAGCAATTTTGCGGGGAGAAAAGCAGACATCATAGGGATACTGCCAATCGAAGTAAGTATTGGGAGTAAGACAGTCACTTCTGCCTTTTTCATTATAGATGCAAAGACTTCATACAATGCCTTGCTAGGAAGGGATTGGATCCATTCCGCCATGTGCATCCCTTCAACCTTACACCAGTTTTTGGTATTTTTGGGAGATGGCGAGAACGAACCAGAGATAGTGAAGGCGGAGGAAAGGCCGTTCACAGCCAATGTGAATGTAGTAGAAGCTAGGTACTATTCCGACAGTGTCGGGCCATACAGGTTTATCGGACAGGACAAATATGGCCGTCCGCTCTATGCCACTTCGTCCGTGGGGCCAGTTAGTTTAGAAGTAGCAATGACTAAGGAGGTTAGCAGGCCTTGCAACATCAAAGAAAGGCCGCTTTCTACTTTTCAAAATATTGATCATGAATAACGTCGATTTAGACGAAGTTGTAATAATTTCGGATAGCACCGGATCAGTAATAATAAATAACACTCTGGCCTTATTGGCCAAAGACCTTTTTGATTACTATAGTTGTAATGCGGATGTAATTTATGAGCACGATCAGGATCTCACTTCGACGGATGGGATCACACTAAAGTAATTGAATGCCGCTCCGGCAAAACTCGATGACGTTAGGATTCAGGTTCAAGATCCTGTCATCGAAATGGAGCTTGGCAATGAAAATGATCATAGGCCCTCATACGTTAGTGCCTTACTAAGCCCAGAAGACAAAGAGGCCATGATCAACATACTCAAAAAATACAAAGACTGTTTTGCATGGAATTATGATGAAATGCCTGGTCTCAGCAGAGATTTGGTGGAACATCGAATACCCATTTTGCCTGGGTTTAAGCCACGCAAACAACCTCTTAGGCGCATGTCCGAAGAAGTCTGTGTATTGATTAAAGAAGAGATTCAAAGGCTTCTTAAAGCGAACTTCATCGAAGTGGCCAGATACCCTGAATGGGTGGCCAATGTCGTGCCAGTTATCAAAAAGAATGGCAAACTGAGAATTTGCATAGACTTTAGGGACTTGAATTTGGCATCTCCGAAAGATGAGTATACAATGCCAATGGCCGACATGATGATAGATGCCGTCGCAGGGTATGAGTACTTAACTCTTGTTGACGGCATTTCAATACCTCGGGGGCATTGGTACCTTTCAATGGAAGGTTATACCGTTTGGCCTTAAAAATGCTGGAGCTACATACCAACGAGCTATGAATTGCATTTTTCATGACTACATGAATGACTTCGTCAAAGTTTACATCGACGATCTCATCATTAAGTCTACCAGCTTCGTTCAGCATTTAGAGCACCTGGTTAAGGCCTTTGACAGGATGAGAAAATTTCAGTTGAAGTTAAACCCGCTAAAATGCGTGTTTGGCGTGGCCGCAGTCCATTTTCTTGGGTTCCTAGTGCATAAGAAAGGTGGAAGCGAACAAGGCAAAGGCCATCTTGGCCGCCCAGCCACCTCGAAACAAGAAAGAACTGCAACAGTTTCTTGGAAAAGTCAATTATTTGAGAAGGTTCATTTCGAACCTAGCAGGCAAAACCAAGATTTTCTCACCCTTATTAAAGTTAAAAGACCATGATCACTTCGAATGGTCAGAAGAGCATGGGCAGGCATTCGATAAAATCAAGAAAGCTCTGACCTCCTCTCCTGTGATGATGCCACCGTGAAAAGAAGAACCACTTAAGCTTTACATTTCGGCAGCAGACAAGACCATTGGAGCCTTTTTGGCTCAAGACGACAAAAATGGTCTCGAACGAGCTGTGTACTACTTAAGCAAGCATTTGAGCGACACAAAACAAAGATACCATCCGATCGAAAAGGTGTGTCTGACCTTATATTTCGCATGTATCAAGCTACGGCATTATTTGCTACCGGTAAAGGTTCTTGTAATCAGTAGCGTCGATGTGGTCAAATACATGCTTTCGAGATCAGTAGTACATGGTCGGATAGGCCGTTGGGCCATCCACCTGATGGAGTATCAACTACAATTTGTTCCACAAAAAGCTGTGAAGGGCCAAGGCTTGGCCGATTTTCTCACCGACCACCCCAGTTTCGAAATAGATGACGAAGTAGCTCGGCAAATCGAGATGCTATCAGTGTTCATGAAACCCTGGACCCTTCAATTTGATGGATCACGAATAGACAAAGCATCTGGGGCTGGCATTGTGGTCACTTCACCATCAGGAATCAAGACTGGCATGTCAGTCCAGTTCGATTTCCCATGCACCAATAACCAGGCCGAATATGAGGCCTTGATCCTTGGATTGGAATTACTACATGAGTTAGGAGCATCCAGTATTAGCGTAATTGGAGATTCCCAACTCGTCATTAAACAGATCCAGGGAACATTCCAATGCCGAAATCCCATACTAGATAGATATATCTCCACGGTCAATGCTTTATTAATGGGATTCGATGAAGTGACATTTCAGCATGTGGCTAGGGACTCCAATTTCGAAGTCAATGAATTGGCTTAGATAGCCACTGGAGTAGAGTTTCCCAAAAATTGTATGGCCGTCAGTTATACCATCACAAGGCAGGCCTATCCTTCTCATTTCAAAAGAACCAATGTGTGCGCCATAGAAAGCACCATGAGGCAAATCGAGGATTGGCGCGAACCAATATTAAAGTATTTGAATGATCCCTCCCAAAGAACAACTCGACAAATCAGGATGAGAGCCGCCAATTACGTGGTTCTGGGAGGCAGCTCGTTGTATCGTCGAAATCAGGATGATGTCCTCTTACAGTGTGTCGGACAAGATGAGGCAATGAAGATCATGATGGAAGTCCATGAAGGAGTATGCGGGGCCCATCAGAGTGGCTGCAAAATGGCATGGTTAATCAAGAGATATGGCTATTTCTGGCCAAAAATGGTGCAAGATTGCCATTGGCTGGCCAAAGGGTGTGAAAAATGCCAGTTACACGGTCCAATTCAGAGAGTGCCGGCGGAGGAAATGAATTTAATAATTAAGCCCTGGCCATTTCGATGTTGGGCCATCGATTTAATAAGAGCCATTTTTGTAAAACCCGAGCCATATTACCGTATTATTATTATTATTATTATTATTATTATTATTATTGTTATTATTATTATTGTTATTATTAATCCTCTTGTGTTTAGGATTACTATTATTACTGTTGTTATCATTATTATTGTAGTATTAATATTGTCTTTGTTATTATTATTATTACTAGTACTATTGGGATTATAATTTTATTATTTCATTATTATGGCTATCGTTAATATTATTAATATTAGTTAAACCCTATTAAATTTAAGGATATTGGGCTATCTTATTAGGCCTAGGATTATTGGGCTTGTATTATTATCCTATTGAATTTAGGACTATTGGGCTGATTCTATTAGGCCTAAGACTACTACATGAATTATTAATCCTAAAGTGTACCAACTTAGGACTAGTTATTATATTTAATAGGAGATTTAGGGTTGCACACAAATAGGAATAAACCTAGCTGACAAGAGAGGAGTAGCAATTGTGTGACGCCCTCCATCAAGCTCTCGGTAACTTCTACGAACTTATGCGCTAGATTGATATTGATATTTAACTATGTTCCGCGAAAATTCAGCATATCTACTTAACCTATTGGGGAATGTCTTTTCGTGATATGCCTAATGTTTTGCTCGACTAGTGTTAATATGACCTGATTTGCAGATAATTACTTTCATTTACTTTAAGCTTTCACTTATGTTCTGTTGGCAAATCACGTAGTCGATTGAAATTACACTTGGCAATTAGGACAAAGTACACGTAACATGAATTTGCTTTTTAAAGTGTTGGTATTGTTACTTCATACTTGTTTAACATTAGTGTTATACATTGTTTGTGTGTATATATATATATATGTATATAGGATCCTATATGAGTCTCTTTCATGTCGTGAGATTAAAGGGAATGCATCCATTCAATTTTAGCTAAGTTGCACCACGATCGAGGACGAAAGTTTGTCCCCCGGTTCTTGATGTTGCCACGTTGTGATGTTAATTTAGGATTCTTAATTGTTATGAGTGTTACTCCATGCCTAATATTAGTGTGTGCATATATATATACATACACGTGTAAAGGTATATAGGTATGGTTACACCTTCACATATACTTTAAGTTATGATATGAGCAGGATATAGGAATTCTAGTGCAATTTCAAGGTCTTATTATTGATACATATTCGGCAATTAGGATCAGGTTAGTGTAATAATAGTTAGAGATTTTATGAGTACTATTTTCAATTTGGATTTTAGTACTATTTCAATAAAAGTATAATAAGATATGATCTATATATTTTTGGGGGATTATCTATGTTTATGCGAGTATAATAAGTCATTATTTGAGGGGTTAGTTCATGCAAGATTTCACTAAGTTGAGGAGCATTATCTTCACCTTATTTATTTCTTGTTATTATAGGTTTGATTGATCGGGGGTAGGACATAACCACAAATTCGTTAGAGTTTTAAGAACACTAATAGGTCAAGGTAAGTGGTTTCTTCTCTCTATTTATTTAATAAAAATAAGTTTTTCATAAAGTTATGTTTTCATCGAAAGAGTTATTTTCACATATAAAAATGGATTTGAGCATGCTATTTTATGAGTTTTCTTTATGTAAAGTTAAAAGTTGTTTCTTGTTGTTCTCTACGTGTATTTATGAACATGCTCCGAACACTTGGGATACTATTGGTAGGAACACGTTCCGAAATTTCCGACCGAGCTACGGGGTACAGTAGCAATTTCCGAACCCACTTAACGGGGTTATAGTTAAGGCCCTCCTACGGGTAATAATAGTAGTGTCCGAACCCACTTAACGGGGTTGTAGTTAAGGCCCTCCTACGGGTAATAATAGTAGTGTCCGAACCCACCTAACGGGGTTATAGTTAGGGCTTGATCAAGTTGGCCAATAGAGATTTCAAATGTTCACGAGCATGGATATATAAATGAAATTGCCTGATTCTGTTTTGTTATCTGTTCCGTTACTTGAAAAGTGGAAAATATGAATTTCTGAATATTGTCTATGTGTGCAAAGTGTGATTTTAATGATATATATATATATATATGTAACTTGCTCAAATTCGATAGAGGGTCAAGAGATCCCTTACTGGGCGAGTGCGCTCACACTACTAATAATCATTTTGCAGAGGTTAGTGCCGAGAAAGGTGACGAGGAACAATTTTGGGGTTGGTGAGTGGATTGATGGTGTCCTTGCGTAGAGACTTTAGTTATAGTTATTCGTTTTGAGGTTTTCTTTTATGACTATCCATTAAGACTATTATAGATTAGTTTACGATTTATGTTTTAGAACTAAAGATATAATAGTTAGGATTATTATTTTATCCGCTGCGAGACTAAGGTTTTTGAATGAATATTTAATGATTTTTAGTTTGTTCTGATTTCTGTGGCTTGGTGTCTCTGAGTCCTTCGGGCTTAGGGGCATCGCCGTGCTGCGTCCCGGAGTCGGGGCGTGACAATTTTCCCTCCCTCTTCGAAGCAGCATACCCACATTATCACTGCGACGGACTATTTCACTAAATGGGTGAAGGCTATTTCCCTCAAGCAAACAGATCAAGGAACGATAGTAAGGTTTATCAAAGAGCACCTGGTGCATAGATTTGGAATCCCTCATACTATCGTAACAGATAGGGGAACCATGTTCACAGGGTCCGAAATTCAGGCTTTTGCCACTGAATACGGCATCCAACTCACACATTCTACGCCATATTATGCACAAGGGAATGGGCAAGTTGAATCCACCAATAAAACCTTAAAAGGTATCATTTCGAAAATGGTGGAAGGAAATCCTAGAGGATGGCATTTGTTGCTTTCCAAGGCATTGTGGGCCTATCGAACGAGTAAACGCACCGGTACAGGGACTACCCCATTCCGACTCACTTATGGCCACGATGCGGTCCTACCCATGGAAATCAACGTGAGATCTGCATGAATAGCTCACCAAAATAATCTCACCATCGAAGAGTATCATCACAAGATGGTGGACGAATTAGATGCAGAAGAAAACATCAGGAGACAGGCGCTAAACTCCATCGAGGTTCAGAAAAAACAAGTTGCCAAAGCTTACGATAGAAAGGTCAAAGCCAAGAAGTTTCAAATTGGTGACCTCGTGTGGAAGGTTGTTTTCCCCTTAGAAAAAAGGGACGCTGTGTTTGGAAAATGGAGCCCTAATTGGGAAGGGCCCTTTTCGATCCGTTCGATAACCAAGGGAAGAGCCTATTTACTGGAAAGCATGGATGGAAACTTGCTCAGGGATCCGATAAATGGCAAATATCTTAAGAAATATATCCCTACTTTGTGGGAAACATTGCCATTGGAACGTCGAAATAATCTAAGTCAAAATGGCCACTAGGCCAAATCAAACTTAGAGTCATTTTCTATTTCGAACCAATCATTTTATCGATGTGCTTGAGGGATTTCTTTTCCACATTTAAAATGTTTTTTGAAGGGATCTTAATGCAAGCAAATCAGATAACTTGATAGATCGAAAGAAAAAGAATGTGTGCAAAAATGAACCAAAGTATGGTTTAAAATATCCTAAAGTAAAGAAGAAGGGATCTAGAAGGGAAGCTGCCAATGAAGCGGGGTTCAGGTAACTTAGTTTTATTTTTATTTTATCATATTAATATGGCTTGATTACCAAATTTTATTATGGCAATTGGTGACGTGATAGTCATTGCTTAAATAAATATTTCTTTCTTCATTCTGTTCGTGCCTATGGAGAGAGCGAAGTTGCCAAATCGTACATGGCGACATGAATAAAGAAGCCGCCAAGTAAATGCACAAGGTAGGAGGAGTTTTAACCAAGTTATGATCAAATCTTGCAATTGATCACAACTTGCGGGGGGCATTGTTTGAGCCCAAAAATAAATTTTTGCATAAAATCGGAGTGGGCTAGTTTTGGTCCTTTTTGCCACGTCGAAATGAATTAATTAGGCCCATGCCGAAATAAAATAACGGCCCATGGCCCAATCGGCCAAAAATATAAAATAAAATAAATATAATAATAGATTTAAATTTAAATCCCTCACAATTAGGGGTTGTTAGGAGATGGCTAAAAATATGGCCCGAGTCATCAATGCGTGTGTTTGTAGTCGAGTCCTGTAAAGTCCATTTGGCGAGTAGCTATCGTCTTCGAATTTATTTTCTTTTCGATTTAAACTTTTCGACCCTTTTCGATTTTGAGAGTGCTAAATTGTTAAGTCCTACATTGAGTTGTAGGCAAGTAGAACCTCAGGGGTAGTGTTTGCCTACTCCGATTCAATCATTTTTCAGATAGAAGTCTTAGGCGCGTTACATTTTTCATTTCGAATTGTATTACATTTTTGTTTTCACTTCGAACTGCATTTTTTCACTTCGAAACACAAGACTTCCACTTGTGTGCTCCTGCACACTGGCACGCCCGCACCCGAACACGAGAAAGCTCACTTCGAATTGGCTGTTTTCCAATCGAACTCAGCTGGTTCGAACCCTGAGCGGCCACTTCGGCGGGGCCGGAGAAAATTTATGCAAACACATAGAGAAAAACTTCATGAAATAAGTACGTATAGCACGATCTTAAGATCTTTCCAACTCATTGTGTCGCAAAGAATGAGAGAATCAATTTGACCTGTACGTGAAGAGACTTGCACTTGTGTCGCACCTCGAAGGATGTATTAGTTTTACAATATGAACGTTAGCTGATTGTGTTTCTATGAGTGATGAAGAACGTTCATTTTGAAATTATATTATTAAGAATAAATCATATTTCGATTTATTAGGTTTAGCTTGTTTAATGAACAATTTGAGGGAACTTGCTTCAGGTAGAAGCATTACATTCAGTGACAGAGTCAAAATTTTCATTCAACGGGGTCAATGTTCATGAGCTAACCAATTGTCGGTGATCGTTTCTTTCAATATATTCAACCATCGAAAGCTTCTGACAAAAACTCCTCTGAAAAAGTATCAAAGGGCTTTCGGCAATCTTATTTTTGACTAAAAAATCTAACCGAATTTAAATTTTAATTAAGTACATTGGTGTTATTTACAATTGAGTAAACCGATAAAATTTAACTAAAATTAAAGATTTCGTATATTATGTTTTCTTCTTAATTGTGTGGAGCTCAACAAAATTTGCAAGCCTATTAATTTTTTCAATTTTAATTTTTTTAGTAAATTGTAGGCCTCATAATTATGACAAACAAACTTAATAAATTAATCAATTAATTACTCATGTGGCATATATGCATTATCTATACTATTAATAAAGCACCTAGAGATTTTCGAAGTTTTTAGATAGACATTTAATTTATCTGTATAATAATGCTACAAAAGATATTTTATGCTAACCAGGTACATGCTTGTGGACAAGAGTAAGTTGTTTTATGTGAGAGACAATATTATTGTAATATAACTAATTTATGTGACTGGGATGGTCCTTTTTATAATAGCTTTGATCATATATGAATAATGTGGTTTTTAATGACTTATGTTTTGTATTGTTCATATTATTTTTTATTATCTTTATATATATATATATATATGAATTTTGCATTTTTCATTTTATATGATGTATCGTACATATCATTGTTAAACTAACAATAATTCATAAAATTTTTGGCATGTTCTACACATGGAGTGGGAAGAAAAGGGGATGGCAAGGAAATACCTCCATCCTCATGATGGTGGTTATATGATGGTGATCCGGATGTAGATGATGATCACATTAATTCTTTTACATTATATTTAAAAATTAAATTATCGTGTACTTGGTACGATTTTTGATGGTTGTGTAAATATTTTGAACAAAACGTTTGGTTATATTTATTCTATAATTATGAAATGATGGTGTTACTGAAAGATCTTGATACCATAAAATAAATGACTTAGTGTCAATGTTGGTTTTAATGCATACGCTATGAGGATTAAATATAAACTTAAAAAGGGGGAAAGTAAAAAAGTTAAAAAAAAAAAAAAAAGAAACAACAGGGAACAAAACCTCGCGACAGGGAAGCCGTCGCAAAGCTTTAGAGAAAGGGAAATTTGGATGGCAGGTAAGCAGGACAATTTAGTGACGGTTCGTGCCGTCGCAAAATTGAAGAAAAGGGGAAGCTCAATTCGAGACGGCCAAGCTGTCGCAAAAGGCCGTTACAAAGTTCAGGCCGTCGCAAGAATTTGCGATGACAGTGGACGGTCAAAAAGATGCATTAATGCGACGGAATTCACCACATTTCCGCCGCAATTTCTGTTGCAAATATCGAATTTTCTAGTAGTGTCTTCCACTATTAAAATGCTTTTAATTTCTTTATTTCTCCTTCTATCTTCTCCATCAATATGTATATATATGTATATTCATCTCTCTTTTATATATTTTTTAACTTTTTATTTCTTATTTATTTGTTAATCTTATAATATTAATTTTATTTTAAATTATTTTTCTATAATAAATTTAATAAAATACATTCATCACAAATAATTAAAAAAATATATAATAATGTATAAAATTTAGTAAATATTTAAATTTTATATTCATAATTTAAATATGTAATTAAATAGTATTATATTTTTATTTTACGTACACATCAAGTATGTCTGGCCGGCTAGTATTTATTTGTGAATGATAAGGCAATTTCCTCTTTATTTATTATAGTATTAGTGGATATAAATTTATACATATATATGATTTTATTTTATCTTTCAATATAAAAGGTGACTCATTTTTTTTTAACTATATTAAAATTGAAAGAGGGCTTCGAAATTTATCTATTTTTTTCGTTTATGACCCCCTTTATAATTTTTTACATATTAATATAAATATTTATATAAATATTGGAGATTTTAAAAATTGAGGGGGTCAATTGCCCCCCCCCCCCCCCCAACCCCCTCCCCCGCTTGCACCAGGCTCCACAAATAATTACATTATATGTATTTTACGTATTTTTTGATAAGAAATGTATTTTTACGTATTTAATAGGAATAGAATGTGGATTGTTGGGTGTAAATCATTTATCATTTGATTAAATGTAGACTGTTTATCTAAATTAAATAATTCAAGTCCAACCATTGATCACTACCGGGTTAAGCACGTACATGCCATCGATTTTAATCAACTAACACTATAAATGTCTTTTTACGCTGGCAGTCCTATGTGCACCATAAGGGGTGTACGTCTCAGGCCTCACTGCTGGCTCTATGGGTATTTCTTGCGCCTTTTTCAAAATTTAAAATTTCTGTTCTTTTTTTTTTTTTTGTGGTGATTTACAACCCAGCTCACTCCCGTGCACTTTTAGATTCTATGCCCAAACCTATTATAACAAAAGTATTTTTGGACAAACATCTCCCAAAATTCTTTAAAATTAAACACTTAGGGGTGTATATGGTTATTAAACAAGGGACATAATGAATATGCAAAGATGCACGCAACATGGTGCAATGGAGCTCACATTTTCAATACCGAGGGTTCGAACCGCACCTGGTGGTTTCTCGTCATTAGACCACTTTAATATTTATTCACACACACACATACACACACACACACACATTATTTATTCTATATTTTTGAAAATTGTCAATTTATTTATTTTATTTTATTTTTTATTTCAAAAAACATAAAAAATAATTTTTAAAGTATGATGTTCCCCCAATTCAATTATGAGTCAATTACACATTTATTTTAATTTGATTGAGTTAATTTGATATATATATTTTTTTCTATTCCATTGACTTAATTACACATTTTCGATAGTCCAATTGAGTCACTTGGATGTTATAGGTGATATCCGCCAAAATTCCGTCAATTTATTTACAAAATATTTTTTTAAAAAGTGTTTAAATCTTTACACTTTAATTTTTTTTTTTATTTTAGTAACTTTTAGCGAAATTCCGTTGAAATTCAATTTTAAAATTTGACGAATTTTTCCACAAGAATTTCCATTGAAAAAAAATTGATATTCCCGTGGAATTTTCCATTGATTTTTCTACAAAAAATCAAGTTTTTCTATTTTTTTTCCTAATATGCCAGTGTAAAGTTTTGCCAAAACTAAAAAAGAATTATTAATTTTTCTTAATTTTTGTCATAATTCTGTTGAAAATATTCCACCAAAAAATGGTGTTCTTTTTTTGTGTAAATTCTAAAAACTAAAATAATAAAACCTAAATTATATGAAATTATTATTATAACAAAAAATAATTTTAAAGAATATATCTAATTTTATCAGATGTAAATAATTGGAAAGCCTAAATTATGGATAATTTATTTGGTAAATAAAATTATTTAAGAATGTGTATTTGAAATGGATACCTTGAGCAGATGGAATGTATGACTATTATATATGAATTCGTTGATGTTCAGATATCTAAAACCAAGCATGGATAATATCCACGTTAAACAATTACGATTAAAATCTTTTTGTAAATAAATATGAATACAGATGATAATAAAATTTTGGCAGCTGTGAATTCCACTTTATAGGCCCTCTAATTATATATGTTGCGTATTTTCCGCAAGTATACGGATCGCTCAAGTAATAAAGTGAAAGTAAGAGTATCGTTCCCACGAGGAAAGGTCTACCAAGCACCAAACTTATAATTTTTCTATTGTTTAAACTTCGAAAATTTATCGGGATAAGATGAAATAAAAACAAACAACTAAATCAAAGCAAATAAATCAATAAAAACTAGCTAGGGCCCAGGAATCATTGATTGAATCCCCCCTTTTGATCAATTAAACTTCCATTGATTTTAATTAATACACCTTCCCACAATCGAACTCACGGAAATATTTGTAATCTCCTTTCGAAAGTAAAACAAACGTGTCAAGGAACGCTATGTGTCTACTTTCATGATCACATACAGATCCCTTGACCCATTACACACAAGAGTTGTGTTAGTTAAAAAGTCCTTGCAAATTAATCTAACCGATTGCACAAGAGCACGATTATTTCTAATCTCTGCGTCCCCTATGTCTATAAAACAAATAGTCAGATTTTATACACACCCTTTCGTAGTCGAATATAAAATCTCAACGCTTGTAGAGATTGGCCAAAAATTCACAAGTAATAAAAACCATGAATTATAGAAAGGAAGTACGTAAAATAAAAATCACAAGGGTTTCATCAACAACTTAGCCTAGAATCCTATGATTTAATTAGCTAGACATAACGAAAATAAAACAAAACAAGAACATAATGAAAGTAAAAGAAAACATAAGCAAACTCGGCTTTTGACGATCAACTTGATGGATGGAAGAGCTTGGCTTTTGAATTGTCACCCTTCCTAAGCTTTTGCCCTTGAACTCTCCTTGAATTCTCAGCTCAAAAGTCCCCTATTTAGTGCACAAGATGTCCCTTAAATAGATGTAGGGCTGCTGATGTCAAAACCCTAATAAAAAGGGTTTCTTTTTAATGGATCGAATCGGGACGGCTTCACATGGTGGAACGGCTTAAGCCGTCCAAAATCGAAGGCTTTTACCAACTACTGGACGGGCAGGATGGCTTAAGTCGTCCTAAATCGAACATCAATCATCATTTCTGGACGAATCGGGACGGTCACGCATCACGGGACGGCTTACGCCGTCCCGAATCGAACCTTTATGCGCTGTTCTGGACAAATCGGGACGGCTTCGCTCGTGGGACGGCTTAAACCGTCCCGATTCAATCGGTTTCCACTTTTTCTGCCTGGATCGGGACGGCTTCATGAATTTGCTATGGTTTTAGCTGTCTTGGTCTACATGACAGCTTGATTTCGGTCCCGATTTCCTAAAATAAAATCATGAAACTCTTGTGGGTACATTTAAGCATCAAAACCTTGAAAAATTTGTGATCTAAGGGTGCAATAAAATTTAATTTGATTAAATTAAGGTTTTATTATAAATAGCACAAATTTCAACCGAAGAGTTTTAAACTCTTACTAAAAATCAAATAAAACCTACGTAGTTTACCCAAGAAATTTCATACGTTGTAAGCTTATCAATATAGATGATGTTATACTATGAAAATGAGCGCTTCTCTCCTTCCAATTAAAGAACGTGATATATTTTCTGATTTTACCTATCTTTGAAATTTGAAAATTATTGAAGCCTCAAAATTTTATGTATTAATGTGCTATAGGATTAAGTAAACATTTCATTATTTAATTTTTAAGGAGAAAATATATAATCTCCAATCTCTCTCTCTCTCTCTCTGTGAATATATAATCTCGAATCTTTATACTTATATTTTTTTTATATTTCTTTATGACATTTCTTATAGTATTTTCATACGTTTACTAACTAATATTATTTTTAAAAAATTCAGTTTGTGATTTGAACGAGAAAGAATATGTTTACCCTAAATCAGTAGATTGAAGTAAAACATAATTACTTCACGAGGACTAATGATAATTATAGGTAAATTTCATTTATTAGATAAATATTGAAAATTTTCATTTTGTCGTTGGTTTATTCATTTTATAATGGTTTTATTAATTCATATTAGATGTTTGTTGTTAACAGCATTCGAAGTTATCAACCATTTTTTCCAAGGCTTTGAAGAAAGGACTAGAACCGAAATTGGTTTAAGTTCGAGAACAGAAATTATAAGTTTGCCCAAAAGTTAATATAAAATTTTTACTTAATATCGAAATCAAGTATATTAAAATATTTAAATTAATAATATATGTATAATGAATCTAAATATATATATATATACACACACACACACACACACACACATGTACTTTAAATAAGGTAACAATATAAGTATAATAAATGTTTGGTATGTAAACGAAGAAGAGATAAATAGAAGGGAGAAAAAGGGAATTATTACATTTTTCATCCTATAAGTATGGGGTGATTGAGTTTTAGTCATTTATGCATGACTTTTTCAATTTTAGTCATCTATGTTACAAAAATTTCAATTTTAGTCCGATTTTAGACTAAAGTGCATGTCGGAGCTGACGTAGCAACAAAAATTGGAGATTTTTTAATTTTGACGCCATTTTAGCTGATGTGGCTATGACATAAGTGCCATTTTGTATTTTTATTTAAATACATGGATTTAAAAAAAACATCAAAAAATCCACCTATATACACTTATTCCACACACACACACACACATATGTATTAATAAATAAATTAATTTTTCAATGAAAAATAAATACATATATGTATATGTATACACACACATATATAGATGTACACACATACATATACATATATATATATATATATACGCACACACACATATATATATACACATATATACAGAGAGGTTGGGGAGGGGGCGGGAGTTCGAAACGAGAGAGAGAGAGAGAGAGAGAGAGAGAAAGACGAAGACACAGAGATACGACGAGGAAGAGAGAGAGAGAGAGACGAAGACAAAGAGACAAAGAGACAAAGAGGTAGAGAGAGTGAGAGAGACAAAAAGAGAGAGAGAGAGAGAGGGAAATGGGAGAGCATGTTAGGAAATTTGGGGTGTAGGGAGGGGGCGGGGGTGTTGGGGGCAAGAAGGAAGGGGGGCGAGGGTGCTAGGGGAATGGGGGGGATTAGAGAGGGGACGGGAAGGTTGGGTGTGGTGGTGGTGGTGGTGGTGGTGGTGGTGGTGGGGGTGGGGGGTGGGCTGGGTGAGCTGGGGGATTAGGTTGGGGTGGGGTGGGGTGGGGGTGATTAGTTGGGTGGATAAAGATGAAGGTGAAGAAGAGGGGTCAGGATTTTTTTTATTGATTTTTTTAATTTTATTAATTATGTAATTAATTAATTTTTTAAGAAATGATATATAATTTAAATGTGTGTATATGTGGATTTTTAGATTTGTTTTAAATTCATGTGTTAAAATAAAAATACAACATGGCGCTTATGTCATCGTCACATTAGCCAAAATTAAAAAAGTTCCCAATTTTTATTGTCATGTCAGCTCAGGTGTGTATTTTAGTCAAAAATCAGATTAAAATTAAATTTTTCGTAATATAAAGGACTAAAATTGAAAAAGTCATACATAAAGGACTAAATCTCAATCATCTCATACTTACAGGACGAAAAATGTCATAATCCCCCCCCAAAAAAATAATGTTTTAAAAATGTTACAAAAGAATAATAAAACGATTATTTACGCAATTAATTTTGTGTGTCAAAACTACAACAATCTTTGAGACCAGTTCAGATTCTCTATTACATAATCGTGTAACATCTTTTATTACACTTATTAATACACGTCATGTATATTGGTGAGCGGTTGATATAAGAAACAAGAATCTTTATATTTTCTTTCTTTATTTCAACCGCTCACCAAATACACGTGGCATGTATTAACGAGTGTAATAAAAGATATTACACGATTATACAATAGAGGATCCGAACTGCTTTGAGACATAGCCACGTGAAAGTCGCCGCCCTTCAACGTAATAATGTTACAAGAGGCAATTGCTACAGGCGGCAACAACAGCTGCTCACATGAAATTTGCACTAAAACGCGACCACATGCACATAGTGAGCTAAAAGAAACTTCTTGTAAACATACAAATAATATTCTAATCACAACCTCATTATTAGATCTTACTACTCTTCAATTTCCATGGTAATTCAACATTCGTTGGAACAACTTATAAGATTCGTATTCGTACATATATCACTCCAATTCTATTCCTCATTTTATAGCCGACATCAAACTTCATTTTACACTAAAAAGCTGTAATACATGACCCTTCACCCTTCAAATTCATTTTATAGCTGGCCTTTGTAATTGCTTTATGTGGCGATAATTCAAGTTAGTCTTTGACAATTGTTGTGCTTCTCCATGTGCTATAGCTTCATTAGTTTAAACTGGCATGCATGGTTGTTACCAACAAAAGATAGGAAAGGTTGTGCAATTTCAGCAAAAAGAATGAAGGTAAAAAGCCCTTAAATAACACATGGTAGCTTGGCATGCTTGCGGTGCAATCAACATTTACATATATCTCGCCTTCATCATTGTTCTGCAAAAGAAATAGGATAATTCACATCTCACAAATATAAAGTTAAAAGTGTTGGAATTCATAGCTTGAAATTGCACCTTAAACTAATAATTAAGCAAATTAAATAGTGGGCTTCGCGCTAAAATTTGTGAACACCTTCCTTGTAGAAGTCCTTTCCTTGTAGGACCTGCATGTATGTGAAATAGACTTTAAAACCAATTAAAAGAACAACTTATGACTTGCACTGATCTTCGCCCTATTTATCCTCAGTTCAGGGAATAATTTCAAGGTGTCGCCTGACTATGTCATTTCAACTTGATTCTAGTCAATTTTCTGGCTGTAAGTCTTTCTACAATACAAATACATACGAAAATCAAGCCGAAAGTCGTCAAATACACTCTTGTTATGATTAAACTGTTACACATGAAAATGACCCCCGTGTTCAGCAGATAACATATACAGTATACAAATATCAATTCTGAATAATTAAAAAATCTGTTAAAATGAACTGAAATTATGATTCCTTTCAAACCAGTGCAATTCACAGAATGAAGACCATTTGATACTTAAATCCATCCCATTCTTCTTTTATTAGACAACTATAAGTTGCAGTCAAGCTACATAGAACAAGGTAATAGTAGGAGTGGCTCTGCGTGCACCCTAGTGACCTTATCTCTGAACAATTTATAATATTTCCATCACTTTATTTAGGGATTACACTTTTCTATATAGGAAATATGCCGTTTAATTTTTCACTGCCAAATATGCCATCTGACATTATTTTACCATTCATATTTACAACATCCATCAAAGTAAAGCATGGATCTTAGCGTTATTGAGTCAATTATGTTATATAAATCCCATATTTTCATTCATAGAGACGGAACTAATTCAATTTATAGATGTAACGTTACGGTCCTTTTTATAGTTAATAGAACTATTGATCATAGTTAAAACATCATTTGCATGCAACAAATATCAAGTTAAAACTAACTCACAAGATGTAAATCACTGACATAAATAAATGAAAGACCATGTTAACTAAGACATGTTTAATAAAATTTCATGAATCCCTCAATAAGCTCTTCATTTTGAAATGTACAATGTGTATGGGTTCATCTACTTAAACATCTGATGCATATCTCACGCGACTTACTCAAAAAAACAAAAAAAAATGTAGAAGAATTGAGAATAAGTTTTCCAGACTTCAAATTTTCAAAAAATAAAGCAAATAAAAGATAATGGGAACAAAAGTGAGAGACAAAAAATTAGTTCAGTCTACTGAAGAGTATATCTCAGATGGAAAAATACGCATATTCAATAATCATATATAAATTGATGACGATCTTGTCAATTGCTAAAGAATAAAGCAAATCTGCAAATATTGTTTGTGGATTAAAAATATGACCTCACACGCATCAGAATAACAATAGATAAATTCTTATTGATGAAAATAGGCTCCATAAATTAAAACCATATACAACTCTACTTATACAAAGAACTAAAAATAAAAATAATTACAAATAGAACCAAACAAACATCGCTATGTTCTCAGTTCATAAGAGTAAACAAGGAAATCACATAACGACTGGATAAAATCCCCAAAAAGAAGTACAAAACTAAGCGTGACACCGAAACTGAAGACACAATGTGCTAGGGATATGATCAAATGGAATTTTTTTCTAATCAATTAATAAAAGATATGTATTAAATGTCTGCTACATTAAGACCATTGTTAGGTCTTAATTGTAACAAAGTCCAGAGAAGAAATTAACATTGCTAAGAAATTCAAATGCAAACTGCAAGAAGAATGTTGGCACAAGAAGAAAAATGACTATATGAAGTTTTAATATATAATTGAAAAAACATACACACACACATACACAGAGAAATGGAGCCAGAAATTTTGTTTGCCCCCGGGGGGGGGGGGGGGGGTGTTATTAAACTTCTTCAAAATATAAAAGGTACTTTACTATTTAGGGGAGGGTGGAATGGGTGCAAAATTTAATATTTTTAAAAAGTGCGTATAAGGTTTAGCTGTACATAAATTAACTTGAAGGATGGTATTTGCACCTTTCCAGCCCTTGCCCCTAGCTCCTTCCCTACGTACACATATATGTATAGATACATATTCATTGTGAGCAGGAAAACCAACATGTGCCTAAAATCCATTAGGCTAGCATTTTTCCAACACATAGTTACCTCATTTAAAGTTATTGTGCTCCCTTTGAAAATTACAGCTTGCAATGAGTTCTCAAACCCGTAAATTTGAAATGTCTTGGTTTCTTTTGCATGGAGTGCACAATATGCCAATTGACCATCACCAGTTTCCACAAGTAGCCATTCATTCTTCCAAGAGAAGAAAGAACGTCTGAAGAGATAAGGAACTATTACCAACTCTTTAGTCCATGACTCTTTAATGCTGTATTCCTTCATTATCCAAAAGTCAATGACTTGAGGCTCATTTGTCCATGCCCCATGGCGAATTAAGGCGAGACATTCATTTAAGACCATGAGACTTGGATATTTGTAATCATAGAAATCAGGAAATTCAAATTGTTTGAAAACCTCAGTTTTTATATTGAATGAAAGAATTGTACCCTCAGAAGTCAGCTCTTCGAGGGGTATATCTGCTTGCCAATGACAAGCACCATTGAAGAATAGATCAAATCCAGGATTGTACCAAACTCTTGGGACCACTGCATCAATTACCTTCCACGAATTGGTGCTTGAATTGAACAAATCAACTCTAGTGTAACAATCATCTTGGCGGTCATAGAAGTCCTCATCCTCAATGAAAAAATTAGCTATATTCTCTTTGATATTCAATATATGAACAAGCTTGTAACTATTAGTATCGGAGTCAAAGCCAAATCCTGATCCTAAATGACGCTCAACATAACCATCTGGATAGACATATGGGCTTGATGCAAGTAGCTCAAATTCTTGTAATGCGGGGTTGCACAAAATAAAGATATTGTGGAATACTAAGCAAATAACACCATTGCAAGGACCAAAAAGTTGCACAAATTCAGGGGCATTTATGTCATTCAAAAATGGGATGGGAAGGTTTGGTGATACCAACAAGTTGGGGGAATCTGGGTTATGAAAAGAGATGACATTTTCTCCGCCTTGGCGAATCTTCTCACTATTTTTTTCAGGCATATAACGCTTCAGCAACACATTTTTCTTGTGATCACATTCGAGATGCCTAGTGACAAAAGCAGGGCTTTTGATCAAAGCACGCCAATGCTTTGAAATGCATCTGAATCGCATTATGGATTTCACAGGAAGATAGATTAAAATCCCAATTAGCGCTTCCTCTGGGATTGGCACTGATGTCTTTATTTTTAAATTGAGTTGTTCTGCCCCATTCATCGTCATATTGTTTTTCCTTCTCAAATTGGTTTCATAAAACATACACATACGCCTATCTCTTTGAATCAGAATTCAAAATCTACAAAAGTCAATGTAATAGCTTAAGTTATTCTTCAAAGGAGATGAAAATAACTGCTAGGAATAATAGAAATTCTCACAAGATGATGAAAAACACTGTTAGGAATAGTAGAACCGAAACAAGCAATGCTATACCTACGTATAAAAATGGAAGGGATGCTTACTAAAAAATAGCGATTCGCGACACCACTTCGACATCACCGTACTTGGTATACCATTAAGTTCGGGAACCTATGCTAAGAAAGATAAGAGATTTTGGTATAAATTAGACAATTTTTTGTTACCATTGAGGGGTATATAGATAGATATTAATTGGGATTATTGTCATTTTCATCCGTTATGTTTGAGGGTGTATATTTTTTGCCCGTTAAATATTCACTTTGCAATTTTGGTCCTATATGTTTTAAAAATATTGAAATTTCAATCCGATTTCATTGGAATCTATTGGAACTCGCTGATGTGAAGTCATAATTTGATGCGCCACATCAGCGTGTGGCGAATCTGGTGAAATTGAACTGAAATTATAATATTTTAAAATATATAGGATCAAAATTGTAGATGACATACTTAACGAATAAAAAATATACACTCCCAAACATAATGGACGAAAATGAAAATTATTCAGATATCAATTCTAAGGAAGAATAGAGAAAATTATTAGGGAGAAACTTTTATTCCTGTGTGAAGGCACAAATGGGTAACTTTACCTGTCAAAGATGCATTATGTTATCACTAAGAGGTAGAGAATGAGAACTATGTGGCACTGATTATCGAATATAAATGGTTTACAAAGTTAGAGAAATCATTAAGTCATGATTATCAAAAGGAAAAATGGCTAATCAAACTCGGTAGGATTTTAGAAAAGTAAACGAGTAATTGAGATTTGAAAATTGATCGAGGGACAACGACGCGCGAGAGGAAGTGCAATGCCCGAACTTTTTATTTCTCTTATTTTATTTAAAATAATAATAATAATTTAACTGTTTGTGTTAACAACATTAATAACAAAATACTGATTGGTATTATATAAATACCATTAATATTGGCACACTCGATGTGTGCGTATAATTTAAAAAAATATTATAATTAAATAATATACTAAAATATTAGTAGAATCTTTACTATCAAAATATTTTTGACAAATTTATGAAATTAGTGATAAATAAAAAATTTAATGATTTAAAATAAAAAAAATTTAAAACATAATTATAAAGGAAGTAAAAATTTTTACTTCTAGTCGGGGAGGAAGAGAGAAAGAAGGTATTGGAAAAAAAAAAAAAACAAACAAACATGTATGAGAGAGAGAGAGAGAGAGAGAGAGAGAGAGAGAGAGAGATGACAGATAAAAAAAATGGTCAGATCAAAAGTAGTTACTCCATAGATCTACCTCATTATATAATAGTATAAATAACCCTTTAGACAATTTTAGAATTTAGATAATTTTGGGGTTCTAAGTGGTAAGTAAATGTATTGAATAAGCATAGGAGGTGAATAGCAATAAAAATTTGTTGAAAATAGAGTTGGAGTTAAAAACTTAACCTGACATATATAGGTACACATCTTTCTATCTATATTTATTATACATAGCAGAATAGGCTACCTAAATTTATGATAATGTCGGCTTAATTTTGTGACAAGTATTAGTAGTAGATTCTTTTCACTTATATATCAATTAATTAATAAGTCATACTTATTTATGAATTAATTAGTCATTTAGTATAATTTTGAATTATCGAAAAATATATTATTGAATCATTTTAAGGTTGGGTAGTACTTATCTCACAGAAAGCTGTGAGATATAACTCACAGACTTTTCTTCATTATCTTATTTTGTGTATTTTTTATTTTTTGTTGATAAGAAAGTGTTGTTCAATGTACAAGTCAAAGAAAAGAATAGCAAATACAAAGATGAGTTCTACACAGTATTCGTATTAAATGAGAACAAGGGATTGATTATTGAATATAGCCAATACTACTACAAATTTGAGGTATGTATATGTATATATCTCCTTGAAAAGATTATGACACTATAGTGTCATAAAAGGTTTTCATGTCATAATACGGCATGAACTCTCCAAATAAGACACTTGTCAGGAGGTTATCTCATAATAATAATAGTAATGAGACTCCGACAAGCAATGGAGATCCGATGGTGCAGTTCTGCAATAGCGAGCTTAAGACTATTTTGGTGAGAAAATAGAAAAGATCATAAATTTGTAGTTTTAATTCCATAGGTTGTATTGGATTATAGATTTTATTAAGATAGTGAATAAAAAAGTGTTTCGTAATTTGACTTGACATTTGAGTTATTATAAGTTATGTTTGCTTATTGTTGGTTTGTTTCTAAATTTCATTATGCTTTTACTTTTATGTAAGTTTGAAGTTATTTCTAGCTAGCACAAGTATTTATTTATTGAATCTTTATCATTATCTCATCTAATAAGGGAAAAATGCCAATTTTATCCCACAATGTAGTGTTTTTGTGGATTGTGCACCCGTTAATTACGAATTTCTCACATTATGTCTAATAAATTACTAATTTTCTTAATTTATGTCCTTATCCGTCATTCTCGAACATAATATTGACTTAATTCAGTGCAGTGTTAACCTCTATTTTGCAGGTTTCCTCCCCTTGAGTTGATTATAATCTCGCGAAGGACCAATACTCATTTTCCCATGCTATAAATTTTGGGTGCTCGAAAAAACCGTAAACATCAATAATAATAATAATAACAATAATAATAATAATAATAATCCTGCAATCAAAGTTACGATGACAAACATATTTTTTTGTGATCGAGATTTTGGTCACAACATTTTTTGTGAGCTGAAGTGATTAATGGTAATATTTTACTCATATTTAAAGCTTTTAAAGTAATATATATGTATATATATTCATGCCAAAAATATCATATAAAAAAAAATCTAAATATATGATCCAAGCTACAGTTATAATTTTTTTTGGGATATATCAAAGTTCTAAATGTTAAATTATGAGCTATTCTTTTAAATTTAATGGAGCACAAAATTTTCGTTTACCTACCTAAATATATATGGACGTGAATTGTCGTAAAATAAATTAAAATTAAAATTAAAATTTACTTAATAATTAAATTATGAAAGACCAAGTTATGTAACTAGGTAATAAAGAACAATAAATAAACAAGAAAGTTGGATATGGTGACAATAATATCAACAAAAAAAAAAATTGAAGAAAAAGATCTGATAATGCACAAAGAGAAGTTACGTAATAAAAGTTTCATATATTATTAAGGATAAAAAGATGAAAAAATATGTTGCAAGTGATACTCTGCCCACATTTTAATTAGTTTAATCATTTTAGAATTATAATATAATTTGATAATATGACATATTGTATTTAAAATATTTTTTAAGTTATATAAGTTTTAACTATTGTGGACACAGTATCATCGACAAGATATTATTGTGCACTCACGTTATATTGTTCCTTTATTATATAAGTTGGAATATATAGGCTATGCTCAAGTATTAACATTAATTTTAGAATAAATACATTTAAAATATTAAGAGATTTTCATGATAATATTAATACATGATTACTTTTTCATTTATTCTTCCAATCAAAAAATATTTTTCATGGTTGT
Organism: Petrea volubilis; assembly: GCA_026212405.1. Taxonomy (NCBI): domain Eukaryota; kingdom Viridiplantae; phylum Streptophyta; class Magnoliopsida; order Lamiales; family Verbenaceae; genus Petrea; species Petrea volubilis. The sequence goes on from CM047875.1 coordinate 12,673,188, forward strand.
TATTCGTTTACTTCGTTATCATATCTTTTATAAATTTATAGTAATCAAATTTAAAATACATATTTAAAAGTTATTAATGGTATTGTACTTTTTAAAATTGATACTCAGTGTAGCACGGGTTATACGCTAGTACTAATTATAAAGGATGAATAAATTGGTTGGTTTATATTTCTTCCATTTTTTGTGAAACTAATATATCCCTTTTTAATCTTGTTATAAGTGTGAATAGAGGGATTCAACTCTTAAAATTTTGAATTATTTTTAATTATTTAGGACAAATTATTTGATTGATGGGCATTAACTATAAATTTTTTAATTTATTCTCTCTTCTAATCATTCATATCCACAAACCATCCATATTTAATTATTTTTTGTTCCTACAATCTCTCTCTCTCTCTCTCTTTCTCACGTGCGCGCGCGCACACACACAAAAGCAAACAAAGATGTAAAAATAGAATAAATAATAACTTTAAATAAAATTATAATAACATATAAAAATAAGAAAAATTTTAATTCCAATATTATAAAATGCCATCAAATCAGTTACAATTTAAGAAATATTTGAAAAGTCAATGTAGACATAATGTCATTTATAATAAATTTTTATTATAAAAAATAATTCTGCTGAAAAATTGGTGAAAACATTCAACTAAGATTTATGAACTCAATTGTGAAAAATATTTTAAATACAATATCATATCACCTTTAAATTAGAATTTCGAAAGACGTAAAAATTAAAATGTGAACACAACATCATTTACAATATATTTTGTTCATCTTTTTATATCTATGATTTCTTTTATGTAATTTAACATTACATGAAAGTTTTATTGCATATCTTCTCTTTGTGCATTGATCGTATTTTTTGTCTTCAATATTTTTATGTATTATATTTTATTTATTTAGTTATTTATTACTCTTTCTATAAGAATTTATTTATTATTCTTTATTACTTTCTTTCAGATTTTATTATTTCATTTATAGATTGTTAGATATAAATTTTTTACATATACATTACAGATTGTTATTGCTACAAGACAACAAGTTTATTAGTCTTACAACTTCTATTAAATTGTTAAATTTGGTGGATTATTTTTAATCATTGATATTGAGAATTTTCTTAATTAAATAATGGATTAATTCCATTTTTAGTCCCTGACCTTTGGCCCGTCTCCAATTTTGGTCCTTCACGTTTAGATATTTTCAATTTTGATCTCTAATGTTACAATCCGTTACTTCGTCCTCCCGTTAGTTTTTCCATTAAAAATCCTAATTTTATTTATAATTTGCCCCCTTAAAAATAAAAAATACTAAAAAGCCCCCCAAATAAAAAAAAGAGCTAAAAAAGCCCCTTTTGAAATATTACTCACAACAAAATAAATTTTGTAAGTGATGGGAATTAAACTTGGGTTGATGAGAAGAAAAATTTATCCGTATATTGAAAAAATCAATTACCGTTTCACATACTTATGAATAAATTAATTTTTTTAAATATATACTTACAAAAATTAATTTTGTCCCTTTATATTAAAAAATAATTTATTTTATTATTTTATCAATATATTAAAAAATTAAACTTAAACAATGTCAAAGAGTATATTATTATGTATAGCACACATTGGAACATAAATTGAGTGTGGTTGAATGGTTGACCATCACTTACAAAATTTATTTTGTTGTGAGTAATATTTCAAAAGGGGGTTTTTTTAGCTCTTTTTTTTATTTGAGGGGTTTTTTTTAGTATTTTTCTATTTTTAAGGGGGCAAATTATAAATAAAATTAGGATTTTTAACAAAAAAACTAACGGAATGACCAAATTGGTTAAAGGATTGTAACATTAGGAACCAAAATTGAAAATGTCTAAACGTGAAGGACCAAAATTAACGAAGGATCAAAGGTCAGGGACTAAAAATAGAATTAACCCTTAAATAATTTTATGTGGATTTTTCAATTTTTTTTTCTTTTATCAGCATGTTTTGAAATATTTTTCTTCAAGAAAATCTAAATTTGAATGGCGACACTACACTTATTTTTCTTTTTTTGTTTTATGAGTCACTATTAATAATAATGATAATAAAATACATTGATTTAAAATAATAGTAAGATCTGAACTAAGTAGATAAAATATATTACTTCTTCCATTTTTTTTATTATTTTGAATGATGTTCATATTAAGACATATTAGCATTTTTATCATTAAATTTCACAATAAATTATTCTTTATTATATTGCCCGTGCTCAAGAATTAGCCCCTTTTTTTCGGAAAAACTCATTTCCTAGCACAATCAATTCAAGCATGATGAATTTTTTAGGCAAAATATATTAGTTCACTTAATTGTCTCCTTAACTTTAGCTTATTAGAATTTTGGTGAATTCCATCATTAATTTTTACATATGGAAAATATATAGTGTTGAAAATGATTTATTCAGATGGATGATTAATTTGATTTTGTTTTGTTTATATCAAATATATGTGTTTATTTAATCATCTCCTTTAGCTCCAATTCATCTTTAATACTAGTTGTGTGACTACCCGGTAATCTTTAATATTTAAATAATTGATTTAAAATCTTTTGCTTCTTGTAAATGTTATTATTACTTGTTGTTTTCAAATTTTAGTCTCCTTTTGAGATTAACTTACAATTTGAACGATAAGGTGTTAATTTTCGATATTCAATTACCAGTCTTGGAAAATTCATATATTCAATATTTATGAGTTTTCAAAACAATATAAACAAGTATTCTAGACTTTTAGGCATGGAGAAGATCAATTTTGAATAAATTACATGATTTTTCAAATTTTAGAAGAATTAGACATTCTAACATAATTTTCGAAATTCTAAATCTAAATCGCAGTTTTCAAAAGTATAACTAAAACATTTTTAATTTCTGAGAAATATACATATAATTTCAGATTTATAAACATTAAATTTCATAATTTGGGATTTTTTCTAAATTAATTATGAATTTTCGGATTTTATGCCCAAAAACCCTAATTTTATGCCCTAAAACACTAATTTTCAATTTTTACAAAAATAATAAATAAAAATTCAAATTTTTAATGAAATAATGATATGATTTCAGATTTTATAAGATGAGGACAATCAAAATCAGACTTTATTTGATTTTATTTGATTTTGTGTTAATATTTTATTAAAATATCCTACAATAATACAAGATGAATTTCTTCTAGAAATTGTGTACTTGTGTGGTCTTCCATTCATCTAGATTCATGACTCATGGATTAGGGTTACACCAAGCCTAGAAATAGAGGAGGGAGGTAGAATATTTCATTTAATTTGGCATTTAATTTTATGCCTAATTGGGAGATTTGCATTAAATGGAAAGATTTGCATTTATTAAACCTTGGTCCCCAAGTCTTGCCTTCTACCATCATTCTCCACTATAAATAGAACCTCCCACACACTTCTCCACCCCCAAAAACGTCCACACACATACACACACTATACTCTCTCTAGTTTCTTCCACAAACACACAAATCCCGCCTAAAGACACATCCCCACACTTACTTTACTCTCAACACCCAAAATACTTCTTATTTATAGCCTATCTTCCACCCACATATATGTACACACAAGCCCTTCTATTTTCATCCATATATACCTAATAACCTTCCATATACCCCTTTATAAACCCTCTTTTTTCTAAAAGCATTTGAAGGTAGAATTATTACCTTTCTCGTAAGTAGTTTAGGCAACATGATCTTAGATTATTTTCATAAACAAGGCTTTAACTTGGTTTTACCAAAATAATGGTAAAATACCAAGTGATTGCCTATGTTCACATTTTACAATTTTATGCTTCGAATTATTTGCTATGCATATTAATATCATGATAGTTGTCTTCGTGCTACTATGCTTTTGTAAAGATATATGCATAAACATGATATGTTTATTTATGCTTTGATAAAAATCTATGTGTTATGAGAAATTATTTCTCAATTGTGTGTTGGGCCCAAAATATTGTGGAATGGATGTGGCTGAATTTCGCCGGGGCATTCTATTGGAGATGCCGGTAATATGTGTTCCAGCCCTCCATCTTCTAATCCCTCCTCATATGGACGGAGGGTTCCATGTGAGAGTGGGTCGTAGGAATTCGGCATATGCCCGGGATATGACCACTGGTGTGACTCGGTTGGGATTGGTGGAATCGTGGAGTGACTCGGTTGGAATATTGATTGATTGACTGTGGTGGGAGTTATAAGGTATTGAGTCACTATATGTGACGAACAGGGAATATCATGTGATCTTACATGTTTCTGTACAATTTTCACACAATTGCACCTTATGTGATTGTACAATAGTTCTACTCAACCGTTGTGTTGACACGTTTTATGAACATTCTTTTAGGCAATGATGTTATATCAGAGTGCACAGTGGAAGACCACCAGGCATTACGACGTTTTACAGTTACTTTTTTATTATTTTATAAAATGTAACTTTTGTATTTTGGAAATATATTTATGTAAATTATTTATTGTCATAAAATAAAAGGGTATTTTTCTAGGTCGTGACAAATGGTATCAGAGCCGCTTGCCAGCTGGAATACCGGAGCTAAGTGCTCTGTGGGGCAAAGTGCTACGCGCACGGGAGCCACCTCTTGAGCCTGTAGAGCAAATGTTACGTATTGAGCCCACGAGGCCAAGTGCTATGTATTGAAAGTCTTGAGCCCACGAGGCCAAGTACTATATGTCTTGAAAGTCTTGAGCCCATGAGGCCAAGCATTATCTCTTAAATGTTTTGAGCCAGAGCGGCAAAATGCTACGTGTGCGAGAGTCATCTCTTGAGCCCACACGAGCCACCTCTAGAGTCCCGACGCCTGGCAGATGGTATTGGTATGTGTGACTTTTGCTACAAAACTTCTAGTGTATTTATTGGATTTTGTATTTGATTGAAATATATTTTGGGTTCTAAACTATTTTGTGAAAACATATTGTTGGAAAAATACGCTCAACTATTTTACTAAACAAAGCTGAATTTCGAGGACGAAATTCTTTTAAGGAGGGGAAGATGTGACGACCCGGTAATCTTTAATATTTAAATAATTGATTTAAAATCTTTTGCTTCTTGTAAATGTTATTATTACTTGTTTTTTTTCAAATTTTAGTCTGCTTTTGAGATTAACTTACAATTTGAATAGTAAAGTGTTAATTTTCGATATTCGATTACCAGTCTTAGAAAAATCATCTATTAAATATACTTATGAGTTTTCAAAACAATATAAATAAGTATTCTAGACTTTTATGCATGGAGAAGATCAATTTTGAATAAATTACATGATTTTTCAAATTTTAGAAGAATTAGAAATTCTAACATAATTTTCGAAATTCTAAATCTAAATCGCAGTTTTCAAAAGTATAACTAAAACATTTTTAATTTCTGAGAAATATACATATAATTTCAGATTTATAAACATTAAATTTCATAATTTGGGATTTTTTTCAAAATTAATTATGAATTTTCGGATTTTATGCCCAAAAACCCTAATTTATGCCCTAAAACACTAATTTTCAATTTTTACAAAAATAATAAATAAAAATTCAAATTTTTAATGAAATAAGGATATGATTTCAGATTTTATAAGATGAGGACAATCAAAATCAGACTTTATTTGATTTTATTTGATTTTGTGTTAATATTTTATTAAAATATCCTACAATAATACAAGATGAATTTCTTCTAGAAATTGTGTACTTGTGTGGTCTTCCATTCATCTAGATTCATGACTCATGGATTAGGGTTACACCAAGCCTAGAAATAGAGGAGGGAGGTAGAATATTTCATTTAATTTGGCATTTAATTTTATGCCTAATTGGGAGATTTGCATTAAATGGAAAGATTTGCATTTATTAAACCTTGGTCCCCAAGTCTTGCCTTCTACCATCATTCTCCACTATAAATAGAACCTCCCACACACTTCTCCACCCCCAAAAACGTCCACACACATACACACACTATACTCTCTCTAGTTTCTTCCACAAACACACAAATCCCGCCTAAAGACACATCCCCACACTTACTTTACTCTCAACACCCAAAATACTTCTTATTTATAGCCTATCTTCCACCCACATATATGTACACACAAGCCCTTCTATTTTCATCCATATATACCTAATAACCTTCCATATACCCCTTTATAAACCCTCTTTTTTCTAAAAGCATTTGAAGGTAGAATTATTACCTTTCTCGTAAGTAGTTTAGGCAACATGATCTTAGATTATTTTCATAAACAAGGCTTTAACTTGGTTTTACCAAAATAATGGTAAAATACCAAGTGATTGCCTATGTTCACATTTTACAATTTTATGCTTCGAATTATTTGCTATGCATATTAATATCATGATAGTTGTCTTCGTGCTACTATGCTTTTGTAAAGATATATGCATAAACATGATATGTTTATTTATGCTTTGATAAAAATCTATGTGTTATGAGAAATTATTTCTCAATTGTGTGTTGGGCCCAAAATATTGTGGAATGGATGTGGCTGAATTTCGCCGGGGCATTCTATTGGAGATGCCGGTAATATGTGTTCCAGCCCTCCATCTTCTAATCCCTCCTCATATGGACGGAGGGTTCCATGTGAGAGTGGGTCGTAGGAATTCGGCATATGCCCGGGATATGACCACTGGTGTGACTCGGTTGGATTGGTGGAATCGTGGAGTGACTCGGTTGGAATATTGATTGATTGACTGTGGTGGGAGTTATAAGGTATTGAGTCACTATATGTGACGAACAGGGAATATCATGTGATCTTACATGTTTCTGTACAATTTTCACACAATTGCACCTTATGTGATTGTACAATAGTTCTACTCAACCGTTGTGTTGACACGTTTTATGAACATTCTTTTAGGCAATGATGTTATATCAGAGTGCACAGTGGAAGACCACCAGGCATTACGACGTTTTACAGTTACTTTTTTATTATTTTATAAAATGTAACTTTTGTATTTTGGAAATATATTTATGTAAATTATTTATTGTCATAAAATAAAAGGGTATTTTTCTAGGTCGTGACAAATGGTATCAGAGCCGCTTGCCAGCTGGAATACCGGAGCTAAGTGCTCTGTGGGGCAAAGTGCTACGCGCACGGGAGCCACCTCTTGAGCCTGTAGAGCAAATGTTACGTATTGAGCCCACGAGGCCAAGTGCTATGTATTGAAAGTCTTGAGCCCACGAGGCCAAGTACTATATGTCTTGAAAGTCTTGAGCCCATGAGGCCAAGCATTATCTCTTAAATGTTTTGAGCCAGAGCGGCAAAATGCTACGTGTGCGAGAGTCATCTCTTGAGCCCACACGAGCCACCTCTAGAGTCCCGACGCCTGGCAGATGGTATTGGTATGTGTGACTTTTGCTACAAAACTTCTAGTGTATTTATTGGATTTTGTATTTGATTGAAATATATTTTGGGTTCTAAACTATTTTGTGAAAACATATTGTTGGAAAAATACGCTCAACTATTTTACTAAACAAAGCTGAATTTCGAGGACGAAATTCTTTTAAGGAGGGGAGGATGTGACGACCCGGTAATCTTTAATATTTAAATAATTGATTTAAAATCTTTTGCTTCTTGTAAATGTTATTATTACTTGTTTTTTTTCAAATTTTAGTCTGCTTTTGAGATTAACTTACAATTTGAATAGTAAAGTGTTAATTTTCGATATTCGATTACCAGTCTTAGAAAAATCATCTATTAAATATACTTATGAGTTTTCAAAACAATATAAATAAGTATTCTAGACTTTTATGCATGGAGAAGATCAATTTTGAATAAATTACATGATTTTTCAAATTTTAGAAGAATTAGACATTCTAACATAATTTTCGAAATTCTAAATCTAAATCGCAGTTTTCAAAAGTATAACTAAAACATTTTTAATTTCTGAGAAATATACATATAATTTCAGATTTATAAACATTAAATTTCATAATTTGGGATTTTTTCTAAATTAATTATGAATTTTCGGATTTTATGCCCAAAAACCCTAATTTTATGCCCTAAAACACTAATTTTCAATTTTTACAAAAATAATAAATAAAAATTCAAATTTTTAATGAAATAAGGATATGATTTCAGATTTTATAAGATGAGGACAATCAAAATCAGACTTTATTTGATTTTATTTGATTTTGTGTTAATATTTTATTAAAATATCCTACAATAATACAAGATGAATTTCTTCTAGAAATTGTGTACTTGTGTGGTCTTCCATTCATCTAGATTCATGACTCATGGATTAGGGTTACACCAAGCCTAGAAATAGAGGAGGGAGGTAGAATATTTCATTTAATTTGGCATTTAATTTTATGCCTAATTGGGAGATTTGCATTAAATGGAAAGATTTGCATTTATTAAACCTTGGTCCCCAAGTCTTGCCTTCTACCATCATTCTCCACTATAAATAGAACCTCCCACACACTTCTCCACCCCCAAAAACGTCCACACACATACACACACTATACTCTCTCTAGTTTCTTCCACAAACACACAAATCCCGCCTAAAGACACATCCCCACACTTACTTTACTCTCAACACCCAAATACTTCTTATTTATAGCCTATCTTCCACCCACATATATGTACACACAAGCCCTTCTATTTTCATCCATATATACCTAATAACCTTCCATATACCCCTTTATAACCCTCTTTTTTCTAAAAGCATTTGAAGGTAGAATTATTACCTTTCTCGTAAGTAGTTTAGGCAACATGATCTTAGATTATTTTCATAAACAAGGCTTTAACTTGGTTTTACCAAAATAATGGTAAAATACCAAGTGATTGCCTATGTTCACATTTTACAATTTTATGCTTCGAATTATTTGCTATGCATATTAATATCATGATAGTTGTCTTCGTGCTACTATGCTTTTGTAAAGATATATGCATAAACATGATATGTTTATTTATGCTTTGATAAAAATCTATGTGTTATGAGAAATTATTTCTCAATTGTGTGTTGGGCCCAAAATATTGTGGAATGGATGTGGCTGAATTTCGCCGGGGCATTCTATTGGAGATGCCGGTAATATGTGTTCCAGCCCTCCATCTTCTAATCCCTCCTCATATGGACGGAGGGTTCCATGTGAGAGTGGGTCGTAGGAATTCGGCATATGCCCGGGATATGACCACTGGTGTGACTCGGTTGGGATTGGTGGAATCGTGGAGTGACTCGGTTGGAATATTGATTGATTGACTGTGGTGGGAGTTATAAGGTATTGAGTCACTATATGTGACGAACAGGGAATATCATGTGATCTTACATGTTTCTGTACAATTTTCACACAATTGCACCTTATGTGATTGTACAATAGTTCTACTCAACCGTTGTGTTGACACGTTTTATGAACATTCTTTTAGGCAATGATGTTATATCAGAGTGCACAGTGGAAGACCACCAGGCATTACGACGTTTTACAGTTACTTTTTATTATTTTATAAAATGTAACTTTTGTATTTTGGAAATATATTTATGTAAATTATTTATTGTCATAAAATAAAAGGGTATTTTTCTAGGTCGTGACAAATGGTATCAGAGCCGCTTGCCAGCTGGAATACCGGAGCTAAGTGCTCTGTGGGGCAAAGTGCTACGCGCACGGGAGCCACCTCTTGAGCCTGTAGAGCAAATGTTACGTATTGAGCCCACGAGGCCAAGTGCTATGTATTGAAAGTCTTGAGCCCACGAGGCCAAGTACTATATGTCTTGAAAGTCTTGAGCCCATGAGGCCAAGCATTATCTCTTAAATGTTTTGAGCCAGAGCGGCAAAATGCTACGTGTGCGAGAGTCATCTCTTGAGCCCACACGAGCCACCTCTAGAGTCCCGACGCCTGGCAGATGGTATTGGTATGTGTGACTTTTGCTACAAAACTTCTAGTGTATTTATTGGATTTTGTATTTGATTGAAATATATTTTGGGTTCTAAACTATTTTGTGAAAACATATTGTTGGAAAAATACGCTCAACTATTTTACTAAACAAAGCTGAATTTCGAGGACGAAATTCTTTTAAGGAGGGGAAGATGTGACGACCCGGTAATCTTTAATATTTAAATAATTGATTTAAAATCTTTTGCTTCTTGTAAATGTTATTATTACTTGTTTTTTTTCAAATTTTAGTCTGCTTTTGAGATTAACTTACAATTTGAATAGTAAAGTGTTAATTTTCGATATTCGATTACCAGTCTTAGAAAAATCATCTATTAAATATACTTATGAGTTTTCAAAACAATATAAATAAGTATTCTAGACTTTTATGCATGGAGAAGATCAATTTTGAATAAATTACATGATTTTTCAAATTTTAGAAGAATTAGAAATTCTAACATAATTTTCGAAATTCTAAATCTAAATCGCAGTTTTCAAAAGTATAACTAAAACATTTTTAATTTCTGAGAAATATACATATAATTTCAGATTTATAAACATTAAATTTCATAATTTGGGATTTTTTCAAAATTAATTATGAATTTTCGGATTTTATGCCCAAAAACCCTAATTTTATGCCCTAAAACACTAATTTTCAATTTTTACAAAAATAATAAATAAAAATTCAAATTTTTAATGAAATAAGGATATGATTTCAGATTTTATAAGATGAGGACAATCAAAATCAGACTTTATTTGATTTTATTTGATTTTGTGTTAATATTTTATTAAAATATCCTACAATAATACAAGATGAATTTCTTCTAGAAATTGTGTACTTGTGTGGTCTTCCATTCATCTAGATTCATGACTCATGGATTAGGGTTACACCAAGCCTAGAAATAGAGGAGGGAGGTAGAATATTTCATTTAATTTGGCATTTAATTTTATGCCTAATTGGGAGATTTGCATTAAATGGAAAGATTTGCATTTATTAAACCTTGGTCCCCAAGTCTTGCCTTCTACCATCATTCTCCACTATAAATAGAACCTCCCACACACTTCTCCACCCCCAAAAACGTCCACACACATACACACACTATACTCTCTCTAGTTTCTTCCACAAACACACAAATCCCGCCTAAAGACACATCCCCACACTTACTTACTCTCAACACCCAAAATACTTCTTATTTATAGCCTATCTTCCACCCACATATATGTACACACAAGCCCTTCTATTTTCATCCATATATACCTAATAACCTTCCATATACCCCTTTATAAACCCTCTTTTTTCTAAAGCATTTGAAGGTAGAATTATTACCTTTCTCGTAAGTAGTTTAGGCAACATGATCTTAGATTATTTTCATAAACAAGGCTTTAACTTGGTTTTACCAAAATAATGGTAAAATACCAAGTGATTGCCTATGTTCACATTTTACAATTTTATGCTTCGAATTATTTGCTATGCATATTAATATCATGATAGTTGTCTTCGTGCTACTATGCTTTTGTAAAGATATATGCATAAACATGATATGTTTATTTATGCTTTGATAAAAATCTATGTGTTATGAGAAATTATTTCTCAATTGTGTGTTGGGCCCAAAATATTGTGGAATGGATGTGGCTGAATTTCGCCGGGGCATTCTATTGGAGATGCCGGTAATATGTGTTCCAGCCCTCCATCTTCTAATCCCTCCTCATATGGACGGAGGGTTCCATGTGAGAGTGGGTCGTAGGAATTCGGCATATGCCCGGGATATGACCACTGGTGTGACTCGGTTGGGATTGGTGGAATCGTGGAGTGACTCGGTTGGAATATTGATTGATTGACTGTGGTGGGAGTTATAAGGTATTGAGTCACTATATGTGACGAACAGGGAATATCATGTGATCTTACATGTTTCTGTACAATTTTCACACAATTGCACCTTATGTGATTGTACAATAGTTCTACTCAACCGTTGTGTTGACACGTTTTATGAACATTCTTTTAGGCAATGATGTTATATCAGAGTGCACAGTGGAAGACCACCAGGCATTACGACGTTTTACAGTTACTTTTTTATTATTTTATAAAATGTAACTTTTGTATTTTGGAAATATATTTATGTAAATTATTTATTGTCATAAAATAAAAGGGTATTTTTCTAGGTCGTGACAAATGGTATCAGAGCCGCTTGCCAGCTGGAATACCGGAGCTAAGTGCTCTGTGGGGCAAAGTGCTACGCGCACGGGAGCCACCTCTTGAGCCTGTAGAGCAAATGTTACGTATTGAGCCCACGAGGCCAAGTGCTATGTATTGAAAGTCTTGAGCCCACGAGGCCAAGTACTATATGTCTTGAAAGTCTTGAGCCCATGAGGCCAAGCATTATCTCTTAAATGTTTTGAGCCAGAGCGGCAAAATGCTACGTGTGCGAGAGTCATCTCTTGAGCCCACACGAGCCACCTCTAGAGTCCCGACGCCTGGCAGATGGTATTGGTATGTGTGACTTTTGCTACAAAACTTCTAGTGTATTTATTGGATTTTGTATTTGATTGAAATATATTTTGGGTTCTAAACTATTTTGTGAAAACATATTGTTGGAAAAATACGCTCAACTATTTTACTAAACAAAGCTGAATTTCGAGGACGAAATTCTTTTAAGGAGGGGATGATGTGACGACCCGGTAATCTTTAATATTTAAATAATTTATTTAAAATCTTTTGCTTCTTGTAAATGTTATTATTACTTGTTTTTTTTCAAATTTTAGTCTGCTTTTGAGATTAACTTACAATTTGAATAGTAAAGTGTTAATTTTCGATATTCGATTACCAGTCTTAGAAAAATCATCTATTAAATATACTTATGAGTTTTCAAAACAATATAAATAAGTATTCTAGACTTTTATGCATGGAGAAGATCAATTTTGAATAAAATACATGATTTTTCAAATTTTAGAAGAATTAGACATTCTAACACAATTTTCGAAATTCTAAGTCCTAAATCGCAATTTTCAAAAGTATAACTAAAACATTTTTAATTTCTGAGAAATATACATATAATTTCAGATTTATAAACATTTATTTCATAAGTTTGAGATTTTTTGTAAATTAATTATGAATTTTCGGATTTTATGCCCAAAAACCTTAATTTTATGCCCTAAAACACTAATTTTCAGTTTTTACAAAAATAATAAATACAAATTCGAATTTTTAATGAAATAAAGATATGATTTCAGATTTTATAAGATGAGGGCAATCTGATAAGTCCATAAAATCTATATATATGTGTACTTAATTGAATGGATTTATTATGCTTTTCCATGTGTTTTGAATTATTTTAAGAGGTTTAATATTGGGTTTTATTATTTTAGGAAAAAGGAGTCTAAAAGAGCAAAAAGTGAGCAAAGAGGTGCGATCATGCGCAAGAAATTGCGAATCTGCGGAAGAACAGAGATATTGGACAGAATAGGTTGCGATCATGCGCACAAAATCTGCGAATATGCGCAAGCTGCGAATTTTGGCAACTTTTCACTCCTACCCTAATTAGAATTCTATGTCACATTAGGGTTTTCAAGGGCTTATAAATAGAAAAAAAATTACAGCAGCCTGGGGGGGGATATTTTCAGATTGTTATTCTCTCTTTTAGAATTTTTCATAGTTTTTAGCTTAGATTATAATTTTCTCTTTCAAGTTCCATCAAGCAACACGAGATTGGAAGCAAAGGAAGTGAAGATTCGGCAATCTATTGGAGTTTTCTCTTCCCTTTAACTTTAATTTTTAGTTGTATTGATGATTAAATTTTATTTGCTTGGGAATTTTGTTGGCATGTGTAGCTAAATACTTTGTTCTAGGATTATGACTGAACCCAATATGAAATTCGTATGAGTTTTGCCATGTTCTTATGATTTTGTGTATTTATTCTGATTGTTCAATTGGGATTATTTGTTTTGCGATTGTGTGGTCACCAATTTGTATGTTAGGAGTCCTATCTAAGCCTTGACGAAGGAAATTTAGGAACCGGAAAATAAACTGAGCAACGCATGTTCGATTTTATGCTTGTCAAAAGTCGATTAGTTTGTAGGATAGACATATACCTGCAAACCATGTGTAACCCAATGAGTGAACTTAATGCGTTATTGATTAATTGCTAGCCATAGACATATAGGATAGCATTATTCGATAACAGGTTTGTGGAGATTTCGACAGAAACCCATGAATAAATTCGTTCTCTAGGTTATCAGAATAATTCGCATAATTATAAGAGTTTTGGTAACTCAAGTAAGAAAAGAATATTGGGGGATGTTGTAATCCTAGAATTTAGTAATCTGGTTAATTAATCTGTGATTTATTATTTGCTTTGTCTACTTTTATTTTAATTGTTTGACTTTGATTAGTTTAATTCAATTTCCATCCATCATAATTGAATTTAGAACAAGAATAGGAAGTTTAATTTCAGTACTTAGTTGGCAGTAATTTACAAGTCTCTATGGGATTCGACACTCTATTCACTCTATATTACTTGTTGGCACACGTACACTTGCGTGTTAGAAAATACCACAACAAGTTTTTGGCGCCGTTGCCGGGGACTTGATAAAACTATTGTTTTAGCTAATATTGATACCACATTATTCTATTCCTGATTCTAATTTTTATCTTCTTTTATCTTTAATTTTTAATGTTTATTCTCTAATTGTAGGTTTTTCAATTTATGCCAAGGAGGGCAAACACTGAAATAATCTCGTTTGATCCAGAAATTGAGAGGACTTTTCATCGTTTACGCAAAGAAAGCAAGCAGGCTCAGAATAAGTCCATAGTCATGGAAGGACTTCAGTTACCAAACAATGGAAATCAGCAAAATAATGGGGAGCAACAAGATAACAATAATCCTAAACCCATTATGGATTATGCAGCTCCTTTGCTACAAGGCCTACACTCCAGTATTAGAAAGCCAGCAGTGCAAGCAAATAACTTTGAGATAAAGGCATCAACAATCCAAATGCTGCAAACTATGGGTCAATTTTCTGGAGCCCCCACTGATGACCCGAATTTGCACATCAGGAATTTCCTGGAGATTTGTGACACGTTCAAGCAGAACGGAGTATCGGAGGATGCAGTCAAACTTAGACTATTCCCCTTTTCATTACGGGATAGGGCAAAAGCTTGGCTAAATTCACTGCCTGCGGGATCCATCATCACTTGGGAGGATTTAGCACAAAAGTTCCTGGCTAAATACTTCCCACCATCAAAGACGGCACAGTTAAGGAATGAGATTACTGGTTTTATTCAATTTGACAGCGAACCGCTTTATGAGGCATGGGAAAGATTTAAGGAGCTTTTGAGGCAATGTCCCCACCACGGTCTGCCATTGTGGATACAAGTCCAGACGTTCTACAATGGGTTACAAGGACATACCAAGGCAACCATTGATGCAGCAGCGGGTGGTGCTTTGATGTTAAAATCAGCTGAAATGGCTTATAACCTCCTAGATACGATGTCAGCCAATAGTTATCAATGGCCTTCGGATAGGCGAACAGGAAGAAAAGTCGCTGGCATACATGAAGTGGATGCATTATCTGCAGTGGGTGCTCAAATTGCGGCACTATCTAAAAAGCTTGACGCACTGACCACTCAGGCGAATGTTAGCGCGGTGCATACACCAATTTTAACTTGTGATTTGTGTGGTGGGTGTCATATGAGAGAACAATGCCCAACAAATCCAGAGTCTGTGCAGTACATTGGGAATTACAACAGGAACAACGATCCCTACTCGAACACATATAATCCAGGGTGGAGAAATCACCCAAATTTTTCATGGAGAAATCAGCAGGGAGCTTCAGCTGCACCACGGCAGAATCAACCACCAGGGTTTCAAAATCAATTCCGACCACCGCAACCACCCCCTGAGAAGAAACCAACCCTTGAGGAGCTCATGATGCAGTATATGGCAAAAAATGATGCGGTTATTCAAAGTCAAGCTGCTTCACTCAGAAATCTTGAAACGCAAGTTGGTCAGCTGGCCAGTGCGCTTAACACCAGAATTCCAGGAACACTTCCAAGTGACACTGAGGTGAATCCACGAAGAGATGGTAAGGAGCAATGTAAAGCCATAGTTCTAAGGAATGGAAAGGAAGTAGGGAATGACACAAAGCAAAGAGAGATAAATCAATCAGAACATAAGCCGGAAGACATTGAGCAGAGGGAAGAAAAGGAAGAAATCAAGCACAAAGTTACTCCGCCGCCACCCTTCCCTCAAAGGCTGCAAAAACAAATGCAGAACCAACAGTTCAAGAAGTTCCTTGATGTGCTGAAACAGCTGCACATTAATATCCCTTTGGTGGAAGCCTTGGAGCAAATGCCAAATTACGTCAAATTTATGAAGGATATCTTATCCCGGAAGAGACGATTGATGGAGTTTGAGACTGTGGCACTCACTGAGGAGTGCAGTGCAATTTTGCAGAACAAGTTGCCACCAAAGCTCAAGGATCCCGGTAGCTTCACCATTCCATGCACCATAGGTAAAAAGTATTTTGGTAAGGCGTTATGTGATTTGGGTGCAAGTATTAATTTAATGCCTTTTAGCATTTATAAAACTTTGGGACTTGGTGAGGCTAGGCCTACTACTGTAACACTACAATTAGCCGATAGATCTTTGACGTATCCTAGAGGAATCATCGAAGATGTATTGGTGAAAGTAGACAAGTTTATTTTTCCGGCTGATTTTATTGTCTTAGATTATGAGGAGGACAGAGAAGTGCCAATCATTCTTGGGAGACCTTTCCTCGCCACTGGGCGAACTCTCATCGATGTACAAAAAGGCGAACTAACCATAAGGGTACATGATGAACAGGTAACCTTTAATGTATTTAAGGCTTTAAAGTTACCTGATGAGTCTGAGGAATGCTTGGCAGTTGATCTCTTGAATGAAGCGGTGAAGCAGAACTTTGAGGCTAACTTTCCGGAAGATCCACTAGAAGCGTACTTGGTGTCAGACCACTGTAGGGAAGAAGAGAACTATCAAGAGATTGTGAGCAACATAGGAGCCGGCCCTCGTGCTTACAAAGGAATGCAATTTGAAGCACTCAACCGAACTCCAGAGTCATACAAGACCGTTAGGCCCTCCATTGAGGAGGCCCCCAGTCTAGAGCTTAAACCCTTACCTTCTCATTTGAAATATATCTATTTAGGAGACAACTCTACATTACCTATCATAATTTCGTCTTTTTTGTCTGGTTTACAGGAAGAAAAATTATTGTGTGTGTTACGGGAATTCAAGAGAGCAATAGGTTGGACTATAGGCGACATAAAAGGAATTAGTCCAACAATTTGCATGCACAAAATTTTGTTGGAAGACGGAGCCATCCCATCTATTGAGCATCAGCGAAGACTGAATCCAATTATGAAGGAGGTGGTCAAGAAGGAGATCATCAAATGGTTGGATGCAGGGATTATATATCCCATATCAGATAGTAGATGGGTGAGTCCGGTTCAATGTGTACCAAAAAAGGGTGGAATAACGGTGGTTCCCAACGACAACAGCGAGCTCATTCCAACGCGTACCGTTACGGGGTGGAGAGTTTGTATGGATTACAGAAAGTTGAATAAAGCCACCCGAAAAGATCACTTCCCACTGCCATTCATTGATCAGATGCTGGACAAACTAGCAGGCAAGGAATTTTATTGTTTTCTGGACGGCTACTCAGGCTACAATCAGATTGCAATTGCACCCGAGGACCAAGAAAAAGTAACGTTTACATGTCCGTATGGCACCTTTGCCTTTCGAAGGATGCCATTTGGCTTGTGTAACGCACCCGCCACGTTCCAGAGATGCATGATGGCGATATTCTCTGATATGGTAGAAGACTTTATGGAGGTGTTCATGGATGATTTCTCAGTTTTTGGCGAGTCTTTTGATAATTGCTTGAGTAATTTAGTTGCTGTATTAAGAAGGTGTGAAGAGACAAATTTGGTTTTAAATTGGGAGAAGTGCCACTTCATGGTGCAAGAAGGAATAGTACTTGGGCATCGAGTATCCCAAAAAGGCATAGAAGTGGACAAGGCCAAAATAGAGGTTATCGAGAAATTACCACCTCCATCATCTATTAAGGGTGTAAGGAGTTTTTTGGGACATGCAGGTTTCTATAGGAGATTCATAAGAGATTTCTCGAAAATAACTAAACCACTATGTAATCTCCTAGAGAAGGACACGGCTTTTAATTTTGATGAACATTGTTTGGAAGCCTTCTTGGAGTTGAAGCAAAGGTTAGTTTCAGCACCCATAGTTGCTGTGCCAGATTGGGAGAAGCCATTTGAGTTGATGTGTGATGCTAGTGATTTTGCAGTGGGCGCCGTTTTGGGTCAACGTAAGGAAAAGATCCTTCACCCTATTTACTATGCTAGCAAAACACTGACGGGCGCACAATTAAATTACACAACAACTGAGAAAGAGTTTTTAGCAGTGGTGTTTGCATTTGATAAATTTCGTTGTTATTTGGTTGGTACGAAAGTGATTGTGTACACAGATCATTCTGCAATTAAATATCTAATCGAGAAGAAGGATGCTAAGCCCCGGCTAATTCGTTGGGTGTTATTGCTTCAAGAGTTCGACCTGGAAGTTCGTGATAGAAAGGGTACAGAGAACCCAGTGGCCGATCATCTTTCTAGGCTGGAAAACCATGAGCAGATTACGAGTTCTGAGATGATCAAAGAGACCTTCCCAGATGAACAACTCTTTACTATTCAGCAACGAGTGCCTTGGTTTGCAGATATTGTTAACTATTTGGTGAGCGGTATCATCCCTGCAAATTTAAATTCACAGCAGAGAAAGAAATTTCTTCATGATGTGCGATTTTACTATTGGGATGAACCGTTGTTGTTTAAGCAATGCCCCGATAGGATGATCCGGCGTTGTGTTCCGAATGATGAGACTGCAGGGATTCTGGAAAAATGCCACGGGTCCGCATATGGAGGCCACTTTGTGGGCGATCGAACTGCAGCTAAAGTGTTACAATCAGGTTTCTTTTGGCCCTCTTTATTCAAGGATGCTCATGACTTTGTCTTTCGTTGTGACAGGTGTCAAAGGACTGGAAGCATTGGGAGGCGAAATGAGATGCCACTGCAAAACATACTCGAAGTAGAACTTTTTGATGTATGGGGAATCGACTTTATGGGGCCATTCATTCCTTCATTCGGTAACCTATATATTTTGGTAGCAGTGGATTATGTGTCAAAATGGGTAGAAGCTGTGGCACTCCCAAAGAACGATGCCAATGCAGTGATAAAATTCATCAAGAAGAACATATTTACACGTTTTGGCACTCCAAGAGCCATTATTAGTGATGGAGGTTCCCACTTTTGCAACAAGCAATTCGAGGCTCTTTTGAGTAAATATGGAGTCCGACATAAGGTAGCCACGGCTTATCATCCTCAAACCAGTGGACAAGTTGAAATATCCAACAGAGAGGTTAAAAGGATTTTGGAAAAGACGGTGAGTCCTTCTCGCAAAGATTGGTCTAAGAAATTAGACGATGCTTTATGGGCGTATAGGACTGCATACAAAACGCCGATTGGAATGTCACCTTATAAGTTGGTGTTTGGAAAAGCTTGTCACTTGCCCTTGGAATTGGAACATGGTGCTTTTTGGGCTGTCAAAAAATTGAACATGGACCCCCAAGCAGCTGGGGAGGCAAGATTGTTGCAATTAAATGAGTTGGATGAATTTCGTCTCCAAGCATATGAAAATGCGAAGCTGTACAAAGAGAGAACGCAAAGATGGCACGATCGAAGAATCACAGAGAGGAAGTTTGAGAAGGGTCAACAAGTGCTCTTGTTTAATTCACGCTTAAAGCTCTTTCCAGGCAAATTAAAATCCCGATGGTCCGGACCGTTTCAAGTTGGTAAAGTTTTCCCGCATGGGGCAATTGAGGTCATTGATGGAAACTCTAATGAGCGATTTTTGGTGAATGGTCAACGCTTAAAGCATTACTGGGGTGGAGAGATCGATCGCATGCGCACCTCAGTACCATTGAGGAATCCATGAGCGTGCCCACACAGTCCGGCTGATGACTCTAACTAAAGCGCTCCTTGGGAGGCAACCCAAGTGTTACTTGCTTTTGTTTTCTTTTCTTTATTTTATTTGATTTTTTTTTTCTTTCAGCTTATTCTAACTTAGTTCTCTTTATTTGCTGCGTGCAGGTTGGCTTGTTTTTAAATTCTGATGTGCATATTCGGACAATTTTTGCGCATATGCGGAGATGAGCAGAACTTTTCCCGAAGGCTTTGTGCATATTCGGACAATTTTTGCGCATATGCGGAGATGAGCAGAACTTTTCCCGAAGGCTTTGTGCATATTCGGATAATTTTTGCGCATATGCGGAGATGAGCAGAACTTTTCCCGAAGGCTTTAGGCATATTCGCACATATTTTGCGCTCCTGCGCTCGCTTCGTCAAAAATTTGGCGCTTCAAAAATACTGAAAATTCAAATGGGGTCAACTTTGGATTTGGGGGTCAAAAGCCCTAATTCTATCCCCCTTCTCTCTCGTCTCTCTCTCTCTCTCCACTGGTTATGCTCTCTTTCTCCCCTCACATCTCCTCCTCATCGTGACCACCACAACCCACATCAGTTGTCGGCGACCACCACAGCACTTACCGGAAAAGCAGCCTCGAAGCTCGCGCCCAAGACGCCGACGCCAGACCACCGCGGACCTGCTCGTTCCGGCAAAGACGCTGCCGCAAAAAGGGAAGTCAACAGCACGCAGCAATACAGCAGCAGGCGGCAGGCATTTGATTAGGGAACGAGGAATGGAGCCTTACGTAATTGATGTCGAACGAAGGCGGTGGGGGAAATTTTTTGCAAGAGCCGGATCAGCATGCAGCACCAAGTGTAGTGCATGAGTTTTACGCTAATCTTTATGTGGAGAACAAGGATGTGGTGTTAGTACGAGGCAAGAAGAATTTAGCAAAATGACCCAAGCAGATCTGGAGGATATACCTTTGCGTGAGCTGGAAGAGGGAATTTGTGCGGCTGGTGCATGGACAGGTAATGCAAAGACCAAGGAAGTTCCAGTCCGATGCTTGAATGATGTTCATATACAAGGGGAGGCCCATTGACATAGGGCGTGTGATTAACCACGAAATTCGTCAATGCGCTTTGGGAGGTCTTAAAGATGGTTTGGTGTTTCCTCACTTGATTACATCGCTTGCCGAACAAGCGGGAGCCCAAATACTGAATAGTGAGCGCACATTAAAAACTGATGCCTATTTACGAGTGGAGAAGCTTCGTGGCTCACGATCTCAAGGAGATCGGCGTGTGCCCCGCGCCCGATCAGGCTCTCATGCAGATCGTTTAGACCAAATGGCGGAGCGATTAGACGAGTTGGCAGCAAAGATTGATAGAAACCACGCAACCTTGTTTGTTCACACTCAAAACTGGTTGAGGCCATTGCACGAACCATCAACATGCCACGAGAGGAATTCATTCCTATGCCAGAAGAGTTTTGCGCTTCTGATGCCGTTCCACTTGCCACATCTCCCCCACCAAGGACCAGCAAGGATGCTCCACGTGATGTCTGAGGGAGTACTTTTACCGTTCTCCTTGTTTATTTTAATTGTTTTTTTTTTTTTATTATTGGTATTGTTTGTCTTAGTGTGTGCGGTAGTGGTGTTTACTTATTTTTAGTCTGTGTCGTACTTTGAGGACAAAGCACTCTTCAAGTTTGGGGGAGTGCGTCTCCTTCAAGTTTGGGGGGAGTCTTTGTTTTATGAGTATTTGTTCCATGTTGGTCTATATTAGTGTCTTGTTTTTGTGTTTTGGAGTCTTTGGCGTTAGTGTGAGAGTTTATATTTTGATAATGCTTAGTTTTAATTTGAGTCGTGTCTTCTTGAAGTCATTGTGGTGCAGCATGATTTTCTATCTCTGTGATGAAGTTTTTGCTGTCAAATTACTACACATGATAGAGGATTGTGTATTGCATGCTAAATTTTTGCATAGTTCTAGGTTATATTGCCATGCAAGAAATCCCTTATCATTGCGCACCGTGAATTGTTTACTAATCGATAGCATTGTCTAGAGGCCACTTATGTGAATAAAGTTGAACTAGCCATAACTTCTAGAATCTATCTGAATCCTTATCGAGGCGAAATCTTAGATGATATTATGTTAGGGGGATGACTTAGGCCATATTTGAATCGTTTGAGCCTTTTTAGCCCACCAAATACATATTTATCCCTAGTGTCCCCTTTTGAGCCAACATTGTGTTCTTTTCTTGTATGCCCATCATTGAGGACTTGTCTTTTAAACACAATGTTACAATACAAAATCCCAGTTTTTATTTGTTTCATGCACCATGCTTGTATTGATTATTATGGTTATTCTGGGTGATATAAGGAGTTGAAAAATAAGTTTATTGGATGCGTTGTGAGAGTATCAATACATGTGGCCCAAAAAAAAAAAAAAAAAAATGTGTCTAATGACACCAAAAAAAAAAAGAAAAAAAAAAAAAAAAAAGAAGGGAAAATTTGATTTTCATTGGTGATTTAATACAAGTTATTGGGTGCAGAGTCACTAATTGCCCAAATATTACCTACCTTAACCCCAGCCTTACATTACAAGCTGAATAAAGTCCTATTGATCCTTGACATAGTGTTGTCTACATTAGTGGAGATAGGGAGTAAAGGCAGACTTATGGATAACAGTGCTAGTAAGACTATAGAAGCATAAGTTAATCTAGGTGGCTAGAGGTGGTAATGCAACTCAATCACACAACTTAACACAAGGGATGACTTGAAGGGTAATGTCACTTATGAATGAAGCTTGAATTTAAGGTGCGTATGCTATCTTTTGTTATGTTGTGATGAGATGGTACCTGAGAATATGATGGAAAGTCACTTGTGTAATTTTGCGCTTCAAGAGTTATGTTTAATCTTGGTTTGGTCATTTTGACGTCTTGTTCATTGTCTCGTTTTGGTTTGTTCTTGTTATTGAGTTGTGTTGCTCGAGGACGAGCAACGGTCAAGTTTGGGGGAGTTGATAAGTCCATAAAATCTATATATATGTGTACTTAATTGAATGGATTTATTATGCTTTTCCATGTGTTTTGAATTATTTTAAGAGGTTTAATATTGGGTTTTATTATTTTAGGAAAAAGGAGTCTAAAAGAGCAAAAAGTGAGCAAAGAGGTGCGATCATGCGCAAGAAATTGCGAATCTGCGGAAGAACAGAGATATTGGACAGAATAGGCTGCGATCATGCGAACAAAATCTGCGAATATGCGCAAGCTGCGAATTTTGGCAACTTTTCACTCCTACCCTAATTAGAATTCTATGTCACATTAGGGTTTTCAAGGGCTTATAAATAGAAAAAAAATTACAGCAGCCTGGGGGG
The DNA here is from genome assembly GCA_026212405.1 of Petrea volubilis. Taxonomy (NCBI): domain Eukaryota; kingdom Viridiplantae; phylum Streptophyta; class Magnoliopsida; order Lamiales; family Verbenaceae; genus Petrea; species Petrea volubilis. Next base: position 12,696,450 of record CM047875.1, read on the forward strand.
GGGGGATATTTTCAGATTGTTATTCTCTCTTTTAGAATTTTTCATAGTTTTTAGCTTAGATTATAATTTTCTCTTTCAAGTTCCATCAAGCAACACGAGATTGGAAGCAAAGGAAGTGAAGATTCGGCAATCTATTGGAGTTTTCTCTTCCCTTTAACTTTAATTTTTAGTTGTATTGATGATTAAATTTTATTTGCTTGGGAATTTTGTTGGCATGTGTAGCTAAATACTTTGTTCTAGGATTATGACTGAACCCAATATGAAATTCGTATGAGTTTTGCCATGTTCTTATGATTTTGTGTATTTATTCTGATTGTTCAATTGGGATTATTTGTTTTGCGATTGTGTGGTCACCAATTTGTATGTTAGGAGTCCTATCTAAGCCTTGACGAAGGAAATTTAGGAACCGGAAAATAAATTGAGCAACGCATGTTCGATTTTATGCTTGTCAAAAGTCGATTAGTTTGTAGGATAGACATATACCTGCAAACCATGTGTAACCCAATGAGTGAACTTAATGCGTTATTGATTAATTGCTAGCCATAGACATATAGGATAGCATTATTCGATAACAGGTTTGTGGAGATTTCGACAGAAACCCATGAATAAATTCGTTCTCTAGGTTATCAGAATAATTCGCATAATTATAAGAGTTTTGGTAACTCAAGTAAGAAAAGAATATTGGGGGATGTTGTAATCCTAGAATTTAGTAATCTGGTTAATTAATCTGTGATTTATTATTTGCTTTGTCTACTTTTATTTTAATTGTTTGACTTTGATTAGTTTAATTCAATTTCCATCCATCATAATTGAATTTAGAACAAGAATAGGAAGTTTAATTTCAGTACTTAGTTGGCAGTAATTTACAAGTCTCTGTGGGATTCGACACTCTATTCACTCTATATTACTTGTTGGCACACGTACACTTGCGTGTTAGAAAATACCACAACACAATCGAAATCAGATTTTATTTGATTTTATGTTAATATTTTATTAAAATATCCTACAATAATACAAGATGAATTTCTTCTAGAAATTGTGCACTTGTGTGGTCTTCCATTCATCTAGATTCATGACTCATGGATTAGGGTTACACCAAGGCTAGAAATAGAGGACGGAGGTAGAAGATTTCATTTAATTTGGCATTTAATTTTATGCCTAGTTGGGAGATTTGCATTAAATGGGAAGATTTGCATTTATTAAACCTTGGTCCCCAAGTCTTGCCTTCTACTATCATTCTCCACTATAAATAGGACCTCCCACACACTTCTCCACCCCCAAAAAGGTCCACACACATACACACTCTATACTCTCTCTAGTTTCTTCCACAAACACACAAATTCCGCCTAAAAACACACCCCCACACTTACTTTACTCTCAACACCCAAAACACTTCCTATTTATAGCCTATCTTCCACCCAAATATATGTACACACAAGTCCTATTTTCATCCATATATACCTAATAACCTGCCATATACCCCTTTGTAAACCCTTTTTTTTCTGAATGCATTTGAAGGTAGAATTATTACCTTTCTCATAAGTAGTTTAGGCAACATGATCTTAGATTATTTTCATAAACAAGGCTTTAACTTGGTTTTACCAAAATAATGGTAAAATACCAAGTGATTGCCTATGTTCACATTTTACGATTTTATGCTTCGAATTATTTGCTATACATATTAATATCATGATAGTTGTCTTCGTGCTACTATGCTTTTGTAAAGATATATGCATAAACATAATATGTTTATTTATGCTTTGATAAAAATCTATGTGTTATGAGAAATTATTTCCCAATTGTGTGTTGGGCCCAAAATATTGTGGAATAGATGTAGCTGAGTTTCGTCGGGACATTCTATTGGAGATGCCGGTAATAAGTGTTCCAGCCCTCCATCTCCTAATCCCTCCTCCTATGGACGGAGTGTTTCATGTGAGAGTGGGTCGTACGAATTCGGCATATGCCCGGGATATGACCACTGGTGTGAGTCGGTTGGGATTGGTGGAATCGTGGAGTGACTCGGTTGTAATATTGATTGATTGATCGTGGTGGGAGTTATAAGGTATTACGTCACTATATGTGACCAACAGAGAGTATTATGTGATCTTACATGTTTATGTGCAATTTTCACACACTTGCACCTTATGTGATTGTGCAATAGTTCTACTCAATCGTTGTGTTGACTCATTTTATGAACATTCTTTTAGGCAAGGATGTTATATCAGAGTGCGCAATGGAAGACCACCAGACATTACGACGTTTTACAGTTACTTTTTTATTATTTTATAAAATGTAACTTTTGTATTTTGGAAATATATTTATGTAAATTATTTATTGTCATAAAATAAAAGGGTATTTTTCTAGGTCGTGACAAGTTGTCTGTTGTATATATTTATTCACAAAAAAATTTATGCAGTGTGTGTATAGTTGTGTGTGTGTGTGTGTTTCCTCGTCATAGGTTTATCTTTTTTGTAATTCGTATCTCCTAAATTTCATTAAAATTAAATTAAGTTTTAAATTAAATTATGATATCGCCAGTAACTTATGAATATATGTTAAATTTAATTACTATAAATTTATAAAAGATAAGATAAAAAGTAAAGAAATCACAATTATGAAAAGAAATTATATTTTGACCAATAGAATAGATGAAAAAGTTAATATGCATTAATATTATCATGAGAACATTTTAATATTTTAGATATATTAATTCTCAAATTGTATGTGAAGTTTTAAGCATAGATTATATATTTGAACTCAATAAAGGTATGATATAATAAAACAATTATTTCAAAATTTAACTATGAAACTTCTAATATCTCTTAATGTCAACACCATTCAAAATAAAGAACAAACTAATATATTTTATCTACTTAGTTTGTATCTTACTATTAGTTAAATCAATGCATTTTATTCTCATTACTATTAATAGATTGACTCACAAAACGAAAAAAGAATGTAGAAAAGATAAAGAAAAATAAAAATTCGAGGAATAAAACAACATTAAGATGTAAAATAAATAATTAGTATTATGTTCCTATTCAAATTCTTAATTTTTTTTGAAGGAAGATATTGAAACATGATGAAAAACAAAAATATGATAAATTCAATTAGCTAATTTAATTATTTGATAGAAAAATTTATCAATATCAATGATTAAAAAGAATCCATTAAATTTAATAATTCTATAAAAATTGTAAGAATAATAAATATATTTCCTCATAAGTATAAAAATCCGTAATGTACATGTGAAAAGTTTATCTAATGAACCATAAAGTAAAATAATAAAATAAAAAAGGAAGCAATAAAGAACAATAAATAAATCTCTTACAAAAAAAGAAATAAATAAATAAATTAGATATCTCAACAATCCAATACCTAAAAGAAATTGAAGACAAAGACACGACAATGTACAAAGAGACATTAGGTAATAATACTAATTTCAGGTAGTATTAAACTATACAAAAAGGAATGTCACAAAAAGATGAAAAAAATATATTGTCAATGATAATGTGTCCATATTTTAATGTTTTTTTGTCTTTTAAAATTATAATTTAATTTGGTGATGCGACTTATCATATTTAAAATAAGTTAAGTTTTAATTGAATATTTTTACTCAATTTTTAGGAGAAATTTATTTTAAAGGATATTATGTTCACATTGGTTTTTTCAATATTTCTTAGGTTATAACTGTTTGATGGTATACATAATATTTCAGTTAAAATTTTCTCTATCTATATATATTTTTAATTTTTCATTTGAAGTTATTACTTATTTTATTTTTACATCATCGTGTGTGTGTGTGTGTGAGAGAGAGAGAGAGAGAGAGAGAGAGAGAAAAAGAGAGAGAGAGAGAGAGAGAGAGAGAGAGAGAGAGACAAAGAGGGAGAGAGATATTATAGAGGATTAGAAAATTATTAAATATGGATAGTAAGTGGATTTAGATGATTGTGAGAGAGAACCAAGAAATTAGAATTAATGAACACCAATTAAATATTTAATCCTAAATAATTAAGAGTAATTCCAAATTTTAAAAATGAGAATTTGATCAAAATTGCACATTTTACCATTGAAGAAGAGATCAAATGCACAATTTTGGAGAACTGCTGGCACTGCTGCATCAACTAGCTTCCAAGAATTAGTACTTGAACGTGAGAATAGTGCCCATTGGAGGTGGCCCATCATTGAATAAACTTGTCTGCCAAGGACAAGCACCATGGAAGAAAAGATCAAATCCACTATTGTTCCACAACATTGGTACCTTAGCATGAAGTAGGCTCCAAGAATTTGTGTTGGAGTTGTACAAATCAACCCTAAAATAAGAGTCCTCTTCTCGATAATAGTAAAATTCATCCTCATCAGCAAAATTGACTGCCAAATTTTCAACTATTTCACATATTTGGATAATTCTGTAACTGTTACTATTGTCATCAAAGCCAAATCCTGAATATACAGAGCTGTAAACATAACTCTCTGGGTGGGCAAATGGGCTTGGGGCAAGCAGCTTGAACTCTCTCGCATGGCGGGATTGCAAAAAATAATGGTACGATAGTACATCAAGAAAACAATGCCATTGCAGGGACCGAAAAATCGTACACATTGATGGGTTATTTGATCATCATTCAGAAATGGAATAGAAAGATTCGACGATGTCAACATGTCCAAGGAATCTGGATTATGGAAAGAAAGGATGGTTTCTCCACCTTGGTGAATTTCCTTGTTATTTTATAGAGCTAAATACCACTTGAGCAACATAGTTTTCTTGCAATGACCTTTGAAATGTCTAGTGACAAAAATAGGGCTCTTGATCAAAGAATACCAATACTTGGAAGCATACCTAAATCGTAATAATGATTTTACCGGAAGATAGACCAGAATTAGAATTAGCATATCCTCTGACAATGCTTACCCACACTTCATATTTAACCCCGGTAGTTCTACCTGGTTTATCATCATAACTTTTATCCTTTTTAGGCTAGTTTCACACATACGCACACATAGTCACACATATATCCCTTTGAATATTATAATTTAAAAAATCTAGCATTTCCAATTCAATGGCTTGGAACTCTTTTGACAACAAGAAAAGACAAGTAAACAAATACTTAAAAGGATCAGAAATTGAAGGAAAAAAAACAAATTAAGAATATTTGAAAAGAAAGGTACTTTTTACTTAAAAAAGAGGTTTCCAACACCACATCTACAATACCTCACGCTTTGCTATACCACTGAGGTGCGGGAATTTTGGATCGTGGAAGACGTTGCTTCACTTTTTATATAGCAACTTCTCCACTATATGTAGACATTTTAGTCAAACCATATACCAGGATTTAAATGAAAGCATTTTAATCAAAAAAGAGGTATTTTTTTCTGGAAAAATCAATGATAATTAAAATTTTCCGTTGCAAAATTAAACAAAAAGTAACATTTTGCATAAATTCGAGACAAGAAAATCCAATAATGCAGAATCCCTAGCATCCACTAGTTCTAGTGATACGTGTTGCAATTATGTGACAAGTTTATTAAATCATGAAATCCATCTCAAAACTTTTCTTAGCGTTAGAGAATTTTCTATGAGTGCATGAGTCGAACAAGCAATAGAGTAATTTAGGAGTTAGGTTATCGTTCCATGGAAAGGAAAAAAAAAAAAAAAAAAAGATTACCTGGTATAAACATTATAATTTAACCATTGTTTAGATTTCGTATTTTTTATAGAACTTAATGAAATGCAATAAAATATCAATGCAATTGAACAATGTTGGATAAAAATTAATAAGGAACGACTAGGACTTATATTTAATCAATTGAGTCCCTCCAAGGTCAAACAAGCTTTTAAATTATCACCATCCCACGATTTGATTCACTAATGTATTTAAAATCTTCTTCCAAAGTAGAACAAGTGTGCTAATGAACCCTATGCACCTACTTTCGAGATCATATATAAAATTCATAACCCTTCAATTCCAAGAATCATTCTAATCGACATGCTACCGCTCGGTACACACATCAGTCAAATGATCAGATATGAATACGTTTAATTCTAAATCATATATTCCCCGTGTCCATATATCATATTCAAGCAATCAATAATAAGATTCCATAAACAATCTTTCAATTTTGAATATAATAGAACAAGTTTCTATTACATCCTTCAATTTAATTCAAATAAATACAAATAGACAATTATCTTTATAATTAATTTATTTTTGAATTCTTATAAAAGTTATTATTTATCCCATGCATAGCACGGGTTTATTCTAATGTATATATATACACACACTCTATAGGGTGTGGCACACTCTATGCATGTGTAAAATAAAAATAAAATAAATTTGATCACATGTTTTGTAAATTTATAATTTTATATATTATGAAAAATAAAAATATGATTGAAATTAAATTTATATATTATGAAAAACAAAAAAAAAGGATTGAAAATTAAATTGAGTTTTACTATTAAAAATAAATAAAAAGATAAAGTAAACTAAATATTAAAGATAAAGATATTTGAGAAGAGCGAGAGAAGAAAATAAAGAGAAATAATATATAATATTGAACAGATGATAAAGAAAAGTGAAAGAAAGTAGGAGAGAGGGAAGAGGGGAAAAAAAAACAAATTCAGACCAAAGACATCAAGCGGTTATTAATTAAAGTGTATTGGTGCTTTATGAAAAGGTGTGTATATATATATATATATATATATATATATATTATAAAAAGGGAACACCATTTTTTTAACTACTTTTGGTCAGTTATTTTCTTTTTCTTTTTCTTTTTTTATTTATTAATTATATCTATTCTCTCTCCACGTTCTTTTTTATTTTCTCCCCCCTTCTTGCTCTTCCCCTTTCCCTCTTTTCTCTATCTTCTTTCATCTCTTTATAGTTTTTAATATGATTTTTTTAACTTTCTTTGTAATTATTTTCTCATTTTTTATTTCAAAATATTTTATGTTTATTTATCACTAATTTTATAAATTTGTTCAAAATAATTAAAAATATTTTGATAGTATGAATATTATCAACAATTTAGTATGCCATTAAATTATGTATCTATTTAATTATGCACAGGCATTAAGTATGCCAATATTACTAGTGTGTGTGCGTGTGTGTGTGTGTGTGAATGTATGTTTGATGTACATTTATTATAATTTAGTTTAGGTTTTTGTGCTAAAATTAAGGAATTGAATCAATTGTAATTTAATTTAATTAAAACGCTAAATCAGAAATAATATGTGTCCATAAATTTTGGAATGACTGTTAGCAAAAATATAATTATAGAATTAATGACCTCATATCATGACATAGGTTAAAACATGGGGATTATTTAATTTTGGGAATTAATTGAAATGCAATCGTCTAAAAAAATCGATATAAAAAGGATAAAATAGAGGAATTAAAAAAGTTTAAAATATAAAAGAACAATGAGGTCAAAATCAACTACAATAAAAATCCCTTTTTCCAACATTTGTTTAGACACTTATTTATGTCCCAATAGTATATTTTTGAGGCACATTAATAATATCTACTATTCCACCGAAATTCTATTATTTTTCATCAAAATAAAATTCTAATTACCAAACCTAGGAATCAAACCCAGGACCTCCACCTCTTCCTCACGTGCCTGTCCAACTTTAATTCATATTTTGCAATCATTGAAAGTCGAACCCTCGCTTTTTGGTTGGCAAACATGTCTCTTGCTGTTGAACTAAAATTACTTTGTTGTCATGTTTTTTTTATTTTTCTATAGTTAACATATATTGTAACGCCCCGACCCGAAGCTGCTCACCCCGAGTTGGTCGCTAATCAAGCAAGCAAACCTGGATCTAAAATCAACAATTATTGCCTCAAAATAAAACAACTCCACATTTCAACCTGTACTCATGCCCCGACATCACATATGCATACTTTATCCAAACGACCCAAAATAACCATGGACACGTAAATTTCACATTTGTTTTAATGATAAAAATAAGTATGTTTCCATTTACATGCTCAAGATAAGGCCACGAGCCATATAATACATAGACAATTATCCGAAATACAACCATTGGCTCCCGTAGGACCCGAATACATATGCTAATCTTTTGGTACTCATCTTTGCGCAGTGATACAATGACCTTCGATCTCAGCCCACTTCTCTCTCAATAACAATGAGAACAATCATCAAATCAAAGGTAACGAGTCCAAGCGACTCAGTGAGGGTATACGAAATTTACAAGGTAATGAAACACTAATATTCATGTATATCTCTTGTATATGTATCTCGTGGCTATTCAAGGCGTGTTGATACTGAAATATCATGAACCAATTATTGTAAAATAGTAATACGGCTAGTTTTGATCGATCTATACAAGCAGAGATGGAGAACACGGTTCGGTCAGGTGATGTACAGTAAATGAGATAATAGCATCGTATAAGGATACAACAAATCAAGAGCTCGAATGTCAAATAATTCAAGGAACAATTGGAACATGTAACAATATACTAATCAAATGATAGCAATTCAGGAACGGTCTCAATAACGGGCAAATGTGAGTATCACCACCTTATCTCTTCATGAAGAAAAAATAAGCAGGACCCTTTCTTATCCCTCCCAATATTCTAGGTGGCCACTCCAGACAATACAGTCAATAAACAATTGATCGGGGGACTTCCCACTCGATCGTCCCATGAGAGCTCCCCATGGGACAAACGCGAACTATGGGCACCCCCATAGTCGCCAGAACAATACGATCCCCAGTTCAATAATTAGGCAAAGAGTTCCAAATAGTGTGGTGCAATTCAATAACCAATTATCGCAATACAGGAAGGAGAACAAGTCCCCGTCAGTAAAGTACAGTACAGTACAGTAGTACCGGTAACAAACAACAATCACAAGCAATCAATATCAGGAAACAATTGAAGTATATCATAGTTTAAATAGGCTGCAAGCCCGGACAATACATTAGACAAGGCGACAATCATGAGAATACAAGCTAAGTAGTAGCAGGATTCAAACACAATATACAAATGGGCGGTAAGCCGAAAACAATCCAATACAAGAGCATTGGTACAAGAGATCGATCAGGAATTTAATACGGCTATAACAGGCGGCTAGCCTAAACAATTTGAAACAGTAAGACATATTCGAACTCATAGTCAAGTAATTGCGATAGAAATACAGTAGCTACACTTCTCAACAAGAAAAGGTAGAACCCTCACCTAGATGTGCTAGCCGAAGCTTGCGGTCACTATTCGACAGTACCATGACATGCCATCTCACCTATAATTCCACATAATTCCAGAAGATACCCAATCAATGAGGTGATATATTTCAAGTCATGCGCAATTGACATATTAGAACTAACTGTTCTTAAAATAATATTATGCCCATACGTCGTTTACAGCATCTTGATCGTAAGTCCAATCACGTAATAAGCATGTTCTACCATTAATATCTAGCAATTCATTGCCACAAACCATTTCAAACCATAATCTTGAAATCACAATGCCAGGCATGCAATACCCTTAACATGAGTAATTTCTCCCACACTACAATATTTCTAGCCTTTTATGAAGCTTAAGTCCAATAACCCTTGGTCACCGAAATAATGATAAACCTTTATGCTAGGCTTTGCTTAACAATTCCATTCTCATGTTCTTTATAACTCGTAAGCTCGAGTGTTAGACCTATGATCGAGCACATGCATGGCCACGACCTTTGTCAAGAAGATCACATATGATATACTAATGTGTATCTTGAAGCTAAAGTCATTAATTAATACCCATTAATTTTTTCACTTGATCAATTTCTTAGACCATGCAGCAAACACTCAACACATTCCATGAACTCATGCGTCACTTATTGCATTTGGAATCCAACATCCACTTTAACAAGAACACATACTAATTATCCAAGGATTTTGCTAATTGAACCTTAATCAAGCTCCGGAAAGGAAAAACACCTAGAAAATCAAGTTCCTCGTGTTAAGGAGAGCGTACTACCCAAGCGCCGCCGGACCACCGCGCCGTTGGACACTACTAGAAAAACAGCTAATAGCCACAGAGTTTAGCCACGGAAAAAATCCGTGTCTATTCCGTGGCTATTAGCTACGGATTAGCCACGGATTTAAAAAAAAAAAAAAAAAAAAAAAAAAAAAAAAAAAAAACAAGAAAAAAACTTAGCCATGAATTGGCCGTGGTTAAATTACCCACGGCCTAGCCGTGACTATTTTTTGTGGCTAAAATTGGCGCGAAATTTGCCGCCAATTTTTAGCCACAGATTAGCCACGGCCAAATCAGCCTTGGTCTGGCCATAGCTAACAGCCACGGATTAGCTACGGCCAGGCCGTGGCTAATAGCCACGGCCAATCCGTGGCTTAAAAACCGTGGCCAAGTTTTTTTTTTTTTTTTTTTGGCACTAAGTATGGTTTGAATTCTTGACTTCTTAGTTGAAATTAGAACATTAAACCACTACACCACTTTAACTTTTTATTTAATAATTAGTTTTTGCTATAATTAACTAATATATGTATATTATATGTATATTGATATATATATAATAAATTATTCCATATATATTACATACATATAAGATTAGATATACTTATATACATGTGTATTTATATATAATTAGATGTATATATATCAGATATATATGTACATATATAACATATATAAGATATATAATACACTGATATATAGATGATTGATATATTTCAATGTTTATTTCAATATCTATTCCAATGAAGAAAGATCGTTTCAATTATTTGCTGATATTATAATGTTCTATTGAGTTAATATATAACTCAACTTTCATAATTATTTCTTTAGATTTAATTTACCATTTTATTATAATATCACAATATATGTTGGAACCGTGGCTAAATTAGCCACTGGCTAGCCGGGCCATGGTTAGACCGTAGCTAAATTAGCCACCGTGGCTAATAGACCGTGGCTAAATTGGCCACAGGCTAGCCGTGGCTAGCTCGTGGCTAATAGCCACGGTCTGACTATGGCTAGTTGTTAGCCATAGAATAATTTTTTTTTATTTTTTGAATCTAATGTGGTTCGAACTCTTAACCTTTTGGATGAAATTAAAGTATCAAACCACTAGATCACTTTAATATTTTGTTGAAGAATTACTTTTTGCTGTACTTAACTAATATAAATTATACGAAATTCTTAACATAAATTATCTAAATAAATTTTTCTGATAATTTTTGTTTTTGCTATTAATTTATTAAATATTTTTTATAATTAATAAATGACTTGTTCAATCACTAAATACTTTTAAATAACAAAAAAAGAAAAGCCAAAGATTAGTAAAAAAAAAAAAGAAAGGAATACTTTTCATAATGTGGATTTATGCTATAGAACTATGTGTTTCAAATTATTTTATTAATTATATACTTAACTTAAAATATTTAAAATTGATGTATATTCATGTAATAAAGTAGATTCAACATAAATGATTTCATTAAATTATGAAAGTTATCCCACAATATAAAGATAGAGCTATACTTAAATACATATATGACCAAAAAAAGTAAAGCGAGTTTGATTTAACTAGTGATCAAAAATCATTTGATATAACTTGTCAAAAAATAATTTAAATAACTAATTCAACAAAATAAATTCAAATATTTGATTTGTGTATTTAAATTGATTTAGGATTATTATTCATTTTACTCAATAGAAAAATAAATTTAGTATTTGAAATTGTTGAAATAAATATTTTACCTACATATTTTACCTGGGTTGGGTGGGGGTGGGGGAGGGGTCTCCACATTTTTATTTTTTATTTTTATTTTTTTTAAAGATTAGCCACGACCTTATATTTTCCAGAATTCTGTGGCCAAATTGGCCACGGCCTGACCGTGGCTAATTTGTGGCTGAATGGTCGTGGCTAACGTTAGCCACGCCACTTTTAGCCACGGATTTTATCCGTGGCTAATTTTCTGGGCCACGAATTTTTGCCAAAATCCGTGGCTAAAATTCGTGGCTAAATCCGTTTTTTGTAGTTGTGGGAGCCGAGATGGTCATGCTATACACCAAATCATTCTAATCAAGCCCGTCAAAAGCGCTCAATTAATATCGACAGAATCCAATTCGATTGGATTTAATTAGACAAAATACTTTGAAACCCTAACTTACCCTTTTTACGTTTATCGAGTAATTACTCCGCCACGACTATCGAATCCCGAAATTGAGGCCGCCATCGTATTCCTTGTGTCAAGGCCTTCACTACAAAAAAGTGCATGTTAAGTAACAAACTAATAATAACAAATGTATATTTTGTAACTAAAATTTGGTTTTTGTTGACAAAATATGAGTTTGTTACCAAAATGTTATTTTTAGTGATAATTTTGATAATTTGTTACAAAAAGCAATAGCTTGTTACAAAAAAACCAAACTTTAGTGACTACAAGGAATTTTTGTTGCGGAAAACAAGTTGTTGTTACCAAAAAATTACTTTTTAGTAACAAATAAAAACATTAATTGCGAATAATATAGTGTTGTTACTAAAAATAGTTTTTATTTATAACAACTTTGAAATTTGTTATGAAACTTTAGACATGATTTATAATATGTACTCTTTTATAGAGCATTAAGAGTTTTTAATAACCGCTTTGTGTCTTTGACGTCAATGGTCTATCGAAACCCATTTGGATGTGTTTTTTTTAGAGAAGAAACACTTATTTTTTTGAAAAAAAAATAGCAATTCAAAGGAAAAAATTTGTTTGAATGGACATTAAAATTTTGTTAATAATTTTGATTTTTAGCAATGCATTTTTATAGTGGCTAAAAAAATTGAAAATTAATAAATTAAAAAAATTAGTAAGATTAATAAATTTGTTCACATAATTTAATATAAATATAGATAGTCACACATAATCTTAGTTATAGTTAAATCTTGGACAGGTAAAATATTTGGCATTCAACACATACGCACATATTACAACTATTTTTCAAAAGTTACAGTGAAAAAATTAGCTAAAGATTACACAAATGCCTATTATACGATTTATTAAAAGTACGAACACAATATGAAAGTGAAAATATATTCAAGAGTAAAAATATGACTTTTTTGGATATTATGTTTACATAAATTATGGTTTTTATGTATTCTATATAATAAAAAAAAAAGATTATTTAAAACTATTCATTAAATTATTTAATTTATAATCATCATATAAATTATATATAATTATTTATATAATTATTAATATTTTTATGAAGTATTAAAAATTTGTTATTTATATGATATTCAATTTATAATTATCATATATTTTGATATATTATACCAATAAACATTTTATATATTATAAATTTTGAAACGAATTTAATAAATTTTCATAAGATGAAAGTATATTTTATCAAGTATTATACAAAATATGGTATATTAAAGATTTTTATATTAAAAGAGTTTTGAACATTTTGTTAAGTTCAGAATATGTATGAAAAACAAAAGTATGTTTTAATTATTCCAATGTATAGTGCTACATAAGTATAGTACGTGTTTTAACTAGCAAAGTTCTCATAATTATCTAAATTTATTTAATTAATACATAACTAATTAATTAAATTAAATTAAAATTAATAAAGGGAGGTAGAAAACAAATAAGGATAATAAAACACCAAAACTTTCAACAAAGTATCAATTGGCATGGTGGCAGCCCTTTGACAATTTATACACGAGGTTGGGAGTTCGAATCTCCCCAGCAGCAAAACAAGAGATCATAATTGGGTTCAACTGGCGGGTCAGGTCCGGTGGAGGAGTTGGCCCATTAAACTTTTTGTAACAAAAATTTTGGGTCACAAACAATTACTTTATTGTGATGAAATTTTTTGTTACCAAAAAGTACCTTTTTGTGACAAAAAACTAAAAGTCGTTACAAAAACTTTTAGTGTCGGGCTTTATGGGATGAATTTTGCTAGCGAAAATATTCTTTACCAAAGTTATAGTAACAAAAAACAAACTTGCTGTAACGAAAAATTTCTTTACAGAAAATTAGTTTTTTTGTAGTGGTTCCAAGCCCGATTGAGTTTCACCGAAAAACTCGCCAATTACCATCGACCCGCTGCCGCCGCCACCATGCCTCTGTGCGAAACCCAAAAACAACACCATCATATTGTTCCTCTTGTCGTGGGGATCAAAATGACATATCATTTGCCCCATTTGGTGAAGAAACGTGCAAGATAGTCTTGGGAAGTTTAGGAGAATATAAATGTATATTTGTATAAGTGTATGTATATTTGTGTAGAGACTTCTCCACCTCTCTCTCTCTCTCTTTTATATCTATTAATTGTTTTTTTCTCAATTTTACCCCCAAAGCTTTGCACATTACTCAATTTGGCCCCCAAGACTTTTAGTTTAATACACTTTAGTCCTCAGACTTTATAAACTTTGCAAAAATACCCCACTCAATGTATTTAAGGCCCCCAAGTATTTTTCTTTCTTGCAATTTGATCCTCAAAACTTTCAATTCATACTCAATTGGGTTTCTTATTCTTTTATCAATTTCCATCGTTTCATCTATGCCTCTCACCGAAATATATCTCTTGTACATATATGTTTGAAATTACGACTTTAATAATTTTTGAAATATCATTACATTATTATTTATATCTTATTTTCATTAAATTTAAGGTTAAATTATCAAATCATTTACTTTAATTTAGAATAATTTATAACGTATCATTACATTCTTTTCTGATTAGAAGTTGTAGAGGGTGTTTGGGATTGCTTTTGCTTTTGAAAAAGTTGGAGTTGTTGAAAAAGTTGAATAGTAAAAATTTGGTAGTATTTGAAAATAAAAGTTAAAAGTTGATAGTCAAAGTGTGGAGTGTTTGGAAATAAAAGTGAAAACTAGTAAAAAGTTGCTAGAAAACTGTTTAAAAAGTTCAATTTATTTATAAAAATACCAAAAATCACTTTTAAGCTGCTTCTCAACATATCAGCTTCTATTTTTTTATTTCAACTTAATTTAAGCAAATGTTATAAAACCAAACACTTAAAGTAGCTTTTTTTTTAAACTAAAAGCAGTAAAGTGCTTTTTATAAGTTATTGCAAACACACCCCTAGCAGTAATAATAATAATAAGGTTTATATAAATGTTTTTCCAGTTGTGTGTATATATATATATATGCATGTACACAAATATTATACATGTAGCATACAATAATTAAAATAATGATGAGGTTAATATAAATATTTCTCCAACTATATATATTTGTATACACAAACATTATATATATAGCATACACAAACATTAACATTATATAATTTTTTTAATTTTTTTAAAATTTTTGGTTGAATGTTTTGCCGAATTTTCACCGAACTTTGAAAAATTAAGATTTTTTATATTTTTTAATTTTCGACAGAAAATTCTATCGAAATTTCGGCAAAAATTCAAAAGTTAATATTTTTTAAAATTTTTCAACAAAAAAATCTGCCTAAATTCGGCAGAAAATTGAAAATTTAATATTTTTTAAATTTTTTAAATTTTTGGCCGACTTTTCGATTATATAAATGGCAAACTAATAATATATGGCAATTCTAACTGCATCAATAAACTTACTTACTAGGATTAATTGATAATTATTCCAAACTAATATTTTTACGACACTTCTGAAAATGTATCCCAAATATATATATATATATATATGGCACGTTTATGTGCCTTAATAAATTTAGTAATTATGATTAATTGAAAAGTATCCCAAAATAATATTTTTACGACACTTATAAAAAGTATCCCAAAAAAAGTGTCCTATAATGTATATATTGTTCTATGTGCATGAACGATTTTTTTCCATTATAAGAATAATTTGTCACATAAATGGATAGATAGTTTATTTTATTATAAGATGATAACATGTCATTTTAACCAAATTTTAGGCCACATTTGCACTTATTTTGATTAAATTTGGATTTTGAATTGGTTAGAATTCAACCAAACTCATTTCTTACTTGTCGTAGGTAGAAATTGATAAAAAGTAGCTCAAAAGGGCCCTAAAGATAATCAAAAGTGGAGAGGAATGTCATATAAGAAAATTGCGAGGCTAAACATGAAAATAATTTGATTATAAATTATGTTTAATTTAATAATTTTATTTATCAATTAAATTGAATTAGATAGAACTTAAGGAGCCACACATACAACTATAAAGTAAAAACAAATCTAATGTAATTGGTGATAACCATGCAAAATCATGAAATTTGAAGGCAATTCTCTATAACATTCTATAAAGAATAAATTCATTTCAATATAAATAAGTATATTGAAAATTTTAATCATTAGTAGGATATCTTTAATTGCAATGTTAGTTTCCATGAAATTACAGAATTGGGATATTTTTAAAAATTATTATTTAGAAATAAATAATGAATAATTATAACAATTTAAATTTTAAAGTGAATGATGAATGTCATAGCGTGACACAATAGATGAAAAAGGCAACTTTGTCATTTTAATTTGAATTAAAATATAAATTATCTTATTTTAGATTTTGGGTAATCGATATATTCAATTCAATAATTATGAATAATCATAAAGTTAGATAAAATGAAAATAAAAACTACTATAAAAATTGCAAGTATGACGCTATAATCTTTTCATTTATAGTTTTAATTTACGTACAATAAGTTCCAAATTAAAACTATTATAGATATCATACCCCATACTTAGAAAAAATAGAATATAAAACAACTACAAAGGTTGTATTTAGGACACTATGATTTGTCATTTGAACTTTAAAAAAAAAAAATGAATGTGTATAAATAAGTGTAGGTAATTTCAGTATTTCAAAACTAAAGTGAATAATAAATATCATAAATAAGATGTTGTAAATATAATTTAGTTGTCTCATTTAATTTGAAAGAAAACTAATAACATGTCTTATTTTAAATTTTGATAAAATCTAGGTTGTCTATATGTTGGTACATACAACAAACAGTCTCAAGGTTTTTTTTTTTCACTTATTATATATTAAATTTATCAAAAAAGGGATGATAAAGATTATTTGTAGAATATTGTTCGAAATTGATGTAATACATAACTAAGTATATAGTCCTATGCCAAGCCGCAAGAAATAGATATTTGTATGTACATATTTTCTTAATTTTCTTTATAAAAAATAATATGATAAAAATAAATTAGCTTTTTTATAACATCAATTGATAAATAAATATATTAAAAAAAATTATATAATAGTTGAATATGTTTGATCTCAATATTAACTTTGGCATAACTAAGGTAAGACAGTTTTGAAAATAATATGTCAAATAAAATTTTTTAATTATCATTAAAGTAAATGATAAATATTATAAATAAAACATTAATTTATTTCTTTATTTGAAATAAATTTAAATTCATCTTATTTTGAATGCTTAGTAATTGTTTAATTTAATCATTTTATTTATTAATTAAATTGAATTAGCCAAAACTTATGAAACTACACTTACAATTATCTATGCTATTATAAACAGAAAGTCATTTTATCTCACAAATTGCAGTTATTTATGTGATTTTACAAAATTTACCCTTCAATTTTATGTGGAATAAATAGAGATATGTAAAATTATGGTTAAAATTGAAAATTCACATAAATTTGATTTAATTCGGATATCAAATTTTGATGTATCAATTTTACCCTTTTAATTAGTAATCACATATGATAAATAAGCAAATAAAAAGGTCAATATTATAATATTACATCCAATTTAAAAAAACTCATGTTTTCAAAACCACTTTCTTTAATTACAATTACTTGTGCTTATTCTTTGTCATGTAATTTTATTTTGTATAATTATTTTATTTTTAAATTATTATAATTTAATAAATTATTTCAAATAATTCTTAAAAAATTATTCTCATAAAAGAAATTTAATAATATATATATATATATATATATATATTTCATCCTAAAAATATATAAGTATTAAATTGAAATATATATTTTTTATATTTTGCAATTCTCTATAGCATTATATGGAGAATAAATTCATTTCAATATCAATAAGTATATTGAAAATTTTAATCTATAACAGGACATCTTAACTTCAATGTAAAATTCCATGAAATTAGAGAATTGAGATATTATTATTTAAAAATAAATGATCAATAATTATAATGATTTAAACTAAATAAAAACTTTCATACCAGGACACAATAAATAAAAAAAGCAACTGTCATTTTAATTGGAATTAAAATATAGATTATCTTATTTTATATTTTGGGTAATTTTTATAATCTATTCAATAGTTATGAATAACCATAGACTTACATAAAATCAAATTAAAAACTACAATAAATATTGCAAGTATGACACTATAATTTCTATTATAAATATTGTTCCATATACTTAGAAAAAAAAAATAGAATCTAAAACTACTAAAAATATTGTACATAGGAAACTATCATTTATCATTTGAACTTTTTTTTATAAAAAATGAATGTGTAGAAATAGGTGTCGGTAATTTTAGTATTTCAAGACTAAAGTGAGTAATAAATATCATAAATAAGATGTTGTAAATATAATCTAATCTTGTCAATTAATTTGAATGAAAACTAACAACCTATCTTATTTTGGATTTTGATAAAATTGAGAATGTCCCTATGAGGGTACAGATTATAGATTGTCTCAAGAGTTTTTGAATTATTATAGATTCAATTTATCAAAAAAAAGGAGATAAAAATTATTTATAGAATATTGTTATATATTGTGGAAAAAAATAGATATTTGTACATACATATTTTCATAATTTTCTTTCCAAAAAATAATTTGATAAAACTAAATTAGTTTTTCATAACATAAATCAATAAATTAATATATTAAAAATTTATATAATAATAAAATATATTTTATCTAAAAATTAATTTTGTATACATAATTACGGTAAGGAAGTTTTTGAAAATTTATGTAGAATATTTTTTTTGTGTTTATTAAAGTAGAAGGCAAATATTGTAAATAAAATATTAATTTGTTTCTTTATTTAAATTAAATTTTAATCCATCTTATTTTAAATACATGATAATTGTTGGATTCTTTTGGATGAACATGAATCACAAGTATACTTATTTAAATTCATATAATAGGTATTTGAATTTCATACATGGTAAAATAGAATTAAATGAGATTATTCACGTATGAGCTCATTTGGATAGTCTTAAATTTTCTGAAATACATATATCTATACTATTAAAAAAAAAATTAAAAGCCATTTTGTCTCACAAATATCGGTTATTTATGTGATTTTACAAAATTTGCCCCTTCAATTTTATGTGGAATAAATAGAGATGTGTAAAATTGGGGCTAAAATTAGAAATTCACATTAAATCAATTCAATTTGGATACCAAATTTTGATGTGTCAATTTTACTTTTTAATTAGTAAACACATGCAATAAATAAGTAAATAAAAAGGTTAATATTGTAATATTACATCCAATTGAAAACATCCATGTTCTCAACCCACAAACCACTTTCTGTAATTACAATTACTTGATTTTTTTTCTTTTTGTGTTTATTCTTTATCATGTAATTTTATTTCATATAATTATTTTATTTTTAAATTATTATAATTTAATAAGTTATTTCAAATAATTCTTAAAAAAGTATTCTTATGATAGAAATTTAATAATATATTTATATTTTCATCCTAAAAAAGAATTAAGTACTAAATTGAAATATATATATATATATATATATATTATATTTTGCACACCCATAAAGTGTGCGGCGTTGCTAGTGTATATATGTATGTATGTGTATATATATATATATATATATATATAGAGAGAGAGAGAGAGAAAGAGATTATACATGTATATACAATTTACTACGCATATAGCCACAAACTAACTAATAATTACACATAGATCACATAACCACACACATACTAAGAATAAGACATAGACTAATTTTCACACACAAACAAATATAGAAAGCAAGCACACACACACACACACCCCAATGCTAACTTGAACGCATACAAACTCTTAAAAAGATTTAAAAAGATAAGAAATCTTCAAAATCTTATCAAAAAAGAGGGTTTACATAAAGCAGTGAGTATTGTTCTAGCAAATAGTAGCGACGGATAGCAAGTGGTTGGTAGGCAGTGAACGTTTTTGTAGAAAGTGATATATGGGCTTGTCCGTTGGTGAAACAATAAGATCGGGCAAGAGGGGATGTGATTAACTATATCAATCAAATTTGTTAAAAGTGGTGTGGGGTTTTTTTTAAAATGAAAAACTAATTAAGAGTAAAAAGAATAGAGGAAAAGGAAAAAAAAGATGAATACTTTATTGTCCTTCCAAATACATATACATGATTACCTAGTTTAAGAAAAACTAATTAAGAGTAAAAAGAATGGAGGAAAAGGAAAAAAAAAGATGAATACTTTATTGTCTTTCCAAATACATACCTAGGGGAGTTCTATGATTAGTTACAGTTGTAGGTGACTAATCTTAGTCACTCATTAAAAAAAATGCCACATGTACGATTTTAAAATATTTTAACAGGTTGCACTACAAGAAAACACAATTTTTTCGGCGAAATTTTAACAGGTTTCATTTCATTCTAATAATAATAATAACAATAATAATAATAATAATTTTATAATAAAAATTCAAATAAAAATCAAAATTCTAAATTTTAATATATTCTAAAAATATATAAAATTATTATTATGTTTTATTTAAAAAATATATATTTTTAATTTTTTTAATTTTTCGATGAAAATTCCGCCGAAAATCCGCCGAAAAATTGAAAAAAAAAATATTTTCTATTTATTTTTAATTTAAAAAATATTAATTTTTATTTATTTTTAAATTTTTATATTTCGGCGGAAATTCCGCCGAAAATCCGTCAAAAAATTTAAAAAACAATATTTTTTATTTATTTTTAATTTTTTAAATTTTTTGGCCGAAATTTTGCCAAAACTCCGCCGAAAAATTTAAAAAATATTAATTTTTATTTATTTTTAATTTAAAAACCATTAATTTTTATTTTTTTTTAATTTTTTTAATTTTTCGACGGAAATTCCGCCGAAAAATTTAAAAAATATTAATTTTTATTTTTTTTAATTTTCCGCCGAAATTCCGCCGAAAATCTGTCGACAAATTTCAGCGGAATAATCCGCCGAAAAATTCCGCCAAAAAACGAGCGTTTTCTTGTAGTGTTGCAGGTTTTTTTAATTTTTAAGCAACCCACTATCATAAGTCAAAAATTTCTCTCTCCTTCGCTTCTCTCTCTCTCTCTCTCTCTCTCTCTTTCTCTCTCTAATGACGTTCCATATTCTCTATATCTCTTTCTCAAATCATTCATTTAATTATTAACCTTATACAAAAAAATTCCTTAATTATTAAGACTTCTTAGAATAAGTTGTTTCTACTACAATTGTAATATTTAGCTTCATTTAAATAAAAGTTGCATAAACGTATATTTAGCTTCTCTAGGTTATCATTAAAAATCTAGACTCGCTAGTCGGAAAAATATTATACAAATTCATAAACGTACAAATAAAATACAAATTCGAGGAAAAAAAATAAATTTAAATAAACTATTTACATTTATTTTGTTTATTTTAAATAAGTCAAACAAACTATGTGCAAATAATATTTCATTACACATATTAAACATAAGTATTCAAATAAAAAAAAATATTATTATTATTATTATTATTACAATTATTTTGTTTCATAGCATATCTTCATTAATAATCAAAATACGATTTCTTTTACCAACTAATGCCTGTTGTACTCCTCTATTTGTATTTTATACATACCAATTGGTTTTAAAAATATATTATTCAATATCACTACAGATCAATTATTTTGGAATAAATCTACGAATAATATAAACATTTTACTTAATATTGATATCCATATTTTAAAAAATTTGCTTTTCTTTTTTAAAAAACAAATGTTCATATTCTATGTATATTTTTAAAATAATTCTTAATGAATGTGATACATTTTTGAAATATCTTAAAATTTTAATTTAGATGTAAATTTTTATCTACTATTAATATATATTCGAATTGTTGAGTTATAAATACTATTTATTTTGGTATTAATTTAGTATTTTAATTTTTTTTAATCATGTTTTTCAATTAATTATCCTTGTTTATGCACAGTTCTTAAATTAAAAAAAAATAAAAAAGTTATAATGAGTATCATGGTATTTATAATTAAAAAGTAAAAAATAATGGTACCGTGGTATTAAACTACAAACAATTAACAGATTATAGTAGTACCACATTATTATAATGGTGTCATGGTATTAAAAAATAAAAAAATATAATATGTACGATGGTAATTTTTTAAACAACTACTAACATTGTACTTTTTTCAATAAATCAAAAAGAATGAGTAATAATAACCTAATGGATCCAACGTCATTAAATTTTTAACTTTCTTTTTTTACATTAAAAATAAAAATTTAATTGGTTAATATTTAGTGGATTATAAATGGTCTACTACAATAATTATTGTATAAAAAATTCCTTGTCAACCTGTATAGTAGGTGACCCTTCCAATTTACCAATACAACAAATTGTAGGTCATATAAAAATTAATGGTTTAGATTAAATATTGCATATCTAACGGCTAAAATTTAAGGTGACTAACGTTAGTTACCTCTGAACTGTAACTAATGATAAAATTTTCGAATTAGCTACATCAATCAAATTTGTAAATAAACCTTTTTCTATTCATAATAAGTATTGATTATTTTTTTATTTATGAATATTAAAAAGTCAATACATTTCATGTAAAGTAAATATGCCGAGTTCTCTCATCATTTTGTATCATCAATATCATTTCTAATTAGTTGTTCTAAAATTAAGAAAAAAATATTTTTATTAACAATTAGCAAATAAAGAAGATATAAATGAAAGTTTGATAAGTTGTGAAGGGAACAACTTAATAGTCTTTTGTAGTTTGAAAAGAACCAAATTCAAAGAAACAATTTTAATAAACAGGAAGATCAATCTTTAAAATAATTTTTTTTAAGAAATAAATTTTTAGATTTAACATTAATACTTATTAATTTTAATTTTAATTTATAAGAAATTAAAGATCTTAGAAACATACATCTTTGTTGATTTGAATTGCTATACTATGTCCTTACAAGTTTCTTTGGTTGTATAATGAAATACCTTTAAGTTAATTGTAGTAAATATGACCAAATATATATAAGGTAAATTAAATCAACCACCTGAATCTAAGGAGCCGTTACGCAACATCTGTTGAAAAGTAATATTTATTCTAGAAGTTTGGAGGAATATGCCATGGAGGGGTTAATTGCAATTTGGTCTCATATGTATGCCTTTGTCCAAATTTGGTCCCATTTGTTTTAATTTTCTCAATTTTGGTCCCATATATTTCAAATTTTTGTAATTTTGGGACTTTTTTGAAATTTTGTCTAATCTTTAACGGCGAAGGCTCACGCGCCTCACGTGGGACTAAAATTCCGCCCAATTTTGGTCCCATTTATTTCAATTTTCTTAATTTTGGTTACACACATTTCAAATTTTTGCAATTTTGGGACTTTGCAGAAAATTTGAAACGTATGAGATTTAATGGCCATGTGAGGCGCCCGTGCTGTTGTCGTTAAAGATTAGACGAAATTTCAGAAAAGTTCCAAAATTACAAAAACTTAAAACATATAGGACCAAAATTGAGAAAATTGAAACATATGAGACCAAAATTGAGAAAATTGAAATAAATGGGACCAAAATTAAACAAAGACATACTTATATGATCAAAATTGCAATTAAACCGCTGTGGAATATTTATTTGTAAAATATTTTGTATTAAATTAGTTCATTTGCCATTTAATGACAAATTATTGACATGTGTTGTAAAATTAGGCTAACACTTGTTGTCAATCGACATTGTAACTTATCGAAAATTTAAGTAGACTATTCCATTATATATATATATATATATATATATATAATAGACATAGATTTAAGAAAAAGAACATCACAAAGAAAAAAGTATTTAAAAAATATTTTCAAACATATGTGTGTTTTGAAGATATTTTCACAAATATATAGAATGAATGATAATCATACAGGAGGATTTCTATAAATAAAATTGACTTAATTAACATTATGTAGAAAGTGAAAGAAAAACAATTGAAATATGAATAGCAATAATTAAAAAATTACAACTTATGAAACTTAAATGAGACTAAATATGGAAATATTTTATGTAATCAAAAGGAATAAAACTAACTTATACATCTCAATAACACATTAATTATAAGCAAGATAAAAAAATAGGACCACCACACCATGGTTTTTTTAATAATACATCATCACCAACGGATGCACACCTGCCATGATTCAAACTCTGACATTATATTCCCCACGCTTTTATAGTGGGGTGCATATCCATTACACCGAAGACCCTAAACAAGTACCATACCATTTTATTTTATATATACTAGCAACATCACACACTAGGATGCAAAATACAAATATATATATATATATATATTTTAATTTAGTACTTTATTTTTTTAGGATGCAAATATAAATATATTATTAAATTTATTTTATAAGCATACTTTTCTAATAATTATTTGAAATAATTTAAAAATAAAATAATTATATGAAATAAAATTACATGATATAAGAATAAACAAAAAAAGAAAAAAAAATCCAAGTAATTGTAATTAGAGAAAGTGGTTAGTGGGTTGAGAACATGATTTTTTCAAATTGATGTAATATTACAATATTGACCTTTTTATTTGCTTTTTTATTGCATGCATTTATTAATTAAAAGGGTAAAATTGACATATCAAAATTTGGTATCCGAATTGAATCGATTTCATGTGAATTTTCAATTTTAGCCACAATTTTGCATATCTCTATTTATTCCACATTAAATTGAAGGACAAATTTTGTAAATCGCCATTTGTGATACAAAAATGGCTTTCTTTTTATAATAGTATAGATATTAACTTAGATTAAAGTAAATTGGATTAGATTTGTACGCGCGTCCAACCATGTTTTGGTAGCTGGAACAAGTTACTGATTTTCCTTGACTTAGAATTACTATCATTATTCTCTATGTGCTTTAATAGATGTTAAGAATCACTGATTGAAATTGGTCTGCATGAGAAGTGAAAGCAAAGAAGTCATATGGTTTTCAATTTCAACTAAAGAAAAAGGAAAAAAGAAAATGAAAAACTGTATCTAGAAGTCATTAAACTATAGATTATAGACATTATTACAATGCATTCACCATCCCAGAAGAAAAATAATAAGTCTTGTGAAACTCATTCTTCAAAAACAAATAGGGCAACTTGAACCTGATGACAAAAAAAATTAAAAAAAAAAAAATCTTAGATTTTGATATCCATAGCTTGATATTGTACCTTTAAATTGAGTCAGACCGGATAGAAGCTTCACGTGTATATTTCAATGGTATCGCGTTGCTTTCATAGTGTTTCTTGTAGGACCTGCATACCGAGTGGATTTCAGAAACAATTTAGGAAAGAAACAACTTGCTACTAACATTGATCGTCTATGTATTTCCTCAGCTTTGGTCAGTTACCTACTATATGGTTTAATGATTTTAGCAATGACGGAGCCAGAAATATTTATTTTGGGACGAGATTGATATTCTATAAAATATTTGAAGTTTTTCTATGATTTTTTATATGGGGTCAGCCCCCCATCTCGCTTAGTCCTTGATTGTCAATGAAGCTGGTTCCAAGTTTATCTATCTATTGATGTCGATTCACCTAGTTTTAAATCTATCTTTTGTACAATGTTTTAGCCATAGATTGTGGCATTGTGCCAGAGTACAAGTTTTGCCCAAAACCTCGTATGGTTTTTCGTTTTTAATTGTTTTTTTATTTTTATTTTTTACAATACAAATTTACCTGATTTAAACTAAGTAAGCTCTCAACAAAAATTACAGCTCGAAATGAGTCCTCAAGCCCACGGAATTGATATCTCTCAATTTTATTCTCATGAAGTGCACAAGATGCCAATTGGCCATCATTGGTTTCCACTAGTAACGATTCATTCTCCATATGAAAGAAAACACGCCTAAATTGGTAGGGCCCCATTGAAAACTCTTTGGTCCATGACTCTTTGACCCCATATTCTTTCATCACCCAAACATCGAGGAGATCTGGCCCCTCATTCATCCAATCCCTATAGCGAACTAAGGCAAGACATTGATTTAACGCCATGAGACTTGGACGCTTTCCATCTTCAAACCAATGGGGGAACTCAAACTGTCGAAAAATCTCAGTGTTCACGTCAAATGAAAGTATAACTGCCAAGGAACTTGAACCAGGCATGAATGCACGTGCCTGCCAATGACAAGCACCTTTGAAAAAGAGATCAAATCCAGGATTATACATAACATCTGGCAGTATTGGATCAAGCAAACTCCAAGAATTGGTGCTTAAATTATACAATTCGACCCTCATATGAGAGTCCTCTTCGCGGTAATAGTAGGATTCGTCTTCTTCAGCAAAATTAGCCAGATTCTCTACTATTTTACACATATGGACAAACTTGTAACCATTAGTATTAGCATCAAAGCCAAATCCTGATCCTACATACCGGTCAACATATCCATCTGGGTTGGCAAAAGGGCTTGGGACAAGCAATTGGAATTCTTGTAACGCAGGGTTGCACAAAATAATAGTTTCACCAAACACCAAGCACACCAGACCATTGCAAGGACCGAAAAGTTCTAAATATTCTGGGGCATCTATATCATTCAAAAATGGAATGAAAAGAGTTGGCGAAACCAAGAAGTTTGGAAAATCTGGACTATGAAAAGAAAAGATATTTTCTCCACTCTTGTGAATTTCCTTATAATTTGGTGGAGGTAAGTGTCGCTTTATCAGAATGCTTCTGTTGCGATCACATTTGAGATGCCTAACAACAAATATAGGACTTTCGATTAAAGAGCACCAATATTTTGAAAGGCGTCTAAATCGTATAAGTGATTTAACTGGAAGATAGACAAGAACTTCAATTAACATATTCTCCGGCAATGGCATCTGTTTTTTCATTTTTACGCCAAAAGGTTCTGCCTGATCCGTCATCATGCCTTTGATCCTTTCAAGACCAACTTCACTACCACATTCGCAAACACAACCTATATATGCTAGTTTGAATTTGAATTAAAAAATATGGCAAATTCAATTCAAAGGTGTGAATGTTGGGGGGCATAAATAAGAAGAAAAAAACACTATAAAGAACTCGAAGAGAAATAAAAAGTAAAGAAACAACAGAACACACATACATATATTTATATAGGAAAGGACTTATTTCTTAAAATAGCATTTTGTAACAGCACCATGTGCGGCAACACCTTCTTTTGTTATCCTTTCTTATGCCATCAAAGTTCGGGGAATTGGGATCATGGAAAGACATGATATTGTTGTCTCCACCCCATCTCTTTCGAGGTGCAATATTGATAAATATAGGCCTCCACCAAATCACACAAGATGTCGAAAAGAGTATGAGTCAAGATTTTTTTTTTTTTTTTGGTTGGGGGGGGGGGGGGGGGGGGGGGGGGGGTTACAATTTTGAGTCGTGTTAGTGACTTGCAAAAAAAGTGCATTACTATATTCAAATTGCCATCCTTTAGCAAAGACTCTCAATCATGATTCATCATCCATCTTATCTTTTACTAAACAATTTATTACACATACATACCAAGGGGATTAATGAGTTTATTGTGTTTTAACCCTGAGTTACTTGAAATCATAAAAACACACTATAAAAAAGAAATAAATAAAAAGGCGCCTTATCAAAATTCTAAAAAAGTTTCTTAATTTACAAATTAACTAGTTATAAATAAAACCAACAAAACTAATATAAACAACTAATTTAAAAATAAAAATTTTATGTTGTGAAATTATACAAAAAGTATTATATAAATTCAATTAATCTTTTTGAAGTTGCTTAATTTATTTAAATTAAAAATAAATAAAAAAATTAAAATTAATATATGACAATATAATTTTTACATATATGAAACCAATATATACAAATTAAATATAATACGTAAATTACATATATTCATGTTAGCAAAAACCTAAAAAGGAAATGGAAAACCCTCTCGATCCCAAACCCTTTCTTCTTCAAGGGATGTGAGCGCCCCCTCCCTTCTCGTTCGATAAAAAGTCTCGTCTCTTTCTCACTCTCTCTCTGTGAATGTATTTGTATGTGTATATATGGGGTCATATATGTATATCTATATATGTGTGTGTGTATCTTTGTGTGCATATATAGATATATATGGTTTTTGCCTATTTCTTTTTTTGTAGGGTATTTTTTTTTTCTTTTTTTAAAGATTTTAAGCAACACAGGAGCCTGCATTGCAATTAACGCATTAATTTCCCCTGTCACCCTCCAGCAAGACGTAATTTGAGAATTTTTGTTTAATATGGACCAAATGTGAGAATTGAGACATTGTGAGATTCAATTTAAAATATGACAATTTTGTAGGACGAAATTAGCATTTAATCGTTAGTAAAGTTGCAATTTAACCTCAGCTCAAATGAAATACTCTGATCTAAAATTTACGAGGGTAATTATATCTAAAAATAAAAGGTTCTACACTAATCCTCTAATGGTTCATTATTTGAACCCAAAATAAATATATATGAAAGTTTCAACCAAATATATCTTTTTTTTTGGCTTTTTTGGTTTTAATCATCCGGTTTCGATTTATTAGTCGACTAATCCAAATCAAGTATTGTAGAGGCCCGTTATGGGGGCGACCCTCCCAACTCAGTTGCTCCATTCACAACACCAGAATTCGAACTCTGGGCATTGCTTAAGGGAACTAACGCCTCATCCCATTAGATCAACTGGTAGTTGGTTCCACCAAATATATCTAACAATAACAAATACGCAAAGAGGAAATTTGAGAATATATCAAACGTAGATCATTGAAGACATAAAAATTAATAAATTTTGAATTTAATCCAAGTACACGAATAAAGCTATTAATTAGTGTCATTGAATTATTCATAAAATTAATTTTTTTTTATAAAAAGCGTGGTATAGGAGTTTGTCTGAAAATGCGTGGCCTCAAATTTAAATATCACTGACTGTAGAGATTATTTTATGTGACAAACAATTATCAATCATATAAAGTGATCACATTGTACTGTTGATATATATAGCACTCTAGCTTGCTCAATCTATATAATTAATTAAGTGGGAATGTCTTTGTTTTTTTTAAATTTGGTGTGTTTAATTGTGTTATTCATAAAATAACCTTCAACTATCCTTATCTCTCTTCTATCCTTTTCTTCCTCCAACGTATTTTTTTACTTCATTTTTAATTTCATCCCTCTCTTTCTCTCTCCTTTACTCTTTTCAACATTCTATTCCATTTTATATTTTTATTTATATTTTCAATTAAAAAATTAATTTATTTTTATATTTAATTGTGTTATTCCTAAAATGACCTTCAATTATCCTACTATCTCTTCCTTCCGTTTTCTCCCTCCAACAGTTTTTTTTATTCTTATCTCTCTCTTTCTCTCTCCTGTACTCTTTTCAAAATTTTATTCTATTTTATATTTTTATTTATATTTTCAATTAAAAAATTAATTTACTTTAATTTTTTAACTTATAATAAATCTAATAAATATATTATAAATGATCAAAAAGATAATAAATAATAAAATAGTTAAGAAAATTTTAACAAAATTTTAATTTTATATTATTAAAATTTAATCATTTAATTAGATTATATTTAATTTATATTTTGCTAGTATAAGTAATTGTTGTGCATCATCACCCTTCCAAACAAACTAAAGCCAACAGGGGAATCGGTGAACGTTGACATCAACGAGGGTAATTTGTTGAGAGGCTCTCTTAGCCATGCAAAAGGAAAAAATCAGTTTTCCTATAGTGGAAAGACAATACAAACAAAAAAGAGGCCTATGACAACTGGGTCAAACTCCAAACCTAACCCAAGCCACTCAAATCCTAGTTCCTCATCTCAGATGGTGCCGTTGGTAACAAAGCCCCCAAAATCCAACTTCCCCCCTACTGAGCTCCGTTTAATATAGATACCTATTACTCTCCAGGGCAATTATACTCAGCAGACAACACAACATAGTTTGATTAAAGTTCCTGTGGTGGCCACCCATGGACGTCAACCCCTCAATTCAGGACCGGATTGGTTAATACCTCTAGGAGACGAAGGTGAATGACACACCAATCACCCCTCACCTAGACCTCAATTTCAAATTGGTCCGCCTATTCACAGCCAACCCGATCTTTGGCCAAGTCGGGATGATGGCTAAGGTAATCCCCCACGAGGAACCATGGCAGGCGAGAGGGACCTTGGAGATCGGACTGAGTGCGATCGAGAGACTACGCCAATGGCAATTGAGCTTGGTGCTCGTGAATCAAATTCTCCAAGAGCTGCGAGGTAACCCTGTCGCGTACCCGTTGTACGCCCGAGCTGCTTTATTATAACAATATGAGAATTCTAGCATGGAATCGTGGGGGGACGGCGAGCCCTCATTTCAGGAGCAATTTTCAAGAAATCGTACATACCCACAACCTGGATGTGGTCTTCTTAATGGAAACTAAGGTGGCGGAAGAGCACGCTACTTCTATTTCTACTCGGTTGGGTTTCACGAACGTGTGTAGGACGCCCGTGATAGGATGCAGAGGTGGTAGTTGGATGCTTTGGAATGCGGACATGATTCAAGTTAACATTATTTTGGTTACCGAGCAAGCTATTCATGTCAATGTGGGACCTAATTGGGGGATGGATGGCTTTGTTCCGGAGTGTACGTGAGCCCGCACTCGGGAAGAAAGAGGGATTTTTGGAATCATATGCTTTCTCTTCATCAACAAGTACATGGACCTTGGTTAGTGATGGGAGACTTGAACGAAATCACACGGATAGACGAGAAGAGAGGCGGCGCACCAGCACACTGGAGCCATTGTAAAAGACTTATCTCGGGCATGGAGGGGTGTAATCTTATGGACTTGGGGTGCCAAGGCCCAAGTTCACCTGGACAAATAAACAATTTGGATTTCACAATGTTAAAGAACGTTTGGACAGAGCCCTAGCTAATATGGAGTGGCGTATGAGGTTCCCCGAAGCCCTTACGCTCAATTTGCCGTGCACTCATTCAGATCATAACCCTATCTTGGTTTATTGTCACAGTTTTAAGGCGCTGCCTGCACGGAGAGACCTTTTCGTTTTGAGTTGGCATGCACCAGTAATCCGGGATGCAAGAAGCAGGTGGAGGCCGTGTGGAATGAAGGTGGTGACTTGTTAAATTCCTTGGCGAAACTCCCAACAGTCATGAGGACCTGGAATAGAGTAGCCTTCGACAATATTTTTTGTAGGAAGAAAGAAATTCTCACTAGAATAAACAGTGTACAAAGAAGACTTAGCCGTTGTGATAACACTGACCTTGAACAACTTGAAAAACGCTTGATAGAGGAATATAACATAGTCCTTCATCACGAGGAACTACTTTAGTTCCAAAAGTTGAGGGTTAGTTGGTTGGCGGCGGGCGATAAGAACACTAAGTTTTTTCATATTTCGACGCTCTCCTAGGGACGTAGAAACAAGATATGTGCCCTTAATGTCAATAGTGAATGGAGCTCCGATGCGGAAGTGATCAAAAATCATGTCTTGGACTTCTTCAAAACTTTATTTTAGGGAATTGAGCACCACGAAAATGTTGGGCTACGCACCAGCCCACTCCATCAGAAGTTGCTTCCCGCAGTAGCCCAAGTCTATTTGCGAGAACCCAATATGCAAGAAGTTCTTGATGTTGTTAAAAGTATAGGCCCCTTTAAGGCTCTGGGCCCGAATGGATGCCAAGCTTTTTTCTACACCAAATATTGGGCTACCATTGGCAAATCGGTCCTTGACTTTGTTAGAATGTGTTTTCAAAGAGAAAGTGTGCCGGAATCAATTGGCGATGCGTTCATCGTTCCCATTCCTAAAGTTCAGAACCCATCCAGAGTTAAAGTTTAGGCCAATAACTTTATGCAATGTGATTCTAAAAGTTATCACTAAATTGATTGTGCTAAGACTCAAGCCGGTGATGCCATAGTTGATTAGGCCATGCCAGAGTAGTTTTATTCTCGGCCGTGGAACGCATGACAACATCCTCGTCGTACAGGAGCTGTTCAACACGATTAACAAGTCCAAGCATAAAAGAGGGGGGATGCTTATCAAATTGGATTTGGAGAAAGTGTATGATAAAATCTAGTGGGATTTTCTTGAAGAAACATTGATGTTTTTTGAATTTCCGGGACCTAGCATTGCTTTGATCATGAGCTGTGTTACTTGTATTACCCTACGGATTCTTGGAACGGGGAACCCCTCTAGCCGATTGAGATGGATTGCGAACTTCGGCAAGGAGATCCCATATCCCCATATCTATTCGTTTTATTTATGGAAAGACTTTCTTACCTTATTGAGGAAGCGGTGTCTACCTCGAAGCGATGGCATCTGACAGTCATGTGCCGCGGCAGACCGAAAATTTCCCATCTCATGTTTGCGGACGACATTATTCTTACGGGGAGGTCATCCCAAGCAAAGGCAAAAATCATCTGAGAGGTCGTTGATAACTTTAGTAAGGCCTCTGGACTTCAAATCAATATGGGTAAGTCTATGGTATATTTTGCGCCTAGAGTGGATCATAACACAAGAACAGATATATGTCATACTTTGGGCATAGGTAACACAGAGGATATTGGCCGGTATTTGGGTGTTAAGATATCTTTGGGCCGTCATGCAGAGGTCTTGTCTGGCCTTGTAGACTATATGCGCAGCAAACTGGCTTTCTGGAAGTCCGCCACATTGAACCTAGCTGGCCGAGATACCTTGATCAAGTCAATTTCATCCGCCTTACAAGTCTATCAAATGCACACGACCTGGCGAGCGACTAGTACCTGCCGAGAACTAGATAAGTTGAACCGGGATTTTTGGTTGGGTGACAAGAAAAATGCAAAAAAGATTCTCCTTGTGGGTTGGGGGAAAATCCTGAAAAACAAGAGTAACGACGGTTTGGGCATTAAGGAAACGAGGAAGATGAATGTCGCTGTTTTGGCCAAGGTGGGGTGGCGTATATATACTTAGAGAGGAATCGACACTATGGGCTAAAATCTTTGAAAAGAAGTACCTAAAGGGAACAGATATCATGGAGCACACACGCGCCCCTAGTGCCTCCGCAAACGGGAAAGGTATTGTGAAGAGTCTCAAGATAGTTGAAGGAGGGATAGGCTGGAACATATGCAGTGGAAATAACGTCTCTTTCTGGTTTGATCGATGGGCTAGCAACATGAAAATAGGAGATCAAGTTAGGGGAGAGATTCCTTCGAGTGATCGCCTGGGGAAGGGTTTTGGACTTGTCCAGGGTGTGTACAGCCTTCCAAGAGAGTATTAAAAATGCCGTCAAATGGATGCCTATATCTTTTGATGACCAACGTGTTGATATCCAAATTTGGAATGGATCCACAGATGGCAAGTATACATTCAAAACAACCTATAAGTGGTTAATGGCTGAATCAAGTGCAGGGGCTAACTCAGGGGACTGGAACTGGATTTGGTCTTTGTGTTGCCCAGAGAAGTCTAAGGTCTTATTATGGCTCATTTCCCATAACTCTCGTTTGACTAATGGATTAAGATTTGAGAGGGGTTTTGCTACATCTGGGGCTTGTGCTTTCTGTGATGCTTTCCTTGAGGATAGCATACATATATTCTGGGAATGCTCAAAAGCAAGAGTGGTTTGGGAACACATCATTAAATCCACACAATAGGGTCAATTTGTTGGCCATGAACAATCAAGACTCGTTCAAGGCGAACTTGAAAGCCTCATTCCGTAATATTTTGTGCCTATTTGTAAATGGCAGGTTGTTTTCCTTGCGACTATTTGGAGTTTTGTGGACTTCTCAGAATAAAGGAGTTTCCAGGAGAGTTGGGATCACTGGAAGGAAGTTGTGAACAGAGTTAGGGGCTTGTGTTTGGATATGCTCCAAGCATATTTGGAAAGGAGCAACCCACGTAAAAGCAACGCCAATTCTAACCGATGGAGGAAACCTGATGCGGGATAGCTTAAGTTAAATATGGATGGTAGCGTCACTAATAATGGAATGTCAATAGCAGCAGGGGGCTTACTCCGAGATAACCAATGAATGCTAGCTATTTCAGCAAAAAGGAAGTGCAAGCTGAAGTCCTTATATCACAGCATATATAACTGTAATTTACACATTATCATCGCTAGACATATACATATCCGATCCTTTTGTCATTCTTCTTATGGGAAAAAAATGAGTCGGGGCAGATAAGAGCTTCACACAGTATTAGAGAATGGTATGGTATAACTTGGAGGGTGCCCTTTCCGGAATGACCTGCAGGTGAAGTCAATTTCAAAAACAATTCATTGAAGGACACATCATAACATGAACGAACCTAAGCTCTATTTTTGCTTAGGCTAAGTCATAATTCTTCAGAATGATCTAGTTATACCAATCAACGTAGTTCTAAGTTCAGATTTGTACAATGTTACGGCAATAAATTTTAAAAATATACAGATCACAATTACCGGCTAACCAGAATTCTGTTCAATGCACAAACAACAATTATGATCCAATAGTGCAGAATGAAACATGATATTGTTGATAATAAACTTGGCTTTTTGAGTACACATTATTGCATAAAAAGATTCAGCAAAGAAGTACTAAGAATCAAAGAAGCATGAAAAGTCAAACGAAGGTTAAATGTTGTAGTTAGCTCATTTTTCTTTTGTGCAATATCTAGATGTGGCAGTGAAGCACATAACACAACAATACCGAAAAGCAAACTCCAAAATATCATAAAACAACTTTACTTGAGAAATTTGGTTCGGAAAGAAAACAAACCAACAAACACGGATATATACTTAAGCGAAAAATCATTATCAATCATGGCCAAAACACATAATATGCAAAGAATATTAGGACAAGAAGTTACTGCTTGTAAATAAGTAAAAAGAGTCAAATTTCATTTTAAAGAAGATGCTTTAGAGCAATGGTTATAAGTGTCAAATGAGGCCAAGTAGTACAGAAACATTGTTGTGAAATGCAAATTGCAAGACCAGTGTGTTTGGGCATGAAGAGGCACCAATCTACTATGGAATTTGAAAAGTTGAAAGGATACCTTCAATATCAACACATAAAAATATATGTACCATACAGGATATATTATGCAAGAAACCAAGCTCTACCCAACTCTCACTCAAATCCCATGTTCCCATCTTTTTCTGAGCAAACTTACCTGATTTAAACTAACTAGGCTCTCTGTTAAAATTAGGGATCGAAATGACTCCCTAAACCGAAAAATTGAAATATTTTAAATTCATTTGAGTAGAGTGCACAATATGCCAATTGGTTGTCCTTGGTTTCAACCTATATTATGAATTAAAAAATTAATCAAATTAAAATATCATTTAATTAATTTATACTTTCATAGATTTACTATACTGGACGTATTTACATTATCTTTTTCTAAATTAATTAAGTTCAATGAACTCGTTTTAAAGTTTTTTTTCCAAGCTAGTGACAAAATCCATTCGATTTTTCTAAGTGTTTGCTTAGCAACCATATAAAGTTGGTTGATGTAATTAATTTTTAGCAGTCATGCAAAGATGGTAGCTATAGTTATATTTTAAGCGACCATATAACTTGGTTGCTAGGAATATAAACTTAGCGACCGAATTAAGTGGTTGCTAATGATTGATTTAAACGACTTTTAGCCACCATCCAATATTGGGTCATTAAATTGGTTACAATAAAATATTTATCTATAGTGACCAATTCAATTGTTGCTAAAAATTCAAACATTGGTTGCTATATTATTGGTTGTGAATTGTTAGATTTTAGTGACCACATATAGCTACAAAATATTGATTCGTCACTAAAAAGTTTACTTAACCAAACTCTAGCTATCAAATGACTTTTGGTCACTAAATGTGTGCATTTAGCAACCATTTAATTATGGTCGCTAAGAATTTGGTTGCTGAAACTAGATTTTCTTGTAGTGTTCATAGTTTTGTATATATCTTAGAAATTTCATGCTTGACTTGAAAAATTTTGTTAGTAATATATATTTTGTTTTAAGTGGGACAAAACAAAGATAAAATAAAAAAATTAAAGAGTTTACATTAAGGGTGTAATCTCGTGTGTTTTTTATAACCAAAATGCGAAAATGATTAACAACAAAGACAAGTGAAATTAATAAAAATAGTGCCCTAAAGATGAATGGGCAATTTAATCAATTTTTCAATACAAAAAATAAAGATGGAATGTTAATAACAATTTCAGAGTGCCAATAACAATTCCCTAAATATTTATTAAACATGGATATGAATAATTGTTTTAGTATTTATTACATCTAAAATAATAATGTAACATTTTTGATTGAAAAATAATTGTATAAAAGAATTAAAAATTATTTGACAATATGAGAGAGAGCGAGAGAGGGGGATGGGGGTAGGAGAGAGTTTGAAAAAGTAAATGAGAAAAAGAGTGTGTAATGGAAGTAGGAGAGAGAAAATATAATAAAAAAAATAGACAATGACAGACCAAAATAGTTATTAAAGGGGCACAATAATAATAATAATAATAATAATAATAATAATATAGATCTAACTAGTTGATCTAATACAATATTTTTACATAGAAAAGTATGTATTTTTTGTACATTTATGGACTCATGTAATAATTTTTCGTACTAGTAAGCCGATGTTTTTAATCGTAATTTGAAAAAGACATATATATTCATATAATTGAATGTCGAATATAACAACAACAACAACAACAACAATAATAATATGGTTGTAATGAATACATATCTAGTTAGATGATGTAATACAACATTTATATATAGAAAAGCATGCGCACTTTAAAGAAACTAACCAAATATGAAAACTGATGTTTTTCATTTGAATAATTATGGTTAATCTATGTAGTAAATTATGAATTTAATTATAATAACTATGCCAATTATAATATTAATAATGATTAGATGGTACGAATTTGATATATGATGAACAAATACTATTAGAAAAAACAAATTTAGCCACAAATTTTGGCGAAAATCCGTGGCCCAGAAAATTAGCCATGGCCTTTACTCAGCCACGGATTAGCCACAGCCTGGTCGTGGCCAATTTGGCCTCAAAATTCTAGAAAATATAAGGCCATGGCTAATCTGAACAAAAAAAAAATGTGGAAACCCCCCCCCCCCACCCCCACCCAACCCAGGTACCCCCCTCCACCCCTGAACCAAGCCCCCCCCCCCCCCCCAAAAAAAAAAGCCATATAGATAATTTTAATATTTTTGCACTCTATGGGGTTTGAACGATGGACATCATGGTTGCAATTGTGGCATCAAAGACACTAAGCCACTTGACATCTTTGGTTGTGAAAACAATTTGTCTTATATTTAACATATATCTATGTTATATTTTAAATTTAAATTATCTAAATAAATTATCTACTTTTATAATTTACTAGTTTTGCTAATTTTTGATTTATTAACCAATTTTTATTTTTTTTATTTCAAATATGTAGCTAAAATATTTATTTCAACAATTTCAAATACTAATTTTATTTTTCTATTGAGTAAAATGAATAATAATCCTAAATCAATTTAAATACACAAATCAAATATTTGAAATTATTTTGTTGAATTAGTTATTTAAATTAATTTTTGACAAGTTATATCAAATGATTTTTGATCACTAGTTAAATCAAACTCGCTTTACTTTTTTTGTTCATATATGTATTTAAGTATAGCTCTAACTTTCATAATTTAATGAGATCATTTATGTTAAATCTACTTTATTACATGAATATACATTAATTTTAAATATTTTAAGTTAAGTATATAATTTACAAAATAATTTGAAACACATAGTTCTATAGCATAAATCCACATTATGAAAAGTATTCCTTTCTTTTTTTTTTTTAACTAATCTTTGACTTTTCTTTTTTTGTTATTGAAAAGTATTTAGTGATTGAACAAGTAATTTATTAATTATAAAAAAAATTATCAAAAAAAATTTATTTAGATAATTTGTATTAAGAATTTCGCATAATTTATATTAGTTAAGTACAACACAAACTAATTTTTCAACAAAAAATTAAAGTGGTCCAGTGGTTTGATACTTTAATTTCAACCAAAAAATTAAGAGTTCGAACCACATTCGATTCAAAAAATAAAAAAATTTTATTCTGTGGCTAACAACTAGCCTGTGGCCAGGCCGTGGCTAAACCACTTTGGCCTTATTATCCTAGTTATTTTACACTTAAATATTGTAAATTATCAATAACAATTTTACGTTATTGAATTATTAATAAAATTATAAGTTATGACAATTGATCCATTATAAACTTTCAAAACCAGATAATTAACTCTTATATATAAACAATTGACAATAAATGATGAAATGGACTGATTAGAAGTATATTTACATATTTATATATATAGTATAATCCAACATATATTGAGATGTTATAATAAAATGGTAAATTAAATATAAAGAAATAATTATGAAAGTTAAGTTGTATATTAACTCAATAAAACATTATAATATCGTCAAATAATTGAAACGATTATTCGTCATTGGAATTGATATTGAAATAAATATTAAAATATATCAATCATCTATATATCAGTATATTATATATCTAATATATGTTGTATATGTACATATATATCTGATATATAGACATCTAATTATATATAAATACACATGTATATAAGTATATCTAATCCTATATGTATGTAATATATCGAATCATTTATTATATATATATATATATATATATATCAATATATATATATAGTATACATATATTAGGTAAGTATAGCAAAAATTAATTATTAAATAAAAAGTTAAAGTGGTGTAGTGGTTTAATGCTTTAATTTCAACTAAGAAGTCAAGAGTTAAAACCGTACTTAGCGCAAAAAAAAAAAAAAAATCCTTGGCCACGAATTTTTAGCCACGGTCTGGCCATGGCTAATTTAGCCACGGCCTGGCCATGGCTAATCCGTTGCTGTTAGCCATGGCCAGACCGTGGCTAAATTAGCCACAGATTGGTCGTGGCTAATCCGTGGCTAAAAATTGGCGGCAAATTTCGCGCCAATTTGAGCCACCAAAAATAGCTACGGCCAGGTCGTGGCTAAATTAGCCACGGCCAATCCGTGGCTAAGTTTTTTTCTTTTTTTTTTTTTAAATCCGTGTACTTTTTTCGTGGCTAAAATCCGTGATTATTAGCTGTTTTTCTAGTAGTGAAAACTTGTACTCTTAATATGAAATATCTAGTAATCATATTATACATTTTTTCATATAATAATCGATGAATAATACACCATTTAATCAAAAAGAATTGACTTATTTAAAATAAATAGAATTAATTAATATAAATAGTTTGTTTGATTTTAATTTTTATACTACAATTTGTATTTTATTTGTACATCTATGAATTCATATAATATTTTTCATATTAGCGAGCCTAGTTTTTTAATGGTAACTTGAAGAAGATATATATATATATATATATATATATACATACATACATATATATACTCATACGATTGAATGTCGAATAATAATAATAATAATAATAATAATAATAATAATAATAATAATAATTTTAGGTAAGCTTATTCGTGAAAACACTTAAAAGAGAATAATAATATTATTATTTGTGAGCAATGAAATAAAATATGATGCAATTTTATTTAAGTGAAGTTAAACATTTAAATTTTAGTGGAAATCATTTACCCTTTTTTTTGTTTTTTTTTTTTTTTTTTGTTTTTTGAAAAAACCAAATGATTTTCATAAAATCATCAAGAAAGAGAAGCTTCCGCTTCGAGTACAGACTGAATTAAGTCCGAGACTTCATTCAACCCGTTGGCAAGAATGGGAGAATGTCGAGCCAAAATATGGGCGGCAACGTTGCCCGTGCGACAAATAAAAGAGATACAAGCTGAAATTAAGAAAGAACTAGAGTTTCTAATATCATGAACAATATTATCAATGAAAGAGAAATCCTTGCTGCTTGAGTTTAGCGCTGAAATCAGGTGTTGACAATCCCCTTCGAAAATCACCCTAGACCAGGATCGTTACTTTGCCAAATGTACAGCTTCCCGGGCTGCTAAAGCTTCCTCATGTAGTGAATCTCCTAGGATTTGGAAGCGTTCAGATATCCAATCGATGCAAATGCCTTGCCAATCTCTTGCCACAATTTCGATACGTATCGAACTTACTTCTCCCTTAAAAATGGCTTCATCAAAGTTAGGTTTGATAGTTCCAACAGGTGGGTATGTCCAAGTAGCAGCGTAAGTTTGTCTTAAAAAAAACTCATTCAAATGCACTTTTAATCACCAACAATTGTGACTAATCATATAATTCCCCTACTTAAATAGATATGAAAAACCATGTGATAAACAGAAAATTCTTACTCGGATCGGGTTTGGCCACACCAAGACTAATCGTGTGGCGAATATTTTACACTTACCATGTGATTGGTGTACAGTTTAAGGAGAATGACCAATCACATGGCAAGCGTATTAACACTTGCTATATGATTGATTGAGTACGGCCAAATCAGGTCTGGGCAAGAATTTTCTGTGATAAACTTACGCACGTTCTAGTATTTCTATTTCATATAAAGTAAGTTGCTTTTAACCCGTTATTCAAGGATCTGTACAACTTTAACTCCATCAAAAATATACCGCAATTACGAAAATAGGTAAGTTTTTAAATTTTTTTCCTTACAAAATTTGTTCATCCAGTCCGCAACTGTTAAGTCTAGCGAAATCGTCGGATACGGCAGTAGAAATCACATTGGCCACACTTGATAGCTAATCTCACTTCAAACATTCAAATTTCTCACTTTTATTGTCATTATATAAATATAACCTACAATGTTCTCCAACCTTCATCCCTAATGTTAATGTCTGATGGCTGAACACTCCGACGAGGGTGATGGTAGAGAGGTGCTTATTGACCTAGTGCCTTACTTAACAAAATATAAAGATGGTGGGGTTGAAAAATTTGATTACACGATACGTCTTAGAGCAGGTCTAGATCAAATTAGAGGGGTTAAATCAAAAGATGTGACTATTAAAATTTCTGAGGAGAAAAAGATACTCGTAAGACTTTATTTGCCCAAGGACGCCACTCCCGAGAACAAATATCCTGTTGTTGTCTATTATCATGGTGGTGGGTTTGTGTTGGACCACGTAGATGGTGCGTATTATCATGAGTACCTCAATTATCAAGTCGAACATACAAATGCTGTCTCTATATCTGTGGAGTATAGACTTGCCCCAGAGCATCCTCTCCCTACCGCGTATGAGGATGCTTGGTTGGCACTCAAGTGGATCGCTGTTTCTAAACAAGAATGGATCAAAGAATACGCAGATTTAAATCGCGTGTTCTTAGGTGGGGATGATTGTGGTGCCAACATAGCACACAACATAGCCATGCGGTTTGGAGCTGAAAAAATAAACGGCATTAATTTATGCGGGATGTTTCTGAATTGCCCATTGTTCTGGGGGGAAGAGCCAATCGGGGATGAAGAAAAAGAAAGAGGAATTGGTGATAGAGATTTTTATAATAGACTTTTGTCTTACGTATTCCCAACTATCAAAAATTTAGATGATCCTTGTATTAATCCAGCAAAGGACCCAAACCTTTCAAGCTTGGGGTGCAAAAGAGTGTTGATTATTGTTGCAGGGAACTATATTTTGAAGGATAGGGGTTGGCATTATAAGGAGGCATTAAGCAATAGCGGGTGGGATGGAGATGTTGAGATCCTCAATTTTCCACACGAGATCCATATTTTTACTGTGAAATTTAGCGTATATGCGACTGAGAATACCCCCAAAGTGATGAAAAAAATAGGTTCTTTTGTCAACCAAACAAGCCCTTAATTTTCTTTTCATTCCTTCATTGATTGTTTGATGAACTAGTTTAGGAGCCTTGGAGTAGATGTTAGTTCTTTTGCTAGGTGATCATCCACAATATATCGTGTGGATTTTCAATAATATGATTTTCGTGGTATTGGATCACTGGCAATATCACCATCGCATTAGATTATTATGATAATTTTTTTTCAATTTTTGTCACGAAGACATATGCAACGAAACACTTTTTCCCCACAAAAAGTTGCTTTTGTTTGTCGCAAAAACTGTAGTTTTTTTTAAAAAACTAGCAACACCGTACACTCTACGTGTATGCAAAATATAAAAATTATATATTTCAATTTAGTACTTATTTTTTTTAGGATGAAAATATAAATATATTATTAAATTTCATTTGTAAGAATACTTTTTTAAGAATTATTTGAAATAATTTATTAAATTATAATAATTTAAAAATAAAATAATTGTATGACATAAAATTACATGATAAAGAATAAACACAAAAAGAAAAAAAATCAAATAATTGTAATTAGAGAAAGTGGTCCATAGGTAAGAACATGAATTTTTTAAATTAGATATAATATTAAAATATCGACCTTTTTATTTGCTTATTTATTGCATATATTCATTTATTAAAAGAGTAAAATTAACACATCAAAATTTGGTATCCGAATTGAATCGATTTCATGTGAATTTTCAATTTTAGCCACTTTTTTTTGTATATTTCTATTTATTCCACATAAAATTATAGGGCAAATTTTGTAAAATTACATAAATAACCGTTATTTGTAATTTTATTTTTATAATAGTGTAGATGATATAACCCCTTAGCCAGCTCACGCAAGTAACACCCAACCACAGCTAAGCCGCGCCAAACCTATATATAGGTTAGACGATTTTCTTGAGCAATAGTGTAATTGAACCCAAGTCTTGTGGTCACACAAAATGGAGTGCTGTCACTAAATTGTTTTAATATCCTTCATTATACAACTTTTTTTTTTACTTATAATATTGTTGAGGCATTCTTATTTTATAAATTTTAATTTTATTAATTTATTACTTATGTATTAATTAAATAAAATTCAATGAATTATATGTGATGGATCATCATTATTATGTGTCGCAATATGTATATATATAATTATGTGAAAAAAAAATTATTTACTTTATCCATTTTTGTAATTTATTAATTTTATCATTTTTTTTAATTTTTAATTTTTTTTTTTGGAATTTATTAATTTTACTACATTTGTAACTTTTTAGTTTATTTATTTAGTAATTTTTGGCATTTTTAGTCATGTAAAAATCCATTGTTGAAAGTCAAAATTACAAAAAAAAAAAAAAATGACAATGTCAATGTTTGAGGTTTTCCCTCTCTTTCAATTTTCTAATACTAAGAAAAATTTTGAATTTATCGCTTAAAAAACTCATTGAGCAAATCTCTTTATGTCCTTCCAATTTGATTCATTTTTTTTTATTTTTGGGTACTAAAAAAGAATATTTATTTAATTGTTTTGAGAAATGTTTTTATCACGTCATATTGTAAACTTATTGTGGGGAAACATATTCATTTTTGTGATAAAAATCATATTTCCTCATTTTAGTCAATAGATACTTTGAGAGAATTTAAAATTATTTCAAAAAATAAATTTAATGTGACGAAATTACAATTCTTCACATTATGGTACTTTCATATGACAAAATCTCTGGTCAAAAAAATGTATTTTATTTGTAGTGCTCTCTCTCTCTCTCTCTCTCTCTCTCTTGCGCGCACGCACTCAAGGGACGAAGACAACCTAATCAAAAGCCAATAGTTGGGGAAGTCACTACAAGAAAACGTGCGTTTTTCAGTGAAAGATTTTCACTACAAGAAAACGCTCAATTTTCGGTGAAATTTTTCAGCGGAATATTCTGCCGAAATTTTTCGACGGATTTTCGGCGGAAAATTAAGAAAAATAAAAAATAATATTTTTTTAGATTTTTCGACGGAATTTTCGCCGAAAAATTTAAAAAAATAAAAATTAATATTTTTTAAATTAAAAATAAATAAAAATTAATATTTTTTAGATTATTCGACGGATTTTCGGCGGAATTTCCGCAGAAAAATTTAAAAAATTAAAAATAAATAAAAATTAATATTTTTTAGATTAAAAATAAATAAAAATTAATATTTTTTAGAATTTTCGGACGAAAAATTAAAAAATTAAAAATAAATAAAAATTAATATTTTTTAGATTAAAATTAAATAAAAAATAATACTTTTTAAATTTTTCGGCGGAAAATCCGCCGAAAAATTTAAAAAATTAAAAAAAATTAAAATTAAAATTTTTTAGATTAAAATTAAATCAAAAATAATATTTTTTTCAAATTTTTCTGCGGAATTTTCGCCGAAAAATTTAAAAAATTAAAAAAAAATAAAAATTAATATTTTTTAAAATAAAAATTAATATTTTTTTGATTTTTCGGCGGAATTTCAGCCGAAAAAATTAAAAAATTAAAAAAAATAAAAATTAATATTTTTTAGATTAAAAATAATATTTTTTAAATTTTTCGTCGGAATTTTAAAAATTTATGTAAAAAATAATAATAATTTTATATATTTTTAAAATATATTAAAATTTAAAATTT
Source organism: Petrea volubilis (assembly GCA_026212405.1). Lineage (NCBI taxonomy): Eukaryota > Viridiplantae > Streptophyta > Magnoliopsida > Lamiales > Verbenaceae > Petrea > Petrea volubilis. The sequence goes on from CM047875.1 coordinate 12,741,026, forward strand.
TGATTTTTATTTGAATTATTATTATAAAATTATTATTATTATTATTAGAATGAAATGAATTTTTGTATGCTATATATATGTATACAATATTATGTATCAAAAAATAAATTTTCAATAAATAAAAAATGTTTTACTATTATTATTATTATTATTAATTATTTTTATTTGAATTGTTGTATGATATAAATATATAATGTAATGAATTATGACAACAAAGTGAACGTAGCTCAATGGTAACAGAGTTGTTTGCCAACCGAGAGGTCGAAGGTTCGATTCCCAGCGGCCCCAAAAGCTGGGATAATATCGGGCGCGTGTTCGCACGCGTGCGCGAGCTGAGACGAGGTCCCGTGTTCGACTCCTAGGTTGGACAATTGAAAATATATTTTCAAAAAATATAATTTAAATTTCGACGGAATTTCCCGCCGAAATTCCGCCGAAAATTTAAAAAAAATTCTGCGGAATTTCGGCGGGAAATTCCGCCGAAAATATATTTGATTAAAAAAAATTAATAAATAAATAATAATTTCGGTGGGAAATTCCGCCGAAAAATTTTAAAAATTAAAAAAAGATATATTTTTTTTCCCGCCGAAAAATCGCTACCGACGAAGGTTTTTTCGGGATATTGAATCCGCCGAAAATCCGTCGAAGTTTATTTTTTCCGCCAAAAATCCACCGAAAATTTCGCCGAAAAAACTGTGTTTTTTTCTTGTAGTGTTTGGCGGAAAAATCCTCTGAAATTTTGGCCGAAATTCAATCAAAATTTTGCCGGAAATTGTTCCGCCGAAAATCCACCGAAATTTTAACGAAAATTGGACGAAAATAAAGGTGGCAAATTCAGTGCCATAATTTCGCCTCAAAAAAAATTTCGGCAGGCTTTTTCTGCTGAAATTCTGTGTAAAATGTTGAATTTTAACTTATTTAATTGGTATTTATTTGTATATTTTCTATAATTATATTACAAGTAAAATGGTTAATTATTTTAGTGGTTTTTAAACACTTATGTAAATTCTTACTTATAATCTAACTTGATATATATATATATATATATATATATTAGAATAAATTAATTGAATTGCGCAAAATATTGCCCCATTGAATTGAAGAGAACAATAGTTTTTTTTTTTTCAATTGAGTAAGGGAAAACACACAATTATTTCGATTGATCCAGACAAAATGTTGAGTTGATTAAATTGAATTGGTTACATTCTCTAATTCGATCAATTGTATCATGGAAAACAAGTATCGGTTGACTTAGTAATTAAACGTCCCTGAAATATGCATTTGACATAATTGAACTAAATAAAATATTTAATTAAGTTGGGGGAACATAGGAATGTTTTGCCCAATTAAATTGGACAAAACATTCAATTAAAGGTACCTGAAATGTGCAAGTAACGTAATTGAAATGAACAAAATCTTCAATTGAGTAAGGGATTACACACAATTATTTCAATTGATGTCGGCAAACACTACAAGAAAACCTTGTTTTTTCGGTCGAATTTTTGGCGGATTTTCGGCGGATTGTGTCTGCGGAAAAATTCCTCGTCTGTTGTTATTTTTCGGCGGATTTTTAGCGGAAATATTTAATGATTAAAAAAAATAATTATTATTATTTTCGGTGGAATTTCAATAAAAATTCCACCAAAAATAAATAATAATTTTAAAAAAAATTAATTATTTTTGGCGAATTTTCGACCAAAATTCCGTCAAAAATAAATAATAATTTTTAAAAAAATTAATTATTTTCAGCATATTTTCGGCCAAAATTCGGCCGAAAATAAATAATATTTTTTAAAAAAATTAATTATTTTCGGCAGAATTTCGTCCATAATTCCGCCGAAAATAAATAATATTTTAAAAAAAATTAATTATTTCGG